>JAQFVV010013044.1:0-296973 GCA_028023455.1 Epiperipatus broadwayi | reverse complement strand
GGAATATGTACTATATTTCCAGCTTCAATATATATATATGTAATCTACTAATTTTATCTATTTATACCCCCTATAGATATTTGGAGAAACTTACAATCTTATATATAGTAATATTTAATGAAAAATCAACTAATCTTTTGCAGGATGTCTATTTCTGTCAGTCAAACCTTGTTATCGGCTACTCAGAAAATCATTGAAGACCACAACAAACATAGCAGTTTGGTTTCTATTTGAACACACTCACAATGCTCAATTTGATATTAAATTTGAACATGAATTTTAATGGTAATTTAACTAAAGCTTCTTTCATATCTGCTTAATGTTAAATGATCACCGAGTCTATAATCCAACTCACCTTGTCTTCAAATAAATATTTTAAATATGTACATATTAATTAATTAAAAATCACCAATATGTAATTTATTAACATTATTTATTTACACTCTTTAGAAGTTTATAGAAACTTTACATAAACATATTTTTTAATTACTATCTTCTAAAGTCATCTTTACTTTTTAAACAATTAATGAAAAATATTAGAAAAATTCAAATCATCTCCATGGCATACATTTTGATCAAATCAGTCTCATTCAGGTTGTCCTAACTTTTCTACATTATCCATTGTTCTAGCATTAATATTCATTATATATTCAAACTAATTTATATTAATTTAAAATACTTCACTTTCAAAGCCCTCATAGCTTTAAATATTAACATAATTGTATTGTTCGGAAACATTAAACAATTACTCTGTAAATATAAAATTATTAACTGCCTCAAACTTATGATATTAATCTAAGGATTAAACAAGAATAATCGTAATTTTATTTTTTTATTTCTTCTTTACTCAGATATCTTTTTTAAACAAACATATTTTTAAATTATTATTTTATAAACTTACTTTTACTTCCATTAGCAGTAGACATTTAAAAATATGTAAATCTTTGCCATACAGGTAACTTTAACTCTCTCTATATCATCCAATGTTTTAATAAAATTGTTATTTATAGTTCTGGTGTGCAAAAAAGGAGTAGGAGATTTGGAAGATGAGATAGAACCAGTTTATATTAAGAGATCTAAAATTATCGCAAGTTTATTTATTCAAATAATGACGAATGTGAATGTTATTTGCGGTCCATTCAATAAGTCACTCACTTTGCTAGATGGGTTTGAACAAAAATAGTTTTACTGTATTTAATGAGTTAGTGATCAAAATTAATGTAAAGCCAAGGATTTTAAAAATATGTACATTATTAAAGGAATGATAAGACCTCTGAAGTATAATTATATCATCTTTATGATGTACTATTTCTTTAAAGAAGATATCCATTTTTAATTTAGATATGCCTCTATGCTTAGTTGAAATAATTTTATTGCATTTCCTTATTTTAAAAAGGTTTGGTCTGCAGAGATATTCCAGTGAATTAAAATTAGAACTTGCTAACCATTTTAAAATATTGACAGACTTTAGTTCATACTTGAGATCAATGAGAAGATAATATTATACCAAGAATTGTAACAAAGATAGCTGGTACAAAAAATGGCAATTTACCAGTAAATTTTTAATTGAGACAACAATGTATGAAGAAAAGAAATATGAAAAATATTTAAAATCCATTAAGAATATCTAAATATCTTGAAAATTGTATTAAAAAAACAATAATGATATAAGAAAATATAACAGAATTGACAGAAGGTAATAAAAGTATAAAGCAACATCTTATTATTAGAAGAAAAGTTGTTTCAACAGTAAAAGAAATATAGAACTACTATTGGATAGTTTTATGAAATAAAAAAAAACCATTGCAAGTACTATATCTAAATTGCTAAATAGGACATACAATTAAGTCTACGAAGAAGAAAAAAGTTCCAGAAAATATTAGAATTATAATTGAAATCTTAAAAAAAAACAAGTAAAGAAATAACTGAAACACAGGCTTATTCTTTATTTTTTAAAATTAAATTAAATATATTAAATCTTTTATATAAATCAAAATGAAAAATTATTAAAAAATTTTTTAAAAAAAAATTTTAAAAAAAATTTAAAAAAGATTTGGAGATGATAACTTCATTACAATATGTAATATATAGGGTATATGAACACAGACTTTCAGACGACCCATCACTCTCCACTCTATCTAATAACACTGATACACTCAAGCACATATATGCTGAAAAGATAAATAATCACCAATATACGTATTTCATGCGAAAACAGCAATCATCAGTTGGAACAGTTTATCATCTCCTACACATATATACTATAAGTGCTCAGATATATATTAAGATAGACAATCTTCATACTTTAATGGATAGGCTCCAATGTACAACACACTCCAACTCTTCAACTGTCCATCCAATTGAAGATCTGATGATGGAATGCTCGAAGGCTACCCTGAGGCAGAGATTAGAAAAATTATTGGCAAAATCGCATACTAAATGAAAATTCAACGGTAATATCGATATTTAGAAAAGTTGATACAAAAAGTTATTAGAGATTTTTCAGTTTTCTGTTCTATACAAAATCTTTACCAAGGTAATTCTAACTCATCTATATTAAATTTTGGGTTTTAACCAATCAAAACAACAAGCCGGATTTAAAATTGGTTTTAGCACTGGATCTCATTCAAGTATTGTGAGAAATTATAGAAAGAGTCAATGACTATGTGCTTTAGATTTATAGGTCATGAAAAGACATTTTGCTCTATAAGCCTTTCTACAATAATAAATTTTGAAACCATTAATACAGATCACATATTGTCATACACTGAAAAGTATCAAAATATAACAGCAGTGATGAGATTACATGATGATACTAAAAAGAGTAACATTAATAAGAGTTTGGAACAGAGTGATTCCATATTTCCAAAACTTTGGTAGCAGTTTTACAAGAAGTGGATTAAAATGGAAAGCTAAAAGAATGTAAATATATGTTATTTAAGTCAGCAAGATTTTTCTTACAACTAATCTTAGAACTTCAGGAAATATTACAAGAGTTACAAGATGATTATAAGAAAGTAGAGCTAAAGATGAATAATGTTGAATTGATTTTCTCAAAAGAAGAAAATGAAGAGAAGTTGTTAACAATTACAATACTTTGATTAGATTATTAATACAGATGGATTCATAGTAGATGAAATTAATCATCGAGTTAAATTTGGATAAGAAATAACTTAATATTGTAAGAAAATGTACCTATATGTTGAAAAGTAAGATTTTTAATAGATGATTTTGCCCGTTCTTATTCATGGATCTGAAACTTGATCACTTAAAAGAAGAGCAATACAGAGGCTCCAGATCATCCATGTATGGAAAAATGTATAATGCAAGCATCAAGAAAGAATTGAAAATGAAATTCTTAAGTGAGGGAACAAATATTATTGACCACACTGAAATAATTAAGAGACAAATGGATCTGGGCTAGACATGTTGCTAGAATATATAATAAATGCATAACTGAAACCTTAAACTGGATTCCAATAGATTGTAAAAAACATAGGCGACCACAAAAGATGAATGTATGAAATAAGGAAGTCTGTTGGTATGTTATGGAGAACAGGTTATGATCAGAGAAACCAGATTAAACCTGGAGAGAACTTCATCCTGTACAATGGATCAGTAATGGTTGGAAATTATGATTATGGTGGTAATCTAATGTACTTAAAACTTACTTTATCAGATGAGAATATACTTAAAGAGAAATGGTAGGAGTTTATCAAATTCTGTAATATTTCTCTTGCTATACTCACAGCATTTTAAAATGTACTTTTTCCTGAGTTAAATATAATTAAACTGATATTTTAAAAGTTTGACAAATTCAGTAGTATTTCTCTTACTGTATCTGTGACATTTTAAATTTTACTTTAACATGTATCATATATTTAAAATAAAATCCTAAATTTTATCAAATTCACTACTATAATTGATCTAAATTGTCATTACTCAAGTGAGCAATTAAATACTCATATAAACACAATTTATTTTATTTTAAATATATTTGCAAAATCAAACTTTAACTTGCTTTATTAAAAACTATTTTTCAGTTAAAAGATTTTCAAACTAAATAATCTTTTAATAAGTGCTGCCCTCTTTTTGCATTTTTATAATATCATTTGAAAATAGTTACTATATAGATTTTCCTTGCAGCTTTATATTGCAAATTACAATTTTTTAAAAACAATTAAAACAAAAATTTACAGAGTAGTAAAATTCTATATAAAAAAAGTAGGAAAATTGTGCAAGTTTTATCTAGATTGGTGTAATACTTGTTGGATTATAAAGTCACAAATACACTCACATTTATATAGTATTCATCATTAACACTATTCTGTTAAATGAACAGGTCCAGAGTAATCACATCATTAATTGATCCATTTTTCAATTCCATTCTCTTCATTTCTCAGCTCTTCAATTCTATGTAACTCTTCCCATCTCTTATATTATTCAACAATTGTCAATCTCGTCCATTTTTTTTACTTCCACTCATTATTCTCTCCAAAACATCTTTCGTTAAACTATGATTTCTTTTTAATATATCCAGTTTCTATTTCAAATTTCCTCAGTCAAACTTTTTTATTTACTCTTTTCAAAACTTTTCCATTTGTTATTTTCTGCATGCAACTGGTTTTTTCCAATCTTCTCCATGTCCACATCTCAAACGCTTCCAATTTGTTCCTAATTTTATTACTCATTGTCAATGTTTCATAAACATACATTAATACACTCCAAACTTAACATTTAATTAATCTTTTTCTAAATTCTCTTTTCAAAGATCCACAAAATATTTTCTTTCTCTTACTAAATGTCTCTTTTGCCTATGCTATTCTTCTTTTAATTTCATGTTCACTTCTTCCATCCTCAATCAATCAACTATCCAAATATTTTATATCTATACATACATTATTTTCTGGTCCATTTCTTAGTTTTGTTTTCTCTAATGAATTTGTTTTATTTCAATTTTAATTTCAAATGTCTTTAAATTTTTATTTAATATACATCTTTTTAAATTAACTGTAATTTATGATCATTAATGTTGACCAGTGTTCACTGGACGAGATCTAAGTATGCATTGTTTACTGACATTATGAATATAGACTGTACAGCTGCTCCTTGACTTTCATATCTAATTGGTTCCTGAAATGTATACAAAATGAAATGTACGAAAGTAAAACAATGTAAAAAACCAAAAACATCAAAAAATGTATTTAAAATATTTATTTTTTAATGGGCTCTATTAGAATATACTTAAATAATACTTTATTGATTAGTATCTGGTGTTTTCTGTATAAATTTATGAAGAGATACTTGAACTGTATTCTTTTTCTTTTCTTGATAAAAAGTTCCATAACACGCTTTGTCTTTTTGTATGAAAGTCCTACTGGACGAGCCACCAGGTGACCCTGCAGAACCACCAAAAAGCCTGTAAGTGATAAATTTCAAAAAACAAAAATTGCTCAAAATTGCTGAAATTGAAATTTAAAACAAAACAAAAATGTCTCAAAATCGCTGAAATTGAAATTTGGAACCTCCCCCCCCCCCACGAAAATAAAAATGTCTCGAAATCGCTAAAATTGAAATTTAAAACAAAAATTGACTAGAACGTCTGAGGTGAAAAATGGTTAGGAAACCCCCCCCCCCCCGCCCTCACGAAGATTTCAATGAAAAATAAGTAAAGTGCAAATTATGAATGCTCTTTTCAAATACATGGGAAAAAAAACTATAATAAAAGCCTAAGAAATTGGACAAAAATATACTAAATATCAAGGGTAATACAGTACATTTGAAAAAAAATTCAACGATGGGGAGTGTAATAATTCACATTAAATGTAGATAACGAGCTCATAGCGATTTAAAAAATTAAAGTAATAAATTATATAATTAGTTATAAATAATAAACTTAATAACAGACTAATACATATTAAGTAATCAATGATCGTATTAACATATAATTACTACAGCCTTCGCTTTGAATTTTATTACAGAATACATCGCTCATATATAAAATCAACAAAATAGAAATAAAATAATTAGAATAAAAAATAGAATTTTAAAATAATTAAATACAAAATATATTTTGGGTACTACTTCTACTATAAAGAAATTGCCAGAACACGGGTCGCGTGACAGATTGATATTTTAAAATCAACAAGTGTATTTTTTTAGAAAGTGAAAGTATTTTTTTTTTAAAAAGGAAAATAATACATTTTCTCATTTAAATTATAAATCAATAATATTAACTAGTTAAAAATCCTTCTCCTTTTCAAAAACTTTATTTTCTTATATATTAATCCATTAAGCTTGGTGTTTTTGGGAGGGGCTTCCTCCGTTCTTACTTTTTATTTGGCTTTGGGATGAAAGGAAGTAAAACAAAAACATTACTCTTATATTTAGTTTGTGCTTTAATGAAGATAAAACGTAACCCTAAGATGTAATACTTTTTATTTATTGTTTGAAATGCGGCATTTCAAAAAGTTCGAATAAAAACTGCTGTACACATTACGTTCCATAAGTTTTAAAGTTTATACACACAGCAAATAAGAATTAAAACAAAACAACTGATAAACAGATATTTAATCAAAAATTGACACAGAAACAAATTAAGGCAAAACTCTAGTGATTTCTTTAGGTTAAGTGTTTATTTGTAATAAAATAAAAAACAGTCTACAAATTATTATATAAAAAAGTTTCACCGCAAGTGAAGGTGAAATAAAAAAATGTTTTTACAAATTCAAATTAAACTATAGAAGACCTTATTGATTATAAATAAAATAACTAAAAAGTAGAAAGTAAAAAAAATTTTTTTTTTTTTAAAAAAAAATGCTTTTATTGACACAAACGCACTAAAAACTATACAGATTTCACAAACAAAAGTATGAATGCAGCATTAGTTATATGGACTTATTATCAATCAAGATTTTAATATTCTTTATTATTTTGCTATTATGTATATGAAAAAATATATCTAATTTTTATTTTTGTAAATCATAACTAAGAATATTTCTAAAAATGAGCACCCCATCCATTTGTTTATGAAAGCTGAAAAAAAAATTTTTTTTAACTTTTTAATGCAATTATATGAATAAAAGCATTTCATTGAAAATATTTTTATATTGCAATGATAGATAAGGTCTATTAATTAATTATGAATGCTATGCGAGCCAAGTTGCTTACCTGTTTCATATTCATGCTACTTCTTGTTCACCATTTTTTATGCTTGCTCGTAACTGTTATTAAAACAGGCAAAACTCTCCATATAGTATTGCCACTCAGTGCAAGCCAGAATAATCAATGGATGCCAGAAGGCTTGTGCATAAAATCGCCATATAGTGCCTACGCATCCAATATCCCCAGACTGGTTGCCGAATAGGATAGTGATGGCTATAGTTATTAAAGAACCAAAGACACCAAAATGTATAGGCACTGAACAGACCTATATGACTATATATGCTACTGAGCATGGATTAAAAATATTATGGTATTTTCAGTTTAAGACTCATAGTTTTGTAGTTAAGTAGAGATAAAAGGTGGCTTCTGGAGGGTTGCATTAGATCCTAAGATCTAGGTGCAGTGCTCCCACATCCAAGGCTCCTCACTGACGAAAGCCACAAACCAGAAACTAGTCTGGGATATTGGATGAGTAGGCACTAGATCGGGATTTTATGCACAAGCCTTCTGGCATCCATTGATTACTCTGGCTTGCACTGAATGGCAATATGTATAGAGAGCTTTGCCTGTTTGAATTACTTCTTGTTACATTAACCTTACAGTCAACAACACGATAACTACAAATATTGATTGTTATATTGATGATAATAGAGAGAATATGATAAACTAATGTTATAAACCCATGGATAACATCTGTCATTCACAGATATGCATTAAACTCAAAATTAAATAAATGCATAAATGAATTGAAATCAAGAACCATCATGGCAATTGATAACAATATAAATTTTTATTGCAATCATGCATGAATAAAATATAATACAAATGAAATTTACTATGAAACAAATAAGTAAATAAACAATCTATACTCTCATTTTTACTTACCTTAAAATTAACTACCTCTTGTACTCCTATATTTTTATCTACTTAGATAAGTTAGAAATAAATCTTAGGTCTGAATATTAAAATTTATACATACACATAAAATAAACTTTAAATTTTGCAAACAATAATATACATTATTTTGCCCACCATACCAATTACTGCCATTCTGTGTGTTTGCTTAATATCTATAACATATGTCAATTTATTAAATATTTAAATTATGAACTTGAGCAGAGATTTTAGATGATTTCAAATTCATGTTAATAATTGTAAAACCTCTTATGAACTATATAAAATGAATATACCTTGCAAATATCCTACGAAACATTTACTCTGTCATGCCATTTAATTTTATTCTCTTTAAAGTAGAAAACATCTTTATGTTAACAAGAACACATATATTCTTCATCTTGCTTGTATGCAAAATATTTCATTAATATCTATTTTCTATTTAACACATAAAATATGGCTTCATTCATTAGCAACATTATTACGCTTAGTATATCAATATCATAATAAGTAAAATATTCATTTCTTTAAGCTTATACAGAATATATAATACATTTATTTAACATACATACAAAAGCCAAAGTATTGTCCCTCCAAGTCAAATTGATACCTAAATTCTAAGACCATGACAAGCAACAACCAAATATTTATAAAATAAAGTAAACAATATCTGCTCAGTTTCACAGAATAAAGTCTATTTCATGTAGTTCAAAAAAATTTACATTTATAAGTGAATATCTTATCTTCAATATATCTATGCTTATATTAAAAAACTACACACAATGTTCAAACATAAAATTAACAATATGTATGCTTATTCTTAATTAACTCTTTTGAAGATTTGCTTATATTCAGATGTATGTGTATATAAAGTCAATAAAAATGTTACTATTATTTAGCTGAAATAGCACCATCAAGCAGCTGACACGATAGAACAGAACACTACCTTATTTTTTTTAAATGTTATTCTTTAAATTGACTTTTTAAAAAAAAAAAAAGATTAATAATTATTAAACAAAATATATAAACTATTATTTCTAAACTACTTTAACTTTTCCATCAATAATAAGTTGAAATAAAACAAAGAAAACAATAATAAAATTCTATTACTCTATGAATCACACTATTTTTTAATAAAGTGTACCAATAAATTGTTTAATACATTTTACCAGTTACGATATTTTATTTTCTTTGAGCCCAATTTTCGATTCAATAATGAAGTTCTGAATAGCATTGTTAATTATCTAAAATAATCACAATTTGGATTAGTATATCCATCCGACTATATCAGGTTTTATATCTATTGTACAATAATTATGAAATGAACTATTAGGAGAAAGAGAGATAAATTTAAATTAATCAATTAGTAATTAATATAGTTTCCTAGAAATCTGACTGATGAGAGAAATAAATCTTTATTCTTACTTTTTGTTTAGACCTCCATTTTGTTCATATTTTCCAAATTAATAAATAAATTAAACACATTTATTTTATTATATGTTTTTGGAGACTAAGTTTTTCTGTAGTTGGCTTCAGAAATAATTGCAAAGAAAAATGAACAATAAAATTTGACTGAAATTTAATGGATTAAAATATCATAAAACAGTTTTTCAGTTAAAGTGAAAAGAATATAGTATGTATTTATTCTAATAGTTATGAAGGATAAAAGTGAAAGCCATAAGTTAAAGAAAGGAAATGAAAAATAAATAAACTGTTTTATGTTTGAAGACTTGTTTGTAGAAAAGCTTCAGTGCAGAGAGACTTAAATGTAAAGGAAATGAAAAAACTATTATAAAATGTTAATATAGCAAGGATTGTTTGAAATTTAGATAGGCTTACTGCAAATATGATAATGATCATAGAATCCACAGTATAACAACACCCTACCATGCATTTAATAAGGATATATGCACGAGTGCTTCCTAAAAAGAGACCCCATGTAATATGGATGGGTGAAGTAAGGAAGTGTGCTGGGATGTGGAGAAAAGGGGCTAGAGATTGAAGAAAATGGATTGAATTTGAAGAGCCTTCATCCTACCGTGGATCGATAATAGTTGAAAGTGATGGATGATATGAGTGCGTGATTGAATATATCCCACAAATAAATATAAGACCTTAATGAAGATAAAAATATAAAGTTTAAATAAATCATTAAATTCAGAGAATAGATAATATTGGAAGTATTTTCATAAATGTTATATGACAAAAATTTATTTAATATTTAAAATAATTTTGAAGTGAGGTTGGTTATCTTAAATGTTTTAAAACATTTATCCAAGTAAGGATTGTAAAACAGTTATTGATTTGGGAGCTTAACAGAACTAGGAACTAATACAAAAAAAATATTTTTTTTAAAATTTTAACTCAATCAAGAATCAATAGTTAGATAATAACCAGATAGCTTTAATTAGTGCGGAGCATCATGGGAAATCTTCTAAATAAAATGTGTCATCAATTCTACTAGAAAAAATAAAAACATAATATTGTGATAAATATTTTACAGATGATTAAAATCTTTACTTTGTGTTTGCACATGTAAAAATCTCTCTACATCTTCCCTGGACACAGATTATAATTCTACTTAATACAAATGATGTCTGATTCTAAAAAAATAAATTGTATCCATTTACCCATTAAAACAATGGATAAACAGAAATTGCTACCCATGCTAGAACATATTAGAATACAGAGGTGACTATAATTGCCATTAGGGTTAACGTAATACAGAGTTGAGTATATCTTAGAATAATAATTAGAAAAACAGAGAAAGAAATCAATTGAAACCAAAGCACATTATGAGAAGTACGTTTCATTTTTTGGGGGGAAGATTTACTAGAAATAGTGCAATAAGTTTTAGACATCACAAAAGGATAAGCAAATGTTCAATAAAAGAAAGATTGAACTTTATTTTAATGCTAATATAA
The DNA here is from genome assembly GCA_028023455.1 of Epiperipatus broadwayi. NCBI lineage: Eukaryota > Metazoa > Onychophora > Udeonychophora > Euonychophora > Peripatidae > Epiperipatus > Epiperipatus broadwayi. The sequence continues at coordinate 285,991 of JAQFVV010013044.1, read as the reverse complement.
TCAAAGTTTTGCAAAAAATATTAGTATACTATAAGAGTTATTTACTTGATATGCAATGATTTGCAATCGTATACAACTTTATAAATATGCTTTTCTTTCTGTGAGATTTTCTGTATTGTAATTTATTTTCATACTGTAATGTTTAATGTTACTGGAGATAAGGAAGAAAATCCATGCATGCTAGTTTAATAATTTATTCTTTTATTTATCATTCATTGTATTGTTTGAAATCTTCATGCATTTTAGAGTTAGCTGTAGTAAACAAAGAGAATTATAGGATAAACAAAACAGATATTGCCAAGAAAATGAATTCTATTCTTATCTGAAAAGAAACATGTATTCATTGAATTTATTTGATTGATACATATTCACAACAAAGTTATTTTAATAGTTTATCCAAAATTATTTATGATACTTAACAATACATATAGACATGTTACAGAATTCATTCATGATAAACATAATTCCCAATTCATGCAAACATGGTAGTGATTAATAAATATCAGATGCTTACTATACATGTACATCCAACAGACACTTATAAAAAAAAGTATGGCTTTTCTAATTTAAAAAAAAACAAAAAAAACAACTGCTCTAGAGAATAATTTTGTGGATATACAAACCAATCTGTGGAACACAAATATGTCCACATATAAAACATGCTGGTCCATTTATTTGTTTATCTGATATTTTTGTATTGCTGCCTTTTAATTTCTTCAGCTGAAAACTTTTTTTCTAAAATACTTCAGACACCATATTCAATTGCAATTCTCCATGGTACTCCACTAACATATCTTCCCAAAGGAAACAATTAACATTGCCCCTCTTTCCTTATAAGGTAGACGGGATCTACCTCTTCCACAAAAACCATACTCAAGTTTACCATAAAACACCCTTTAAGAAAATTATGCACTATTCATTTGCTTTACATGTCTAATTCAATGAAGATATAATTTTAAAATAGTGGATTCTAAAGAGTCATATTCAGCGAGTTGAAAAATATATTGATTATTTTTATGATTATATTTTTAAAATTTTATGCAGCATTCTTAAATGAAACTTTTCTTATGCCTTTATATTGTAACAATAGTGACTGTATTATCCAAGCCTCACTTCCATACAATAAACGAAGTAAAATAACAGCCCTCCATACAGCGTAGTTCTAGTAGCTATTTCTCTATGATAACTCGATACTTCTAGTGTTCGAATATCACATTATCTTAAACAACTAAGTATTTCATTATTTTTAATCTTAAATCCTTTGGAATAATTGTCATCAAAGTCTTGACAGTCATTGTCCAATCCTAAATAAGATACGAATCAAAGTGATGGCGTTCTTCTTTATTCTCATGACTTTTAACAATAATGTTGTCTTTTGCCTACGATTTGTAATTGCTTTAGAAAGTTTCTTCTCATCATCTAATTCAAACATTTCATAAAAACTAGGATGAACTAATATAAATCACAATTTCCTATTTAATTCTCAGAATACAACTTTAAAGAGTGTTCAGATCAGCTTTCGAGTTGTTTCCTTCACCATTTGATTTGCATAATTGGATTTTGAGAAATTATTTCGTAAGTCGTGTTTTATGAGCCACTCATATTTTCGCACAGTTGAATTGCTGAACAATTTTGCTCTTACAAGTTCATTTTGTTTGTATAGATATACAATAAGTGTTTTTTTTTTTTCATTTCAGTGAATGTTATGCATTTTTCTTAAACATAATCCTTAAATTGCAAATCGTTTTTACACAAACGAAAGAACTTCACAGTTGTAGTTATTCGTTCCTTACGCAAGCAATAATTTTTTTTAATGTGAAATGAAGCAGTTTTACTTTGGGATTAAAATGGTTAAACATTATCTTTAGCAGTCTGAAACATACGCCCTTTGGCGGAATAATTTCGAACTTTTTTTTTCGAATTTTGTCCCCCCCCCCCCTGCAGTTGCAAAGTTGGTAGTTTGACAACATCTGTAGTTGTAAATTTGTCCGTTGACAATACCTGTAGTTGTAAATTTGGTACTTTGGCAAAAGTAATTGTGCTTACGCTATCGGGTGTTTGAAATCCATTCAGAGAACTCGTGTGAGAATCGCATTACTTCACATCAACTATAAGGCTATGGCAGATATAAATCGTGTAACACATTATGTCAGTAAATGAAATATTAGATCTTCCGACTATTCGCGCAAAATCTTGTAGTTCATGGAAGAACTTCGAACTCCGGAATTGGCAATGAGGTAGTTAACGAGGAGGCGGTTGCTAAAGAATAATGTCCTATGTCAGCATTGCGATGAAATGTTTACTGATGAGATGTGCTGACATCTGACCCTGTAAATCTTGTGCTTATAATCTTTTCTTGGGCAAATAATTTGCCGCAAGATTACATTGTTCGCGAAACTGGTGTAAGTGCCGGAATTATCATAGACTATGCACATTTTTGTAGAGACTAATGTGCAAGATACTTTGAGGGGAATCCACCGCAGCTCAGTGGATTCGACATTGATGTTGAGAACCTATGGATGCATGCGAAACGTAAGCTAAAATGGCAATTTAGTACCAGAAATACCTTATTTTCATCCTATCTGCAGGAATTTTCATTCAGGACTCTTTGCAATAGTGACACCATTTTTTGTTTGAATTACATGTATTGTTGAGAACTGTACATTGTAGTTTGAAATTATTCCGCCAGAGCGCGTATGTTTCAGTCCATTAAAGGTAATGTTTACCTATAAATGTTTATGAAAATATTAACCTCCGCAGACTTTATACATTTTGATCTAAATTAAAATGTTAATTTATTGTTTTATAATTATATACATAGAAAATAGTTACATATTATTCCAAAATAGTTTACAAGTTGATTTAAATTTAATTTACAGATTATAAAAATACGGAGTACAAATATTGTTTGAAAGTTATTTACTTTGTTTTACCGGTGTTTACTTATCTACTCCCCTGGAGTGTTTTTTTTCTTTCATAGACTTCTTATAAAAGTCTCATTATTTTGTTTATTATTGCATAACAAAATGGATGATGAATCAAAACAAAGAGCAATAGGGGCTATTGTAGGATGCATCGTTTCTGATGCAGCCGGTAAGTATATTTTTGATTTGAAATTGTGCTATCAGATATTGATTAACTGTAGTGCGTAAAGATTACTAAATAATAAACTAACTTACTTTGCCAGATTTTTATTTAATTTGTATATACTTCACTTAATTTGATTTGCACGTTCAATATGTTTGCTTAATGATAAATTTCACTTTGAAATCCTAAAAATTAAATATTCTGTGTATTCGATTTTATTAAACTTATTAAATATCCATAATTCTGATCACTGTGTATAAAGTCAAACTAGGCTTGCTTTTTATATCGAACTTTATGAGGTTTAACATATTATTTAATGAAAACTTTTTTTTTCATTTATAGAAAAAAAAAATCAATAAAAAAAAAAATCAACACTATGAAATTAAATTAAATTATTTACGCGTTTTCGATGATAATTATATAACGTGTCAATTTAAATTAAATGCAGCAATTTTAAAGATATAACCATTACGTCGATAAATAACATTTTATATAAAATTGCTTCTATTTTATATTCCGTCACATACATTTTATATATAAATATGTAAAGTACTAAACATTCGACTATAACTATTGATTGTGAATGCAATATAAGTTTGTTGGTGGAATTTTAAATTAATATCGATTAAAATTAAAAGTATTTATCTTATTAGTTTCTAAATTTACACTATGCTATAATTGTTCTGTTCTTACGAATTTCAATAATGATTTGTAGAATATTTTTCGAAGTTATCAAGCTTTTGTTTTGATAATTAATGTTCAAAACAAGACAACTTTTTTTAATGAGACAATGATAGAAGAAAAAATATCAACTTTTAGTTTGGATGGTTTTATTTTGAAAATGTGAATCAATTGAAATAAATATGTTGGTTGATTATTTTTTTTAGATTAAAAAATGGGCTTGGATAAATAAATAATTGTCCAATTAATAGCTTAGTTAGTTGTTCATGATGTTTGAACTTTCTAATCAGAAATTGAGCATTTAACAATTCTATTTCTTTAATTTGAATTAGTATGTTTTAAATTTGTCTTGCTCTGTTAAGAATAATCTTGCAATCTTTTAACTCTGAATTTTACCATTCAGCCACCGCACTAAACCACAAAGAGTGTCAGACTTGGATGTTGAAATGCAACAACAACACATTATCAAGTTAAAAGATTATTTTGTCATAGTAATATAATTACTGCAACTAAATTAGTTATGTAAAATTGTTATTTTGTCCATTTTATTGTGTGATACAGGTTCTGTTGTGAAGATAATATAAAGACATTAGAAAAAAATGATTTAGCAATATCCCATAAAATTATATTTTTTATGTTGGTGATATTGCTCAGTTATTTGAATTTGAAATCTGTACACCACTACAATTTCACTAAATGAGAATCACCTTAAATGAACTGTGCAATATAAATCAATTTCCAGAAACTTCATGAACTTCTATAATTAATGTTTACAAAATGTATTTGTTAGGGCTTTTGAATATACAGTTGGCCATCAAGACACATTTAATATGATATAAATTTTAATATTTAGCATAAAAATCACAATTCCATTATAATTGTTTAAATTTTTTGGTTGTATATTTTAATATGTATTTTATGTGTATTATTTTTATATGGCAGTAGGACTTATCTGTATTGTGTATTTATAACTCTGAAGAAGTCTGATGGTCGGTTGAAACCATTAACCATTTTGGAAGTTTAAATATAATAAAATATTTACATTGTGTTAAGTGCATAGAAGAGCATATGATATTATTTGTTTACATTTGTATTTGTAATATTTCTAAAAGGTAATTGGTTATAAAATTGATTTAAGGATTAATGTAAGCTAAAAGTAAAACAGTCTTTAAAAACCCATTGCAGAGCAAAGGCCTCTCCAATAACTCTTCATAGAGGAAACATGAAGAAGACAGTAGACTCATTGCTTAATACATTAGTATGACCTTAAACTTACACAAAGAATAAAAGATTTAACAATTGTTAAGTGGTGAAAGTTTAAGCTCTTCCCTATTCTTGTTTTATCCTCTAGCTAATAAATAGGTTGACACTCTTTTATTAACTAATTTTGAATGATTAACTATATGCCGTTTATATGAAAGCAAAATCCTAAGCCTGATTAGTATCTTAAAAAAGTTTCACATTTATCTGGCTTAGATTTGAATCCATATCCTAGATCATAACAGATGGATATGCTATTGTTGAACCAATAACCCTTAAAAAATTATTTGAAAAGAATGAAATTAATAACAAAAAAAAAAAAAAACATTTTAGCATCTTGAAAGCTCACATAATTTTTCCATTTTTTTGATTTTATTTCATTTTTATTACATGTCCTTATAATTTGTAGTTGACTGGTTGGGTACACAAGTAAAGTGGTATACTCTGGAGCTCAAGATATGTGAATCATAGCCCAGATTTATTGCTTCCCTTGCTCAAATCCCTGAGCAATACAGTATTTGATTATTTGGCCTGCATTTTTTGATGCCGAAGTAGAGTGGCAGTTTTTGGGGTACTTACGTATTAGTCGTGCAACACGTATTAGACCTGCTATGCTTTTTCACATTCATATCAATCTGCTGATAACTTTCTAATCTTGTAATCTGACCAAATAATGTACACTTGAATCTTGTATGAAGTTAAAATGATAAATTCATCAAAATGAAAAAGTGTATATATTTTTTTCGCAAGATTTACAAAGTTATCGGCAGTTTGAATATGCATGTGAAAAAGCATAGCAATTTAATACATGACAGAAATTGCACCAGACTAAATCTAACAACACTAAAAATATTAATTTCTAACAATACTAAAAATATGAATTTCACCCAAAAATACATTTTTAACAATACTGAAAATATTGATTTGACATAAAAAAATATAAAATATGACATGTCTGTATGCAATTCCTAAATGTTACTTTAAATATGTACAAAACAATCACTAAATTACAAAATACTGTAAAATATTACAAAAAGACTCTAAAATATATACATAAAGTACTTACTGTGCAATATATAACATGAATTGTCTCATGATGAAACAATCGATTTGTCTGTTCTACTTTATTTTAAGTGGATAAATTTTTTTCTCAAAATGGAAACTAAAAGTAAAATTTTTATTTTTTCCAAAATGCACACCTACTTAACACATAATTGTATTTGTGGTTCACATAAAAGTGATCATAACCAGCATTTCATAATTAGCCCTTTTATAGACCTTCCAACAGTCAGAATAAATCGTCTATCCTTCTTCCACATTTTGTTTGATGGCTTCCATGAGAGTTGCCACTGTTCTATTGTTAATTATCATGATAAAACACTCATTGTCGGTCTCCCTACACAAACCACCAAACATTCCCTGTTCAGGAACAGTTTTTTCCAAGAGATTCTCATTAATTGTTTTTCTGAAAATATAAAGCAGCATTCATTTCAGTAGCGGGTACATTCCAAATTGTCATTTTTAAAAAAAAAAAAAAGATATGGACTATTAATCAGGAAATTATGAAAATGAAATCAAAATGAAACGTACTTGTATTCATTTAAAACTATGAATATAATTGTAGTAAAAATTGTTGAATCAAAACTACGAATACAAATGAATACATTGTACAGAATTAAACCTGCATTTATTTGTGTAATATATGCGGGATTTGAACTCGACTTTCACAAGACCCACTACTCTTAGTTCCATCTCATATTGCTGACCCACCTGATCACACACATGTTGAAAAGATAAATAATTACCAATATATGTATTTCATGCTAAGCCAGCAATCATCAGTTGGTCTAGATTACTATCCTCACACATATATACAATCAGTGCTCAGCTTTCCATTAAAGTATGAAGATTGGCTATCTTAATATAAAGCTGAGAACTGATTGTATATATGTGTGAGGATAGTAATCTAGACCAACTGATGATTGCTGGTTTAGCATGAAATACATATATTGGTGATTATTTATCTTTTCAACATATGTGTGTGATCAGGTGGGTCAGCAATATGAGATGGCACTGAGAGTAGTGGGTCATGTGAAAGTCTGAGTTCGAATACAAATGAAGTAAAATATAGTTAAAAAATGTAATTCATAGCACTAATGATCTTGTCAGAACAAAATCTGGACAATAACTGAGTGTAAAATTATCATTAAAAAAACAACACTTTATTGGACAAGATTGCGGGGTTTATTTGAGCGTAATCGCAAAGTTACACATTTACCGCAGATGTAAAAAGGCGTACCATCTTCTCTGTGTTGCAGAACTAATATATTAGTACAAAATTATGTTATTATGTATTAGTCTATTTGCTAACTATCTGTTTTGTTTAATCTATTAAATATTGATTTAATTGCCATATTGATTTCTGTTTTGTATTTAGATAAGATTTCATTAATGCTTAAGCATAATTATAACAAATTATTATATCAAATTATACTATAACAAAATTTTACAAAATTAAATATTTTATTTCATTATATTGTTTTTGTTTAGTAAATCAAAATATATATATTAAACTGCGTCCCCTGAATAAACTATTCTTGCTGGGTTAAATGTTAACATAACTATAATATCTTTTGGAATCTAAACTTTAATAAGTTTTAATATTTACCTTAATATCTTTAAACTTATTATCATGCTTAATACATAACTTCTTGATAATTATTATTTTATATCTTTAATATTACAGGAATGCGTCCCTTCAAGCAGAGGAGTAGAATACCATTGATAGATTGACCATCAATGGTACCTATGGCCAGATCGAGGCTATACAAAGCACAGCCCACAATCATGTTTCCAGGCCATAGCACTCCTCGACTGCTAGATCAACACCCTACATCCTGAGCACTCTATTTGTTTTGAGTATATAACTCAGGTGCCATCCAACCATATAAGTTATATATAGCCAGCATGCTCGGATGACAGGTCACAAATGTAGCTCTTAAAATATTACAAGCTAGCTCATACTCTGCATCAGGGGTCCAGCATATTTATTTAAGACATAAAAATATTTATACTCTTAAATTAATGGTGACACAGTGAAGAGAGAGAGAGAGAGAGTAGACCAAATAACAATTAAGCAAAGATTATTTATTTACACACACGTAAATTTAACAGAATATCACAGAATAAATTTTACATAAGAAAATATAAATGATTATTTTCAGGCTAAAATTATGATAGTCCTTCATTAAAGTTCATTTAAAATAAAGGGTCTAGACTGTTATTTAAAAGTATATTTACTGACGTTTTCATTTGTGTGTATTTTCCATTGGTTTTGATTCCAACCATTTGGCTTTTTGGTTCTCCATTGATGGCTTCATGGCTTTCCTTCCAGGTTTCTATCGAACAATGGGAGAGAGAGAGAGTATGCAACAGTGTTTATCTAGGCATTTGTTCTGGGTATTAGTTCCAGGTGAAGACAGTTGATCTTTTGCTGAGGACTAGGGACATGAAGCCCTGTTGAACATTCTATGGCTGCCTAGCAATGCATGTTGCTAACTCTGTGGCTTCTGCATTCTTTAGAAAAAATCTGAATAGATCTGACTGTATAGAAAGAGTCTGAACTGAATCCAAACTGAATAATAATAGCAGCTGCAACTTTTTATGCTTTTCCTTTCTCATTGTTTTAATTCTTTATTCTTTTTTTAAATTTTGATTGTATTTAAGTCTGTTTTTAATTAACTTTTACATTGCACGTTATCTAATCTTTCTTAGATCAATCTACTATCATTTTTATGAGATAGTTTACATGTTTTTTTTAATTAATTCATTTATCAGTTTTACTCTTTTTTTAATCATCCAGTAATCTTTTAAACTAATTACATTTTCGAAAGTTTTCTTACAAACTAATATTTATTCTGATTTTCATATTCACTTATTTTTATGTTTTATTTTTTTAATTTCTTTTTAATTTATAAAAAGGAGAGGATGAGTTTTAAATCTTTTTATTTTAGATTTTTCTTCCACCCACTCTCAATACTAAAACTTTTTTATTTTAAAAGAAAAAATATGATACAATCTTTTGCTTTTGAAAAATTATGTTTCTTAAAATAAAACAAAAAAACTACTCTAAAACATATTACTTTTTTTTTCTATTTTTTGTTTCTATTAATAATTTAATCATTTAATTTTAAATTATAAACTTGTAATGCTAGTATATATGTTTGTTTCATAATATATATCTAGCATTACAATGTGCAGATTGCTGTGAAAACCCAGATAATATATTGTAACAGTATGGAAATTAGGGAGGGGGTAATCAGGGAAAATCTGAGGTTACAATGTCCCATAATTGGGTAGCCATACACCACATTAAGGCTGAATTATCGTCATCCCCAAATAAAATATAAAATTAAATACAAAAGCAATGAGCATGATAGGTCAACACAGATCTAACTATAAATTCATCAATATTACATAAAAGTAATAATCATTCGTCATAATGAAGGATCAACAATAAAAATAAACAGCAGTCAATTTTGTGACTATTTGAAAGTGGTCCACTAAAGACGGCTAATTATTTAGCCAGTGCAATAATTATCTGGATGCATATACTTAGGTGCTATTCATCAAACTACCACAGTAAGTCAATGCTGAGATATTAAAAATATCCTGACCATTATCAGTGCTATGGCTGTACTTGCCAACTATAAACTAAATTTCTACAGAAATAATAAATAAAATGAAATGTAGTGCATAGGCTTTAAAGGATATCCCTTTTGTGCCAACCAGGATCATCATCATCTGGATATCCATAATGCTAAACACAAACTCCTACTCCATATAACATACATAAATCTGGCTTAGGAAGCAAGAACTCTGTAAATTTACTGTGAGCAAGAGCAAATAAATAAATAAATAAAGCAGCTTATTATAAATCACTTCAAATAATTACTAGGTTTATCCTATTATAAGTAAATAGTTTTATTGGGATCATTAAAAAAATCTAAAACATTAAGCTGTCATGAAATAAAGTCACACACTGAAGTTTATGAAACAGGAATTGGATAGAATAAAGAAATTAAGACTAAAAATATTTTTTAAAAACAATTATTAAATAACTAATTGATTAACAATAAAAAAATGACATGATAGTATGAAATTTTAAACATTCATTTCATCAAAAAATATATTTTCATAAAAATCAAAGATAACAATCTTTGATTTACTTAATTAACCTTTTGTTAAGCTTTTAAGAGGGGGAAAATGAATGAAAAGAGAAAAACGTATTTCAAAAAATTAAATTTAAATTTTAAAAAAATTAAATTAAAAAAAAACCCTCTTTCATAACTTTAAAAGAAAATAGAAGGATTTAAAAAAAAATTTTCACAATTAAAAAATATTAACCCAATGAAAATGTTTAAAATTATCAATTCTTACAACAAAAAAAAATTTTTTTCACTATGCTTTAAAATTTATTGTGCACTTACCTAAAAAAATACCTTTAACCATGATTTTATTTTTTTGTGGAGTCCTTTTCAGTTACAATTTTCAGTTTTTTCCAATTAAGTTTCTCCTTGAAGGCTTCTAGACATCTATATGGGTAATTTGTCTTTGGTTTGTCATAATTCCAGATTAAAAAATAGCAAATTTTATCCATTTCTTTCCACTAAAATTTCTAGGTTATACATACACAGACAGAAATCCATGCTCTTGGTTGAAGACCAGGTTGCAGATTACTTTAAGAATAACTTCTCTATGTTTTTATTCTATTGAAGGCAGATTACATGGAGGAAGATGATACCTAGCTTTTAGCTGAAGTTAGCACATGGTTTTCATTGTGGAAACCAACTCATAGTATGCTAAAAGCTTGATTACAATTTTTGCTATTCTATGCAATAGCTTGGGGAAGACTTCTGCTTCTTTCTTTATCAGCTATATTAAGACATGGTTGCTCTCTCTTCAACAGCTAAGTAAGGAATATCTAGTTTTTACTAGACACTTGGGTTTTCTGACTTATTTACACCCCATTATTTTTTTTCTAGAATTGTCTTGAATACAAGTCAATCACAATCAGTCTCCAACATGATAGGATTTATAAAAGTCAATTAGATAATTTTTATAAATACAATTATTCAGCTGTTCCCTCCTTAATCATAGACTTTGAAAAGCAAGTCAAGGACTTAAATTAATAACATAAAATTTTTGACATTACTTTATAATTAAGTTTTTTTTTGCAAAAGGAAAACAATCAGTTAATTGCACTGACTTGATTTTTTTTTTGCATTGAAGAGAGATAAAGAAAAAAAATCCGACTAATTAAAAATAAAATGTACCAAAATCATTAAAATCTCTTTTTTTTTCTTTATAAAAATACTATTAAAAATAATACTTTATTTCTCTTTTAAGGTTACAATTAATATCTATTAAATAATTTACAAAAAAGATAAAATTATTTTTCTCTTAATACATTTTCATAGTTTAAATTAAAACTTAATTAATTATAATTGTTGAAGAGAGAGAGTTAAAAATAACTTGTTTGAAGAAAATTTATTTTGATCAGATTTCTGATAAAAAAAATCTACAAACAGTAATTAAATAAGTCTTCAATTTATTACTGTTTTTTAATTACTGATTGATTGTATACTTGTAATTAAAAAAATGTAAATAATTTTGATAAGAGAAAGTATAAAGGGGACACATTTTTAGCAGGATTATTATTTATTAATTCATTGTTTTAATTGATCTGGATTGGTGAGTTGGGCAGTATAAACTTTTTAGCTTTTAATGTGGCTAAAAAAATATTTCACAGTTACTGTAGTTTATGAAGAAAAAATCATCTTTGTCAGAAACATGGAGGCTGAGGATCATTTGTTGATACAGTCAGAGAATATGCATTGCTAGGCACTAAAGTATACTAACTCTCCATAAACTATGTAGATTTTTTTCTGGAGCTTCCTGAACTCGAATTCTAATGTAGGATTAATTTAAAATACTTATGAATAATGTGTGCCTCGGTTGACTTTATTTTACCTATAAAAAAAAAACAGAATATTTAAAATGAAACCATTTAACTGAGAGAACATTACGATTTTTATGTTATTCTGATCAGTAATGAAAGTATTAAAGTAAAATACCATGGTAATACTTTTTTTTAAACATTAAAAAAAAACTATATTGAAAAGGCCTTAAGTCTTCTGATTTCTTTGTTAACAGTTATATGTTTTAGTTGCTTAGTCATTGTTATCTATTTATTTTTTTATATGCTTTGCTGTATGACTGCATTTTAAAATAATTATTTTTTGTGAAATGTCATTAATATTAATTCAAGTCATCAGTGCATTTTTTATTTAGCAACTTTCATTTTCAAATGGTCATTTTAGCACTTATCAATTAAGAGAAAAATATATTTTAATTAAAGAGACTGTTTTAAAAGAGACTGTTTAACCACTGATCAAAATTACCAGGATATTTTGTAAATTGAAGGATCCTGGTTTTTGAAATTGATTCATTTAACATGGTGTCGGATAAAGGAATAAAATGCATTATTTTTTTATTTAAATTAAATTATTGCAGAGTGAAAAGAAAAAACTATTTCAAAATACTAGTGTTGATTTTGGTGAGGGGATGGGGAATTATTTTAACCTGTTTTAAGTTCAACCATCTCCATTATTATTTACTTTAGATGTGACTATGAAATTTGCACTTGTTTAATCGTATTTAAAGGTGATCCCTCAAGATTACTAGTGCAATAAAATGGCTTCCCAAAATGTGGCTGAATTAAATCATTTTTCACCTGAATAACCTGTACAATAAAATGGTATCCCAAGTAGGACTGGATTAATCTTTTTATCCAAAAATTCAGGACAAAAATGACTTCCTAATGTGTGGCTCAATAATATATATATATATATATTAAGCAATTAAATCATCCCACATGATTAAGAAATCCAGTACTGCCCTCTGTGAACTAATATATAAATACATTAGAGTTTGTATTTCAAAATAGCCAGGTCAAAATGGATACCATTTTGACCTGGCTATTTTGAAATACGAACTCTAATGTATTTATATATTAGTTCACAGAGGGCAGTACTGGATTTCTTAATAATGTGGGATGATTTAATTGCTTAATATTTGTATATTTATTTCAGTATAGCGTTATGCATTGGGATTATTTTATATATATATAAGAACACATCCTAACAAAGTAAAAATAAAAAAAAAAAGGCAAATTTTAATGAATATATGAATATTTTTTAAAAATATCTTACAGTTTATTATTTATACATTAATGGTACTGCAATAAGTATGTGCCTGAATAATATATATACTTTACTAAAATAAGCGCTTTGGTATGTGAAAATAGTATCATTTGAAATGCGAGTTGAAACTGACACTAGAATTTAGTATAAGAAATTGTTAGTAAGTAGTAATGTTGAAAAACAGTACATCTGCATTAGTGGATCAGTGATACCCTTCTTTTTTCATTGTTTACTTTGTCGGCTTTCTTGATTTCTGGTGACTGGTTAAAATAAAATTTAAATAAAATCTTTTCTGTGATTTTTAAATAGTGGTGGGCATACATAAACCAGTCCACTGGCACATTTATGCCCATCGACTCAGGGTTGGAACCTTTGATCTAAAATCTCAAATATGCCTATATAGTAGAATCCCTTGTTCACATTACTTAGTTCCAAGCCTTAATATAAATTCTGAAATTCATGGATAATAATGGATTATATAGAAAGTCAATTTTAATATACATATGTGTAATAATAAATAAATTATAATAATTTCTAAATATCTGTAATTACAAAATGTAACTACCTTCCACTGAGTTATGTAGTGTCAAGATTTATGTAGCGTCAAAAACCAATGCAAAGATAGAATGATATTCTATCTTTGGGTTCTGTTGTTATATAAGCTTATTTTTTGACTTGGGTTTTTTTTTATATATAATTTTACAGAGAACTTCATCTATTATTTTAATTTATGTACAGATTAAATATTCTGCAATCACTATTAATATATTCAAAGGATGAAGGAGTTTTACTTTTAGCAACCTTTGAACATGAAGTCAAAAACTAAGCTTATGTGACAACAGAGCCCAAAGGTAGAATGGTATCATTCTATCTTTTAATTGGTCTTTGATGCTACATAAGTCTTGACACTATATAACTCTGTGGGAGGTAGTTACTTGCACTTTGCAATTACACATGTGATAGATATTTTCAACAAGTGTATATAATACATACACATATTTATGATATGGTTTTATTGAAATATATATATATTAATACAAAAATATAATAAACTATAATTAGTAATTTTATAATTAATAAAATTGTTATGGAATCTTTTTTAAATGATATCCAGATCAAAATTATAAGTGTATAAAATGAGTTATTAATGTATAAAGTGATATTTTATAGTACAAAGGTTTTTAAAAACATTATCTTTTTTTTTAAAAAGGAAAATTAAATTTGCAAAATCATTTCTCTTTTTTCTACTCTAGCTCCATCTATTGTAAACTTGAATTATCATAGTTTGTCATACGTTTGTACATTTTCTGGATTTTGCCTTTATCAATGAAGACTTAAGAGTTTAAAGAACCCAATGCAGTTATGCATCTTGTATCCATCTTTAGGTTTAGATACTTTTTTATTATCATGATTTTAGCTTCAAATTTTTTTTAAAAAAAACCTTTTAGGTTTTGAACCCAAATTACTTGTGTAATTGTATAGATCTAACTACAGATCAGTAACTGCCTGTTTAATAGTTTAAGTACCATTCTAAATTTAGACACCTTTTTTCCCTTGCCTAAGAATGTTAATATCAATGCAACATCACTTGCCTCCCAAAACTTATCACATCGGCATTTTTCCTATCTCTGCTGTAGCATCAGCCATTGCAAGCTTGATCATAAGTGTTTATGAGATGATAGATCAATTACTGGATTTTGTGTTTATGAATGAGGGCTTGGGCTCCAAAGCTGGAACAAATGCTGTTATGCATTTGGTAGTTATCTTTAACCTCTTTTCTGCTATACATGACAGATTAAGCCTAAAACTAATTTGATAGAAAACAGATTTAATTGTGGCTTCCAGATATATAACTATTAGTTCCAGATTTGAATCCAAGTTTGTATTGATAAGGGCAGAATCAAGAAAGGGACAGATTAAATTGTATTACTAAATAGTTATCACTGATAGCTCAAACTTATATATGGTGCTAAAGTAGAAAGAGAAATGCTCTTGCTAATATATTAGGCTTTGAGAGTCAAGCAATGTTGGTATTGTAAATTTAGCTAGGTGATTTTATCTTCTTTTCTAAATATAAATGTTTAAAGATTTTAATCCCTGAAATAGTACTCTTTCTCTCTCAAAAAAGATTCTTTACTATTCTTATGATAAAAATTATTGATGAGAAATGCAAAAGATACGTTATTTGAAAATTCCACCTACTTTACTTTTCTGAATAAGATTAGCGGTTGCTTATGATATTTTATTATTCCAGTGCCAACAAGAATGGACTGTGAACTAATAAATGAAAATTCAGATTTTTAAAATTAATTTCCCTTTCTTTTTTTTTTTTTTTAATCTGTGTGAATGAATACGGGACAACTGTACTGATAAGGGGTAATAAAAAATGAGAGAGTGTATGTATAGAAATAATAAAAGGCATATTTGATTTCTAATAGAATGTTAGTCTTTCAGATTAAATTAATTTTGATAATTTCTTACCTAATAAAATTGATTAGGAATCAGTCGCGTATTTATTGAAAAGCTGATGTAATCAAATGTCAATATGCATAATTCATCTATCTGCAATATTGTTAAGCAGTACCTTTCATCTTTTATAAAAATAAATTCTTTCATAAATCATAATTTTATTTCATTGTTCCTCATTTTCAATCTTATGTTTCGTTACAAGGCTTTAAATTAAATTTATTAACATTAATTTTTTTTGTATCAAGGAATTCTCCCCATATAATCTCCAACGTAGAGAAACAATGTTTTATATCAGAATTGCCCTCTCTTAGATGAATTGCTTCCACTACAGCTAAGGAACTTGCAGCTTCACTGGTTGGTCGACGACGGGTAATATTTTCCACCTAATCCCTGATCTTATTAAACTGATTACGCTATCTGGTCATACATCTTCTATGGGTTGCAGGTTTCCCTAATAGAAAATAAAAATAAATGTTTGATATTTATTTATTTAAATTTTAACCTGTAATAATACATTTTTAACATCATTTGTTAGAATAATAACGGCTATTGGTAGATCACAATTTAAATAGTCATCTGAGCTAAAAATAGAAAGGGATTGATAGGTTATCATTTTATAAAATAGATTATTGCATATCACAATTTAAATAATCTGTATTTTTTAAGCAATATATATATATATTATTATTATAAGAATTCATCCTGATTTTGTGTGCTAACAGTTTTCAATTGAAATGTTTCCACATTTAAATGATATCTAACATATAGGCTATATATGTACCTATACAAACAATGTAATATATAGGATATTTTGAGCTCAGACTTGCACATGACCTTCAACTCTCCACACCATCTCATACTGCTGATACACTTGATCACACACACACCCACATATATATATATGATCAAGGGTATCTGGGGTATGAGATGGTGTAGAGAGCTGAGGGTCGTGTGAAAGTCTGAGCTCAAAATACCCTACATATCACATTTAATGATGTAAATGATGTGAATCATGGAAACTATTGCTTTAAGGCCACTATTGAAAAATGCTATTCTAATCTTGAAGCCATCACTATCTGGGTTTAAAAAACAAAAAAAAATTATAGACAGATGAAAAGCAAACTATACTGGCATTTTTATGTATTGTAGAGTCTCAAAAGTCTTCTTCACTTGTTATATTACTAAGGGTTGTGTGTTTTGGTGTAGCAGTGGAATGGCAGATGAGTTCAAAGTCCAGGATCACAGCCAGGTCTGTCATTTTCAGTGTTCACACTTTTTATGAACTCTGGAGCAAAGAAAAAAAAACATTCTATTGTTATTAATATTAAATTCATTTACAAGTGGTTGGTAGTGCTTATAATAACTATAATATAAATAAAAATAAATCAGCTACTTAGAATAGGGATGGTAATTTTCTGCCAAGATCCATTAAGGTATTTATAAAATCATTCATGGGGCATACAGAATTATACACTTGAAAATTAGCTTTTTATATCTGATCAAAAAATTAATTTATCCCTAATCATTAGGAATGAGCAACCTTTTTAACTGGCAGGCCAATTTCAACTTTTCCTTTTTAAATAAGGGCCATAATTTTTTTATGTGAATTAAAAATAAACATTCAGTGACAATTTTTCTAATCTTCATGATATATTTGTATTCTCAAATTTCTTTTTATATACGGAACAGATTAATTTTGCAGCTAGGATGCAGTCTTTTATAAACTCTCCTTCAGAAAAAAATATGAATTTTCTGATTTATTTTTGACATAATGTAACTTGCTTTCACAGAATTTTCTAACTTGTTTTTGCTTTTTATGAAATTTATTAGCTACTTGATGAAACTCCTTTTTAAATTTTTTATTTTAATATTTCTTTTTCCCCAACAGTTGTTGTAATCAGAATGTTTTGATAAGTAGTGCTTTTTATTATTGTGTTCTTTATTAATTGAAATATTTTCCATATATATCAGGAATATTGATTTTTCTTTCTATAAAAAAAATATGAATTGGTTTATTTCTTTTGAAATGTATGATTTTTTTGTCAATTTTTCTTACCTTATTCAGTGTAACCGTCCTATTTAAAAGTAATTAAATGCAAAATAATAATAATAATAAAATGAAGTAAAATTCAAGTTTTGTTTTTGCTAGTATATGTTCATCTGTGAAAATCACTATAAAAATAAACAAAGTGCCTTCAGTGTTGTAGAGTGAATCCCTACTCAGATAATCACATAATATAATTTGTTAGAATATTCCACCTCTGACAGAATGAACTAGAACTATTATAAAGATTGGAGGCAAAAAAAGATGTAATTAAGAAAATAAGTATTTTATTTTTCTAAACTCTTAATAATTGCATTATGTGCATGTTTAAATTGACTGTTTTATATGTTTTTGCAATGTGTAAAGGTCGGATTGAGAGCTTGCGCCCTCTGACTTAGAAGAATGGCCAATATATATTAAATTGCTACTAATTTGTAAACTTTCTTACTGATAGTGTTGTGTCAAATATTGTATTCTGATGTGAAATTAATAAATATTCATCATTATTGATTATTAACAAATATAATTTCATTTTCACCTTTTTTAATATTTTGTCGAATTTGTTTTTGATATCTATTTTATGCCGTTGTTTATAATATTAATAATTTCAGATTTTGAAGAGTAAATTATAAATACTTTATTAACAGTAGATTCGGGATTGTGGAATTAATTTTTATAAGTATAATTATTTGATTTTTGTAATAGAATATATTTAAAAACATTTTCTTAGAATATTGACTTCGGGGACTCATATTTGAAGTTACACCACCAGCAATGTATTCAGTAAATGGGTCTTTGTTTAGCAATCAGAATTTTAGTTTCACACTAAACATTTTATTTTATTTTTTCTAAAAGAAAAAAAATCTATAAATGTATATTTCTGTACTCAAATGTTTTGTTTTTTTCTAATCATTAATCTTATTAATTTTTATGTTTGAAGAATAAGAAACATCTTAGCAACAATAACTGTAAAACAAAAAAAAAAAAGATTTAAAAATTGATTTAGTAATTTATAGAAATCAACAATGCAATGAAAATTATAATATTTATTTATATAAATCATCACAAATGGAAAGAAAATCTATTATGCTGGGGGGTTTTTTTTCATATAAATTATAACAAGAGAAATATAAATAGGAATATATAATAGGATTATAAAAAGTGTATATTTATAATTATACAGAAAAGTCTTTGTTGATATGATATTATGCCCAAGATTATACGCCAAAAAAAAACCCTTTTCTGTCTATTAATACATTTTTTTTATAATTGCTGTTATATATTCATATTTGTATTATTTATTATATACTTAATAGTAACTATTAAAAAATTAAAAGACTGAAGTGGAGTTGGGCTGGACGTATTGCTAGAAGAGATGATAATAGATGGACAATTGAAATCTTAAACTGGATTCCAAGAGATTGTAAAAGACCCAGACAGAGGCCACATGTGAGATGGATGGATGTGGGGAAGAGAAGCTAAAGATCGGAAATAGTTTGAACTTGGAGAGACCTTCATTCTACAGTGGATTGATATAGGTTGATGATGATGATGATGAACTATTAACTGCTGTATAATATATATTCTTTTAGTAATTTATATATATTGCACAAAGTTTTTTTAAGCATTTTTTCACACTATCATTAAATATACAATTGATTATTAAACATTTTTCTTAGAAATTATTATATTTTATTTGGCTCTAGATATAGGCTTTATACTTCAGATATAATTATAATATCCTTTGTATAAATACTTGGTTTTTACCATATCTTTTAAATCTTTTATTTTTTCATTCATTTATTATTATCTTATTTATAATTAACATCATCAATTCTTCTATTTGAAATATATAATTGCAAACATTGATGAGATGGGCATACCGTTGGCCAATAGGATGCATTTGAAGAAACTGTATCTTGATCCAGTTGTGCCAAGCCCACATAACTCCCCAAATGCTATTTATTTTGTATTTATTGACTTATATTACACAAACTAACTTTATAATAATTCTATTCACAACAATCACCTTCAATAAATACATAGATGATTATTGATCATTTTCTCTTACGTTAGAAACTCATTTCATTTACCTTTAGATACAAGATTAAATTTGGAAGCTAATCATTTGTAATTTGAGAAATTTCTTATTTAATTGGCCATACTTTTGTTTAATAGCAGTACTGTGTAAATTTCAATATTCATACACCATATTCAAAAATTGGAGACATTTAGGAGACATTAGCTGGTCATTGTTTCCGGTTCAGTGCATTTCACAAAGATATGATGTTGTAGGCCTACAAACATCCTGTTGATTAATGCATGGACTCATAAGTTATGAGCATTAAGATTTATTGAATGTGTTTTGCAATTTAGATGGCAGGAAATTACTACCAGTCACTGTAAACATTTCATTTCCAGTGATGATTTTATTGATTACAAGATGTTTATATGCTAAAACAGTATAGTGTGAGAGTTGCATGATAGCAAGAAGAATATCTTGCATTTACAATATCATCTAGGAATTTGCAATCATTGGGCTTGATATAGCTACAGTTTCTATACAGGAGATGCACACTGCTTCTAAGAGGAATCTTTGTTTTAAAAGCTATCCATGAAGATGGGTGGTTATGTGTTGATGGCATACAGTTATATAACAGTCAGTTGGTTCAAGCAGCAACTCACAATTCCCATGCATTAAAAAGCAAGATTCATTGGATATGTTTGGCAATCATAATGTCGACAAACATTATAAAGAGACTGATTCATTTATTTAGATATTAACTCAAATAATCCTACCATTCTTTCCTACATTACTGTCAGTATTTCTCAACAGTCGTTTTAATAAGTTTGATCTGCAAGCCAAAGAGTTTGACTGATGCTGCCAGGAATTTTTTTTTAACGCCTCAAAATCTCATGAAATTATGAAATCAAGAAATATTGAATTGTCATATATATCCTTCAAACTTATTTTAGTCTTTTATTACTTCACTAACATGGAGTAATGTATTGACCTCTCATCATTATAACAAATATATGATTAGTATATTTCTCTCTTGCTAATCTGCATGTCTCTTGAGCTCTATCTCATTCCATTAGGATGAGAAAATATGACAGTGTAATGATTTTTTAATTATGAATAATGATTTTATTTTTCTTTTAAACAGCTGTACCTCTTCATTGGATATATGATGTAGAACGACTGAAAACAATTTTAGCTCATTATTCAGAACCTGAATTCATTGAACAAAGTTATTGCCCCTTCTATAAGGTGCCAACTGGAAGCAATAGTTGCTATGGAGATCAAGCTTACGTTCTTTTAAAGAGTTTGGTAGCAAACAAAGGTATGTATTAAGATTTATTAAATAATATAGTAAAATTAAATAAATCCTTTAATTTATCATGCAGTATGTGTATATATATTATAATAGGATACCCCCTTACTCTATACTCAAAAAGAATACTTAATATATTACCGTATTTTATATTAAGCATACTGTAAGACATTATAGGAATAAATTCTGTTATGTATAATGTTTAGCCTATACAGCAATGTCCCTGCCCATTATAAGATATATATTTTTATAAGGCCTGGAGTTAAAAGAAAATATAATTGTTTTGAATAGATAAAGCCTCAAAATGGAACCATTAGCCCCAGGTTCAAACTATATCATTTTAAACAAAGCAAAACTCTCCATACAGTATAGTGCCATTTTGCTTTGTTTAATAACAATTATGTGCTAGTATGAGATAGTGATCATGTGATGTTTAGTGGTATATACTTTTATGGATGATATCTGATTAATTCAACATAGCTCAGGAAGCAATAAGAATTAGGTGAGATATCGCACAATTAACACTGCTGAATGGAATGCATGAATATAAAAAAATGTTTACAGACACTTATAATCAACAATAATGGTTTATTTTACCATAACAGTATGTGATGTGCTAATGTCTTTATTGTTCTAGCTATCTGTTACATGAATTGCAGTGTGTATCACTTGATTTCAATACAGTTAGTGTATTAAGGATTTTTAAATTATCCCAGTAAAGCTATTTAATTATAATGGAATAAACTTGTAAATTATTTAGAGTAAACTATTATAATTGTTTATGTCTTGTTCACAAATACAGTCTCTAGAGTTCTTGCTTACTGAGCTAGATTAGAGCATAATGGTTAGTTCTGTGAATATGAGGGTTTATGTTGGTGTTTGGACATTGATTAAATTTGAATGCAGCAGAAAATTTGTGTGCTTTAATTTTTATTTCAACTCATAGATGGAATAATGTAATTTCAGTACTTAGGACAAGTAATGAACATGATACTGTAAAAAGTTTATCTGACAAATGGTAGTTAGCTAGAGAAATTTCTTTAGCAGCATTAATGGAAGGATACTCCTTCATCAAGAAACACTTAAAACTTTTATTTTAAAAGATGCTGAATCAGCAGTAACCAAACTACAAGCAGTTTTACTAATAGAAAATATGACAAATACTTGAGGATTTTTTTTTAACTATCTTTTGGGATGACATTTTAAGATTACTTAAATAAAATTGTGCACACAAAAAATGTAACAATTTATAAAGGAAGAGAGGAATTTGTATTCCATGAGAAACAAACTAAATTACATTACTTTCATTGAATGATAGTTATGACAATTTTAATAATCGTGTTGTAAAAATATCATTATTTTATAAAAATACTGGTGCAATATTGGAGTGCAATAACAAATTTAAAATGGAAACTTTCTTTCCTATTATTAGTTCTTTGATAAATTTATGTTGGGACTCAAAAGCATATGAACATTAAATGATAAGTTTTGATGTGTTAGAACATCTAAACAACTGGGATGAAAAAAATAAAGGATATTCTAAAAATTTGACTTTATGGAGATTTAAATCACATATATGAATGTTTATTTTCAATGATGAAGTGAAAAGGGAATGAAAATGTTGAATTGCCATCAGAAAGAGAAAGCAGTACAATGAAAGAAAAATATGAAAGGGATACATATGGAAAAGAAAATAGAAATGAAAAGTTATTAAATTTACATTTATTTGCCACTATTTAAAAGAAGATAGCTTAGCTCAAGTTTTCCTAAATATCGATATTTCCTTCTTAGGTATTTTTGTTTGAAGAGTTGTCATACAAGTGAAGAGAAATTTTTTTAAAAAGTAATTAAGAGTTGTTGTGAATGAACCTACATTGAATGAATGAATCATTCCAGCATTGAGAATGAAACAGAATGAATTTGCAAGTAAACAAACAAAGCATTTAATGTAAAATTATTGTTAAATAATTTTAATCACTTTAATGTTTCAATTTTTTTTTTTAAGTTTATATCATATATATATTAAATTAAATATTTTCATAAGTTGATTATAACATAAAGAATGGAAATTGAGGGATTACATTCATATAAACAATCACAGATTAATATTACCTTTAATGTTGCTAGGAAACCATCAATTTCTAATTGATAGTCCTAATGATAGCTCTTTTGTCCTAAGTTTAATTAGAAGGACCTTTCTAATTAAATTCAGGATAATAAAAAAAAAAAACTATAATAGACTATTAGAGAAATTCTTTAGCCTTGGTGATGTCAATTAGAAATTGATCGTTTTCCTAACAATATCAAAGATAATATATATATTGTACATTTTATGTTTGTGGATGAAAAGTTCATTTAGCAATAAGTTCTGTTTTATTTATTAAAACTAGTATTAATATTAGTTTATATTTTACCAGACTGTTGAAAGTAATTTGCTATTAATTGAGATGTTTTGATTCCTCTTTGAGATCTTAAATGAGCTTATCAGGGCACATTCATATGATAAATGAACATAAATGAAGTGATTAAATTCATCAATCAATGTAATGAGTTTATTGGCTTTTATCTCTTCAAATTTAAAACCATAAAACACTACAGTCTTTCTTCTCAATTCTCTGATAATCAAATTTGTGGAATGACGTGGAGAAGAAAAGCTGTATATCACTGAAACTGAATTAAACTTGGACTTTCATCCTGCAATGAATTGATAAGCATTGAAAATGATGATGATATTTAAATCAAACAATGAATATTTCTATTAATGATTAAAAATTATAAATCCATGAATATAAATATTACAACACTCCATTAGTTCTTGCTATCGCCTGCATAGGAGCACATTACTCTTTCAGTGCTCATGGCCATTCTAACTTTTAAACCTGCCCATGATCTGGTCACAAATAGTCGCATGAAGAATAACTTGATGTCAATCCCAGTATGATCACGGATAATAATGTAGAAGATAGCCAGCATCAGCAGTTTTGCCCTGCCTATTTTTTTTCAAGGTCATGCAGTATTTGAACCCATCACGGAATTACATGACTTTATTAAAGGATGTTCAACTTTTAGTATGAACTCATAAATCCTTAATCCAACATTGGGATGCAGCAGGATACAGAAGCATATGGGAAAACTTAGGGCAGGGAATGGAAAGGTTAAGTGGCTAACAGGTTTCTCTGGACATAGCGGCTGAGAGATTCCTGACTCAATGTAAGGAGAAGTTACTGTGCATCACATATAACTCCTCTTATGTAAGCTTAATAAGAATGCACATAGTAATTAATATTACACCAGAACAAAATACTATATAACTTTCCTAGCAATATTTAACAGTATCTATTCTATGTTTTGCTATAAAATTATTTATGAAAGCATGATAACCATTGGATAGCACACAATATTATCTCCAAAGCAAATACAAACTAGTATGGATATCTGGTCAGCACTATCATATCTGGTATCCATTGATCACTCATGCTTATTTAAATATCTAGAATAGATAAATGTAGAATGGAATATTGATGTTTGATGCAGAAATTAATATTTTCATTCTCTATAACCTTATTTAATTATATATTTGTTATTTTATACAAATAAAATAATATAAAATGAAAATAGATATAATTTATTATGTTGTTAGCATATTTTTTTTTTTGCATATAAATAAATAATATCTAAATAAATTATTTAATAATTTATGTTACTATAAAAAAAAATTGACGATACCATTACCCTCATCAGTGTAATATATATATGAATGTTGATACTGGATATTGTAAGTATAATAACATCTCTATTTTGTTTTGTTGTTTTTTTAAAAAATATTAAAAACAAGACATTGTTAAATGAAGCTTTTTTATATTAAAATATAGTATTTGTTGTTAAATAATTTATTTAAGTGTTTTTTATTTATGAATTTAATAAATGTTAATTCTAATAATATATAATTTTATATTTGCAAAAATAAAATCTGACAGTAGAGAGCAGTGCATTGATATAAACAAGATGGAAAGTACATCATTCTTGTGGTTATGAATATAATAATACATATTAACATTATTAAATATTGAAAAATAATCAAGAGACTTTTACTCAGAAGTTCATAAAAAGTTTCAGCATTAGAAATGACAATGTTCTAGAGTCTACCACTACCATGCGCCAAACTACACAGTTAAAAATATATTGAACAAATTTTATTTTATACTGCGCATACTCATTATTCCATTGTTAGCGGTTTTTGTAATAAATTTTTGTTTTTTTAACACTACATAATATTTGAAATGGTCCCATATTTTTACAGTTTTTTTTTTATAGGTTTTAATAAAGAACATTATATCCAAGAAATGTATAATTTTTTTGGTCCTAAATCTCCCTATGAAGTAGATCTTGGCCATCCTATAACTCAGAGCGATTGGCCTATTCCTGGTCCTTGGCGTAACAATTGCATTAAGAATTTTTTGAGAAATGTTGAAGACAAAAATCCTGTAACTGGCACAAAAGAAGATGCTCAGGTAATTTACAATTTAAGAAATGAAATTAAGTTTATAATATGATACTTGCTAATGTTAATTTAATGTAGATATTTAATTTACTAAAACTTTTTAAATGTATATATTATTATTATTACAAGTTTTTTTTTTTTGTTCTTTTATATTTGAGCGTAATTAAAGATTAAAGTAATGTTTATTGGGTTTTTTTTCCAGATAAATAAAATATCGATTAATGATCATAAATTAGACAAAGTTAACAACCATAAATATCTTGGTCAGATTATTAATATAGATAGAAGCATTAAACAAAATTAATCATAGAATTAAACTTGAATGGAGTACATTTGAAGGAAATAACTTGATATTAAAAGGAAATATGTCTCTGAGTTTGAAAAGAAAGGTTTTTAATATATGTTTTATCAATTTTTACTCTTGGATCTGAGATTTGGAGACTTACTGAAGAACAATACAAAATTTCAGACTACTCTATGAAGTATAGAAAAGTGTATGCTAAGAATAACAGGAAGAAATCAAAAACTAAATGAATGGATGAGAGAACAAAGAAATATCACTGACATCATTGAAAGAATTCAGAAGCTGAAATGGAAGTAGACTGAAAATATTACTAGGAGAAATGATAATAAACAGTTGAAAAATTGGATCCCAAGAGATTGTAAAAGACTATCTGTAAAATGGATGGATGAAATAAGGAAGTTGGGGGTGTGATGCAAAGGAGAGAGGTTAGGCATTAGAGGAATTGGATTAAACATGGACAAATCTTTAGATTGATAATGATTGAAAATGATGACTTGTACTTTCAGTGAAAAAATTTTCTATATGTTTTCTGGGCATATTTTTTTTATACTATATCTGGGTTAGCTTGATATAATTGCTTTTTATTTTCCATAAATTGCTAAGAGTGGACTTTTTTGCAACAGATTTTTTTTTTCTATTCTGGCACAAATTCAGAACTCTTATTTATAGATTTATATAGCCATTTGATAGAATTGAGAGTGATTTTTTTTTTCTCAGAATGTATTTAAAATAAATTCAGTAGTTATTAAATGTATAAGACTGATATTAATGTTTTCAGGAGAACAAAGTATCAGTTCATCATGTGATGTTAATGTGATGTGGCTATTCCTTTATCGAAGTTAGAAATCTCTCAGCTACTATGCCCAGAAAAACCTGTTAGTCGCCTTACTTTCCCTTTTCATTCCCCACCTTAAGCCTTTTCCATATTCTTTATCCTGCTCCATCCCATTTCCACAACATCATCTTTGTCCACTCCATGGCCTTTATATCTAGATCCCCTTTATCTTTTTCCAAACCCAGCATAAAGACCAAGAACTTGTTTCTGTATAATCACTTATTTTATATTTATTCTTCCACTATTCTCCCACAACTTCATTATTTGTATCTTTTCCACTTGTAAGCATTTACATTTATTTAGTTGGTATTTTACATAGTGTCGCCCTCTATCTTTACTTATTAGTAATTATTTTATAAAAATTTTATGCAGCATAATAAAATAATTGTTCTTTATTTTAAAAAATCCTGAATTTACATTTAAATAAAATTTTTATTAATTACAAGAGGGGGGAGGCTCATCATCAAACAATTGATTGGTGCCAGAAGAGGATGAAGAATGAATTTATGATTAATATGCCATATTTTTATTGACAAATTCTTTGACATTTAATTCAGACTTCATTCCTTATTGTTATATTTATATATGCAGTATATATAAATATTTTTAAAAACATTTTTTTCTTTTTAATAAAGAAATATGTATTGTTTTTAATATAAATGTATATACATTTTATTTGGTTTCAAGTCTTTGGCTGAATACAATAATTCACAAACAGTTAAATAATATATATTTTTAAGATGTTTGTACTAATTAATTTGAAGATTTTCCCAGATTTATAGATGTAAATATTTTCAATATTTAATGAGATATTCTGGGTATTTTTATTTCAAATTCAGCTGCGATGTATTTAAATAAACTTTTAAGTTATAGGGATCAGACAAATCCTGTTGCTTCGTTATGTGTATTCAATAAGTTCATAACTATTTACAATTTAATTTAAAAATTATAAACAAGAAATCAGTAAAAATTATTAAAAAATAAAATAAAATATTGTATACATTTTTAACACATAAAATGCAGGTGTTTTGTATTTAGCACATAAAATATTGATATTTTTAATATATATATACAAGAATTTAATTTTAAAATTTTATGCATCTTAGACATCATCCTCTTTCTTTCAACAACAACAAAAAATAATTATTATTAAAACTTATTAGTTTTGTATCATTTGCCTTCATTTACCTTCTAATAAAAATTATTAATGAAATGCAAAAGATATAATGCTTAAATAATATTAAATTCATAAAAATCAAACTTTTATATTTGTCTGTAAAAGATAGCAACAGCTGTTTTTTTTTTGTGTGTGATATTTGCAGTTGTAACACAAATCATTGTCCTGCCGATGAAAAAAATAAAAACCCTCATTTTTTACTAGATTCTAATTTTTTATTTATTTAATATTTTTCCAAATCACAAATTATTGAATTTGTAGATTATGAGATCATGAATATGGTAGCATACTTCAAAAAGTTTTAATTTAAAAACATTTTTTCTGATTTGGTTTATTTTAAAATAATTATTATATTA
Source organism: Epiperipatus broadwayi (assembly GCA_028023455.1). Classification (NCBI taxonomy): domain Eukaryota; kingdom Metazoa; phylum Onychophora; class Udeonychophora; order Euonychophora; family Peripatidae; genus Epiperipatus; species Epiperipatus broadwayi. The sequence continues at coordinate 257,678 of JAQFVV010013044.1, read as the reverse complement.
TAAGATAAAAATTAAAAACATCATTTAATGCTTTGCAAATGGCTAAAGATCTTGTATTTCTTTGCTTTCTTCTCCCCTCTTTTTTATTTATTAATAAAATAATAATTTTTTATATTTACTTATGATATTTAGCATGATACAATATTAAATTTGCCATTGAATTTTTTTCATTTAATATAAATATTGCTATCACAATCGACAGTCTACTATTTGATAATAATCTGAGATTTGTATCTTCTATTTTTGCTCTCATGTTGACAAAAAAATAGGTACTATATTTATAAATCTATTTTATATTGTCTCTAACTAAACTTATTTATTATGACACCTTTTGTGAGATTTTTTCAGACGAGAAAAATTCTTCAATGAAATTCTATAATTACTCAATGTCTGCAAATTTATTATGAATGAAAATATAATTGTCAGATCTTCATTTCATATGAGTAAAATACTCTCTTTTTTTAAGTTTATATGAAATTATTAAATAAATTTTTAATTTATAGCTGGAAAACATTATTTGGCTTATAAGTGAATTATTACTGGTTTTTATTAGCATTATTGAAAGAGATTGTAAAAGTCCTAGAGAGAAAACAGATAGATGAATATAACAAAGAATTTTTTTAGAATTATGTGTAGAAGGAAAAACAATGGATCAAAGAAATTGATTTAAATTTGTAGAGTCTTCATGCTGCAGTGGATTGATAATGATTGAAAACTTGAATGATAGTTCAGAAATATTTTGCAATTTTGGGCAGTTTAGATTTGGTGAGAACACTATTTAGGTTTTATATTTAATCAAGTTACCCACAATTCTATTAGCTTACATCTCAGCACTGTATTGTAGTGATATGCACACAACTTAAGCCAATAAATGATGCTGATGAATTTTTCTAAAAAAGCAACAACTATCTTACAATCGAAATCTTTAAAATGTGTAGATTTTGGATTAGTTTTTATACTATTTAGCTGCAAAAGTAAATTGCCTTTGTTTTTTTATGTGGACAGCCAATTTACTATCCAGTTAATGTTTAATATAATAGAATATTTAGCTATTCTATGTAAAGGTAGTTGCTAATCCTGGTCTTGCCTTATCTTTTACTATTGGGGGGAGGCAATACTGTTGAAAGGGTTTTGGCTTACATTGGGCGATTTAAAAATTGTTTTGCTCATTAAATATAATATTTTATATTAAAAAAATTGTTCATGTTATTTAAATTTTTTTTAATAAATATTTATTATATATTCATAATAAATTAATATTTTTAAACTGAATAAAACAAAAACTCTTACCTTTTTCAAACAAGTTTTTTTTTTGTCATTCATTGAGAAATATAACCCATGTGATTTTTATTATCCTAATCCTGCATTATGTTATTCATTCCTTCAATGCCAATATCTTATCCTTCTTCAAGCCTTTGCTACTATTTCCTTTAATATATTTAACTAATTTTGTAATATATCACTTACCTGATTTTCTCTAAAACCACATAATTCAGAATTTTATCTTTCCCTGCTTTCCATTTTATCAACACATAATCTATGTTTTTCACCTTACACATTTCTTCCTGATTTAGAGCAAATTTTTATGTGGGAGTGTAAGTATATAGTGATACAATCAGGAGTAATCATTATGAAATAATTGAAATTTGTAATTAAAATATTAGGGCATACTAAGTGTGTGCATATATTATTAATACTCGTTTAAATTTTGGAAATTTATTTTGTTTATTATATATTTGTTATGTAATTATAGTAACATGATATGTAAATTCATCATTCTCTTTTACACTTTCTAAAGCAATTTTTACTTTATTTTAATGATTTTCAGCTATGTATGATATCATTAATAAGATATCTGATTAAAACTGCAAGTGAAATGAAACAGAAACAATAAAAATTGTTTTAAAAGTTAGCCAGATAATCTAGCAAAATAGATTGGCATTGGTCTAATAAAAAGTTGGGCATTATTTACCTTTTTTTTTTTAAGTGCTTCTTTGAGAATCTATTTTGTGAATTATCTTAGTAATGTACTCAACATTATTTATTCCAGGTTTATATGATAATAATTATTCCAGTTCATATCCATTACTTGGGAATCTTACATGTTGTTATAAATAGCCAATGGGTGTTGGAAGATAATGCTAAACAAATTCTAGATTAGTTTCATGGGTGTTGAGCCTTCTAAATAAAGAATATTATTGGCATTATGACCAGCAATCAAAAACTAGTTTAGGAACCCTGTATTTTGACCAGTATGATTTAGAGTAGAGTTAGAATAATGGATTTGAAAGCTAAAGATACTTAAATGATAGTTCGACTTTGTCACTTTTGATATTCAAATATCATATGATCTCCAAAGAATAAATCATTATTGCTGCTTTATGCAGATTATACCTAAGCTATAGAATCTGTTGCATTCTTTGATAGTCTTAATTGGAGGTAGGGTCAGTAAACAAAAAATTTATGTTTTAAAGGCATTTATTGTTCTATAAGAATCTATTACAACAGGTTTTAATAAAAAAAACACCAGTTTTGATCATGAGGAAGAGTCTGTGACATATTACAGATTTTAAAAAAATGGTTTTTCATTATTGACTTATACAACATTATTCCCATAAAAATGGTTTTAAAGTTTGTTAAGGAGGAAAAAAAAGGGGGGGGAAAGTATATGAATAATAAAAAAAAGGATACATCTTGAGCTTTTATCATTGTCACATTTATTTTCAGAGAATGGTTTATCTTATTATGGGTTCAGATGTTGTTGCATTAGAGACCAAGGGTCTTCAAACATTGTATGGGATGATAGTTTATTATATCTTTCTTTAAAAGTTTCCAGTTTATTCCAGAAGGTATACAGGGATCTTCTGGGATTGCAATCATACGTTAATTTGCATCTGGTACACCAGAAAGCATATAATACAAATGTGCTAGCACGAATAATTTCAAAAATTCCTTATTTGAATGTCTGGAATAGGGTATTAATATTATATTTGGGGTTTTGGTATTGCTTTGCATATGTTCTCAAAACCCTCACATTCAAAGAAAAGATGATATTGAGTTTCAGAATCTTTATGGCAAAGGCTGAATTGTTCATCAACTTTCTTATACTGTCTTCTGGGTCTATAAAAGTGAAGTGTGGGTAGGGATTCTACATTTATTTTGATAAGAAAATCCCAAGTACTTGGGTTCAAGCGATTAGAATTTAAATTTATTAATCAGTTGTTTGTTGTTTATGTTAAGTATTGTACCGGATCTATCCACAGAAAGACCTTACTTACACGTATATATGTTTTGGCTGGTTTCAAACTTCTTCATAATACATTTATAATCTTATTTAATTATAAATGTTACGTGAACGAACCGGCACATTCGAGCAAAATGGGAAATATTATTGATAGCTTTAACTATAAACAATACCCACGAACTGATCGTGGCCCACCTCGGCTGCTAGATTCAAACCCCTACTATCCAAACACTTTGTTTATTTCGGAGTAAACCCCGGGCGCCAGCTAGTCTAAGACTAACGTATTTGGTCAGTAGGCTCATAATCCAGCGCTCGAAACAATCCCAAAACTAGCCCAGTCTAATTTTAATTAATAATAAAATATAGAAAAAAGAATTGGTAAAAAGAGATTGATAAAAAGAATTGACCGACAAATAAAGTTGAAGTTTTAAAGACCATTTATTTTAATTAACATTTACTAATTTTAAACATTTTCTAAATCTAATATAACACACACACATTTTAATTTAACACACTATAATATGTCTTATGAGAAAAGCAAAATAATATTTGACATTGTTAAATTATCTAGCATTCGCAAACACGCACATCAATAGTTCATTTTATGCATGCTTATAGAGTTCAAATTACTTGTCTCTGGAGGCTTTACGAATTAATGCAATGCAATGGCTATTATAGAAATAAGAATATGAAATATTATTACCTAGGATTTTGAATGGGGACGTAGAACTTTGTTTTCTTTGGTTACTGCTTTACGTGAGAATGTTTCCAGCTGGCTGGGACGTTTCCTTGATGAGTTTTCTTATTATTCACGATTATTATTATTGGAGACAATTGGATACTGATGGAGATTCTTCAAGTTGTTACGTTGGCATTATTTCATGGGCAGATCTTGCTGTTTCATCGGACTTCAGGCTGTGGAGAGGCGTATGTTTCCCGTGGGTTTTTAACACTGCATATCTGTTTCTGGATACACAATAAACTGCACTGTTATCTGAACTGAAACAATTTCTCGACTGAATGATTGTCCTCTCTGAACTTAACTGACTCAATTCTTTGTCTGATAAAAAACGGTCTATTTATACCTGCGACATGTTGTCCTTGTAATATCCTCCGGCAATATCTGTTGTCGAAATTCCTCTGATAATCCTTTGATAACGTGTTTTGGAAGATCGTTTAATTAGTAATAGCCATGCAAACGTGTTGTTTTATATAATTTTAATTAGTAGCTAATCCTTTGGAGACAAGCTTTTTAATCCTGTTGTTTTATATTTTAATTAATAGCCATCGCTGTGTTTTTAAATGATAATCTTCTTTTATTTCATTTTAATATTTATTATTGTAACAGTCAGAATCGTCTATCTTGCTAACACACTGCAGAATTCAAACCCCAGACATGAAACTGAACATTCTAGGAGGGGTTGCCTTCTAGATATACTAAGTTCGAATCTAAAGTCCAAATTTCACAGCGCCATCTACATGATAATGCATCTGATGCCACTACTAGTATAATCTTTGACCGGTGCCTGGTGGTCAGGGAGAAACAAAAGACTCTATACTAAAAGAAGCTTGGGTGGCTAATTAGCGTCTATGGATTTACAAAAGGAATGCAGAAAATATATATATATAGACCGAGACAGTGATAGGAATCAATAAAATAAGAGATCAAATTTAGTTTTAAATAATTTCACAAAATTAATTAATATAAAATATATATATCACACCACTGTCGGCTTATATGAGACAGGGATGCGTATTAAATAATTGTTGGCATCATATTCCAATAAATGGCAAAAGGTTTTAAAGCAAAGTGATATATTCTATTCCTCGGGATAATAGCATTACGATAATGTGCTTGATGAGATAAGAGTATGTGCGAGGTGCTTTGAGCAATTATACAAGTCTAAGAAAATATTTGAAAATTAAGTGTTCTAAAATATTTATTGATTTCGAGAATAGCACGGACAAAAGCTTACTAATCAACAAAGTGGGAATGTGATCAAAGCATTTATTTGAGAATAATAATAATAGAGTTGCATTGGGAGGTCAGTATTGCTGATAATGAATTTATTAAAGTTGGAGGATGTGACCCGTTTAAGTCACAGATGTTTTGTAAAATAAATATAAAATAAAACAATATCGAATATCCGGAATGATTACGGAGGGCGTCTCGCCGCTAACCCGTAGGAAAGTATTTTACTTAGCGACTGGGTGACGATTGTGTTTAATTCCCAGGTGTGTCACTTGGGGACACACTCTGCCTGGAAACCGCAAACAAAGAGAATGGACTTGGCCGTGGAAAGAATCCTTGGAAAAGTAAAACAAAGTGGTCTCAACAACCAATTCATGTACCAGCAATACGAGACTAGTATATATAAAACATCTAAATGGGTTTTACTTGGATTAAGAGAAATGCCCAATCAAATTCCCAAAAATTCTTTTAAAAGGGTCTGCACATTCTTGACGTCAATGATGAACTTTGTAATTAAAGTAGAACACGGTAATTAAAATAGGAAAATGCATGCTTGCGGGTTTGAAAAGTAAGTATAGATTTATATACGCAATCATGCATTAGGGGACACATTTAATCATTGACCTCGCACATACTCTCATATTAGATTAAAATCAATAACATGTAGATTTTAAACTATGTGATTATATTATATATTAAAGAAAAGAATCGCCCTCAAACGAGTGATTTGCAAGATTATAATAAAATTGGAAAATTATTTAGAAATTTAAAATATGCCGTCATAGCGGCGTCTTATTTTCATCAAAGGGAATAATTCACTCGGTCAAAGACGATTCTGACACATTATCATAATAAAATAACAGAAAGCTTAATCAATAGAAAATATTAACCCAAGGATAGAGAGCAAAATGTTGAGTATATTTAAACACATTAAAGAAATACATAATGAAGTTATGTGAAATATAAGAAAAACAATTTTAAATAGCTATAGCATATTAGTTATCACAAGAGCTCTTGGGTCAATTTAGAGTTACCTCTGGAGAAGCATTTTAGGTAGATTGATGGTCGGCAGGTTTTTATATAATTTAACAGCAAAATCTGAAAATGTTCGTATTTTTGGCAGCGGCAGCAGTTCCGGGGTTCCTTATGTGATAGCTTCCGATGGTCTAGAGTAGCAGCTGGCTATTCCGAGGGGACATAGCCATCTTGATGCCTCTACTCTGTCATGTCAAGGTTAGCAAATTATTAGAATAGAACTCAGAATGATTTCTCTTAGAAACATTAGAATGGAGAACAAAAGAAAAACCTCCTTTTTATAGTAGAATTTTAAAATAGAACTGCCCTGGAGCATTACAAAAATATATCGGACTTATCAGCTGTAATTAAATCTATTTGAATGTCTAAAGGAATTCAACATTAATTAATTTCTTTTGTTAATTTCCCTGTCAACATTTGAATTACAAACTAGATTTAATTAAAAATTACTTTTACTAATTAAAGAAAACCTTAAGTGGACATCTGCTGTTTTTAGATAAACTTATATAACATTAACTAATTAAACTATTGTCCCTCATTTAATTTAACTGAAATATTTGGAATGACTTTTATTAAATTAAACGAAAATTATTTTACTTTTAAATTGCAATATTTGAATCTATTTACTAAACGAATATTTACTAAATGAATTTTATTTTAAATTAAAAATATATTACGACGGTAATATATATTTGTAAATAGATTCAAACAAAATAACTTTAACAATTTATAATTTTGATATGTTTTAAAAATGCATATCATAGTGTGTGCGCAATTACGACTTATATAACCTACTTTTTAATAAATCAAAATTCTGTGAACATATACATAATCCATAATCTTTTATTTATTTGGGAATGAGTTATATATATAATACGAGCATTGTACTCGTGGTTTAAAATTAGGCGGGATTTTCGGTATATAAGCGTATTGCAGACACACTACGATAGATTGGAGTTCAAACTAAGGTATGAGGGTAGGAAATAGGTGAGAAAAGGTAAAACGAAGATCTGCAAAGCAGATCTTACTGTTTCATTACGCATAAATTTTTATTTATTTACAAACGCACATATATAATTAGTTTTAAGATTACTTTTTCTTTAATTCGAATGACAAGAGATTTGTATTTTTTAAACTTTAAATTATATTTTGACTAATAATAATAAACTCTACTTCCTTTTATAAAACTTTTAGTTTATCTTTTCTAACCAAAACTCTCCCTCCCCCCCCCCCTTTTAATCAATTATTTTCTAACTTTTATTTCAAACTAATGATAGAACGCTATCTGACTCTTACTTTTTTCGAAAACAACCGCATTTTGTTTTATAAAGAAACTTTAGATTTTTATAAATTATTTTTTTAGATAAATTAGTATGTGCCAATTTCAATATTGGTACATTGCACCCCCCTTCGTTTGAGAGTAAAATGTGTCATTTTTGACCATTTTATCTCTGACAACTTTAATTCTTAATTCCAAATATTATTATTTTTCTAAGTTTGCTTTTTAATATCTTTCACTTTACATACTAAGGGCAATCTTCAATTATGCTTTACTTCTTTCTATGCTGAATACATTGCTTACAATGTTTGGAGTCCTGGATAGTGACCACCGGACAAACTAATTTTGTGGCACAGGGATCTTTTGGAAATGAGGTGGATGCAGATTTGCTGACTTATACCGACTTACACTATGAAAAACGAAGCTTCGGTTGCCGATTCTCTTGATCGGACTTTGACTAAAAAAAGGTCGCTGCGAATGGCAGGAATTATCAACTGTCCATTTTCGACTTACGCTTTGGAAAATGAGGTACGAGATATGGGGATTCTCCCCTGAAGAAGTGACTTGCGACTCATGCTGGATTTTCCCAGTGCGCATTTTAAAAGAGGAATGATCCCTGCCAATCCGTTATGGGTACTAAGATTTATCCAGTCGACAGCTTTAAATTTATCCTTATCTAAACTTATTTCAATACTACCCTCATTCCCTTTAGATTCAAACCCTTATACACTCTTAATACAACTTAGATTGACTTTATATTTATATTATTTTAACCTTTCAATATTGTTTTTAAATACACATGAACATTACTTTAACATATTAATTTATATTACAATATTATTTATAACCCTTACGAACATTATTTTACATATTTATTTAATCTTACATACTCTTCTAAACTATCATGGACATCAGTTTACATATTTATTTAAATTACGATATTATTTTTTAAACCATTACTCAACTTTTTTTTTTTATGTGTGTGTATTCAGAAAAACTATTTTACTTTATTACGATTCATTATTATACAGATATATTTTATTTATTTTATTTGACTTGAATACTTTAAACCATTTATTTATTTCCTTTTATTAACTTGCATATATTCCAAAAAAAAATAATCTATTAGTTTACTACGAGTCATTCTTTATTATTATTTACTACAGATATATTACGCTTATTTATTTAACTTGACTTTATCAATTTTATTTTAACTATTTGACCTACTTATTTATTTACGAACATTTTTCTTAATTAATATGTGTGTGAAGAAAAAAAAAATCTTTTATTTTACGAAGCCTCCGTTATTATTATTTGACAAACAATCCCTCATTTTAAATAGCGAAATTCTAATTCAGGCTTTTCACCTACGTCAAAATAATTATATTAAACTCATAGTCCATTTTTGGTCCTTATTGTTTCCATCTACTTTAATATTCTGTCCTTATTACTAACTTTTAAACTTTGTCAGGTGATTCTTTCTTTCTTTCTACTAATTCTATAATATAAACTAACTTTCCTCGCTTATCTATCCTGCTTTTATAATTTATTACTTTATCTCTTTCCGTTCTCTTTTCAACTTTGTAAATCAGAAAACCTTGATACCTAGCACAACTCCATATTACTTCAATCTGGGAATATTTTTTTCTACACTTTTTTTTTTAAATCTATTTTTAAATCTACGAACACGAATGTTTACTTTAAACCTTTTATTTTTAATTCTTTGTAAAAACTCTTATGCTATCTTCTACCTTGAACTTATATCTCTCTTCTATTTCTTGATCTTCATTTGTTTCTACTTTATCTGTTGCAATGCTATCTGATTCTAATTTAGTTTTTACCACTTTGATCATCTCAACTTCCTGACTTTCTTTAGTTAAATCTAATTCTCTGCTTTCTTGGTTCTCCTCTACTTTTCCTGCAATTCCATGTCTCCTTTCTCTTAGTTCTGCAATGAATTCTTGCTGATCTTGCCTGATTTCTTTTATTTCTTTCACCAATTCTTGCATCATATTCATCATCATTTTCATCATCTTCATCTCAGACATTTCTTCCTTCTGTTTCTCTAACTGCGGATTTTTAAAATATATTGGGCTTTCTACCGGCTCCATTTCTTTATTCATAGTTATGCTAGTACTTTTTTTTTTTTAAATTATCTTTTGCATTAGCAAATCAAATATTATTATTGTTTTTGTTTTTTTTTTACTAAGATGGAAACATACGCTGACTTCGGTTCCTTTTGTCCATTTTTCTCTACCCGTTCCTAACACTTTAGCTCCGCCCAAATATCAACTGTCTGATTTAAAAGAATGATTTATCTTAACCAACATAAATAGCATAAATCTCTTTTCATTTAAAGAAAAAAAAGGTTTCGGTCAATTCTTTTTTTATTTTTAAATTAATACCACTTTAAATATGTAATTTAGCTTTTCTTTAAGGTTTTTATTTTTAAACAAGAACAAAGTATTTAATTAACTGTCATTTATGACAGGTTCTGCCCCAAACGTTGGGAGACATTTGTACCGGATCTATCCACAGAAAGACCTTACACGTATATATGTTTTGGCTGGTTTCAGACTTCTTCATAATACATTTATAATCTTATTTAATTATAAATGTTACGTGAACGAACCGGCACGTTCGAGCAAAATGGGAAATATTATTGATAGCTTTAACTATCAACAATACCCATGATCTGATCATGGCCCACCTCGGCTGCTAGATTCAAACCCCTACTATCCAAACACTTTGTTTGTTTCGGAGTAAACCCCGGGCGCCAGCTAGTCTAAGACTAACATATTTGGTCAATAGGCTCATAATCCAGCGCTCAAAACAATCCCAAAACTAGCGCAGTCTAATTATAATCAATAATAAAATATAGAAAAAAGAATTGGTAAAAAGAGATTGATAAAAAGAATTGACCGACAAATAAAGTTGAAATTTTAAGGACCATTTATTTTAATTAACATTTACTAATTTTAAACATTTTCTAAATCTAATATAACACATGCACATTTTAATTTAACACACTATAATATGTCTTATGGGAAAAGCAAAATAATATTTGACATTGATAAATTATCTAGCATTCACAAACACGCACATCAATAGTTCATTTTATGCATGCTTATAGAGTTCAAATTACTTGTCTCTGGAGGCTTTATGAATTAATGCGATGCAATGGCTATTATAGAAATAAGAATATGAAATATTATTACCTAGGATTTTGAATGGGGATGTAGAACTTCGTTTTCTTTGGTTATTGCTTTAGGTGAGAATGTTTCCAGCCAGCTGAGATGTTTCCTTGATGAGTTTCCTTATTATTCACGATTATTATTATTGGAGACAATTGGATACTGATGGAGATTCTTCAAGTTGTTACGTTGGCATTATTTTATGGGCAGATCTTGCTGTTTCATCGGACTTCAGGCTGTGGAGAGGCGTATGTTTCCCGTGGGTTTTTAACACTGCATATCTGTTTCTGGATACCCAATAAACTGCACTGTTATCTGAACTGAAACAATTTCTCGACTGAATGATTGTCCTCTCTGAACTTAACTGACTCAATTCTTTGTCCGATAAAAAACAGTCTATTTATACCTGCAACGTGTTGTCCTTGTAATATCCTCCGGCAATATCTGTTGTCAAAATTCCTCTGATAATCCTTTGACAATGTGTTTTGGAAGATCGTTTAATTAGTAATAGCCATGCAAACGTGTTGTTTTATATAATTTTAATTAGTAGCTAATCCTTTGGAGACAAGCTTTTTAATCCTGTTGTTTTATATTTTAATTAATAGCCATCGCTGTGTTTTTAAATGATAATCTTCTTTTATTTCATTTTAATATTTATTACACATACATTTTTATTTATTTACAAATGCACATATGTAACTAGTTTTAAGATTACTTTTTTTTAATTCGAATGACAAGAGATTTGTATTTTTTAAACTTTAAATTATATTTCGACTAATAATAATAAACTCTACTTCCTTTTATAAAACTTTTAGTTTATCTTTTCTAACCAAAACTCCCTCTTCCCCCTTTTAATCAATTATTTTCTAACTTTTATTTCAAACTAACGATAGAACGCTATCTGACTCTTACTTTTTTCGAAAACAACTGCATTTTGTTTTATAAAGAAACTTTAGATTTTTATAAATTATTTTTTTAGATAAATTAGTATGTGCCAATTTCAATATTGGTACAGTATTGTTTTCTTTTCATGATTTGAGGTAGGGATTTGAATAAGGGTAAATATTTGCCAATATTTGCATTTTAGACTGGAGGGGAGAAGATTAAAGTTAGGAATTGTGTGAAGTGGTACAATGATCTTTTCCCAGAATTTGAGTAGTGGTGGTGGTTTGTCAGTTGGCATAATTTTTAATGCCTCTATTATATGTGGGAATAATTTGTTACATGAAATGAAGAGGTTTACTGTTTTTTGTATTTTGGATGTATTAATCGTATGTAATCCAAGACCATCGAGATTTAGAGGTTGTTGTAGTTGATTGAGTGAGATAGCTGCTGTACGATTTCTCCAAACTATATTTCTTAATTGAGAATATATTTTCCTAATAAAAGCTTTTGTATATATGATTATTGGTGAAAAATATGAAATTCTTGTTATATCGAGAAGGTTGAACAGAGAAGTTTTTGAATAGAGAGATAGGTATGACTTAGAAAGTGATTTTTTTAGGCTTTCACTCTTATCATAAGGTTTTTGTTGTATTAGGCTTCACATTGCTAAATTACTCAGATAGAATGGAAATCCAAGAAAAGGAGTTGGATTTCCTTTGAAGTGCTGCTTATGTGTTTTTCCTGTGTTGATTGGCCAAGTATAGGATTTGTCCATGATAAACTCTAGTTTATATTTTGTGGTAAAATTAGCCAGAATTTTTTGTAATTTGGGAATTTTCTTACTTGTTGATAGAAATATTGATTAATTATCCATATATGCAATGACTGAGATGCTGGTATTAAGTGCTGGAATGAATATTCCTGGCAATTCTTTCTCAATCTCCAACAGTAAATAATTGATGTATATAGTAAACAGAAGAGCACTTATTGGGGAACTTTGTGGTATTGAACAATGTGGAATAAAGGCTGGAGTGAATTTGTCATTCAATATTATATTTCACAATTTATGAGGAGGTTAGTTAGTGTTTATAGGATCACTTTAGGTACCATATATTCTGCTAGGGCATTAATAAGGTCTATTTGAACCATATCAAATGCAGCTTTAATGTCTAGTTGAACAACTAATAGACTGTATTTTTTTCCTTTCTCTTACTGTGCTTTTGATTGTTTTAAATAAAAAGTTTCTTGGTTTGTTGAAGCACTCTTCTTTGCAAATTGGTATTTAGATAATGCAGGCAGCAGGAATGGCTCTAGTTTGTCTTTTAGTGTGGATTCTAAAATTTTAATTCCTAGTGGAGCCATTGATATTGGCCTAAGATTTTGAAATGATGGAAATTTTTTCTTGTTTTTTAATAATTGGTATGAGAGATATTGGATAAACAAAAAAAATTTTTGACTCAATTTTGACAGAACTACCTTACAGTAAGAAAAATAGCTTTGTTTTGCTTATGATTGATTAGTCAGAACTGTTACATTTAATTTTAAACCTTTTACATCAGGGATTTAATAAGTGTGGGTTTTAATCACAGAACAATAGCCAACAGGATTGAAGGCTTTTATAAAAGACTTCAGAAAAATAAAAAAGAAAACTGACATCTGACTGTACCATATATACCTGCAGTAGCAAAAAACTTTAGTAAAACTTTGCAGAAAGAATTTAAACTAGGGTTTAGAACCTTTCCAAACACCAATAGGCTTATTAATAATAATAAAGATAAAAGAAATATTGAAGCAATCCCCCAGGTAGTATATAGAATTGTGTGCCCTCAAATGGTGTGTGATGCTGTTTATTATGGTGAAACTCATGGCACAATTGGCAATAGATTAGCTCAACACAAATACACGAGCAATAACCAAAAAAGAAGGCAGTTCTGTTTTTGCTGACTATCAGCAAGAGCTCAAACACAGATTTGAACCCTCCAAGGCTGATATATTATGCACTGAAAGGAATGACATCAAGAGAAAAATCAAGGAGGCTTGTTTTATCACCAGTGATGTCAACTCAGTAAATAGAAAAGACACTTGTTTTGCCATTTCCAGAAAATGGATAATATAGGAGATAGTTTTTCATATAATGACATTAATAATCTAAAGAGGCTATGATTATGGTGTAACAAAACTCTGAAAGCGCTAAGCCTGCAAAACTTATGATATAAAAAGCTTATAGAAATTATTATATAGAAAAATTTGACCGTAATGCTTCAGCATATTATTAATTATAAAAGCAATTGTTATTAGAACCATTTTCAGAACATTTTTTAATACAACTTTCATATGTATTCACAATATGAAAGTTGTAATGTTTAAAGCCATTGCAATGGCAAGAAATCATTTTTAAAATCAAAATTACGATTGAGCGCTACCTATAATTCATATTTAATCTTGTATAAATATTGAGTTTATGATGATTGATTGATAATTGAGAGACTCCTAGAATTTATTTCTGGTTAATCAACTTTCAGCAAGAATTCATATGTCTTCTCAGCAGCCATCTTTATTTTTATTGTGCTTTTCTAATTAATAATTTGAAAATTTCAAATCTAAAGATTTTGACTAATTTTGACTATTTGCTTGATATGTAAGACTGATATTAAATTAACAATTGTATATTTTAACAACTTCACAATATTAAAACAGGAAAACTCTCTATACATATTGCCACTCAGTGCAAGCCAGAGTAATCAATCGATGCTAGAAGGCTTGTACATAAAATATCCATCTAGTGCCTACTCATCCAATATCCTCAGACTAGTTTCTGTCTTATGACCTTTGTCAGTGAAGAGCCTTGGATCTGAGAGCACTGCACCTAGATCTTAGGATCTAATGCAACATTCCAGCAGCCACCTTTTATCTTTACTTAACTACAAAACTATGAGACTTAAATTGAAAACACAATAATATTTTCAATCCAAGCTCACCAGCTTATATAGTCATATAGGTCTGAACTCAGTTCAGTACCTATACATTTTGGTGTCTTTGATTTTTTAATAACCATAGCTACCACGATGCTATTAGGCAGGATTGGTTTTAAGCCAATAAACATTACATGATCACCATTTCTTATGCTTGCTCTTAACTGTTATTAAAACAGGCATAAGAAATGCTGATCATGTGATGTTTATTGGCTTAAAACCAATCCTGCCTAATAGGATAGTGGTGGCTACGGTTATTAAAGAACCAAAGACACCAAAGTGTATAAGTACGTAACTGAGTTCAGACCTATATGACTATATAAGCTGGTGAGCTTGGATTGAAAATATTATGGTGTTTTCAATTTGTCTCATAGTTTTGTAGTTAAGTAGAGATAAAAGATGCCTGCTGGAGGGTTGCATTATATCCTAAGATCTAGGTGCAGTGCTCTCAGATCCAAGACTCCTCATTGATGAAGGCCACAAGCCAGAAACTAGTCTGAGGATATTGGATGAGTAGGCATTAGATGGGGATTTTATGTGCAAGCCTTCTGGCATCCCTGGCTTGCACTGAGTAGCAATACATAAAGAGAGTTTTGCCTGTTTTAACAACAGTTAAGAGCAAGCATAAGAAATGGTGATCATGTGATGTTTATTAACTTCACAATATGTTTGATGAGTCTGCAAAAGATGGCAACTTAATGATGTAAGAAATTATTAAATCAGCAAATTCTACTTATGATACCAATTGTTATAGCTTGATCATAGTATTTTATTACCTAATTATCCACAAGCCCTTGGTTAGAGAATTTACATACATACATTTATAAAGTGCTAGTGATTTTTATAAACAAGCACTTTTTTAAAAAAATAGTATACATAATTTTTTAATTGCAATTTATGTAAGAAATATATGTATATATATTAATAAGAGCATTTTACTGCCTCTATTAGTTCTCTGCTTCAGTTGATAAGGGAGGATTTCTTTGAAACCAATCATATAAGTTATGTTACTATAGTTTATAATTCCGAGTTTGGCTATTGTGTGTATCTTATTATCACAATAAGCTAATAGAAAGCATTTAAATGCTTTTATTCACAATAGTTTTATTTCTTTAAAATATTAATTACAAAAAATAACAAAAATATCATATATAGCATCTATATAAATATATATATATATTAATAGTTACACATAAAAAGTATTTTCAGCTCATGATTTTATGCTCTCATCAAATGTTAAACATCTCTTTCAGTGTTTCCTTATTATTTCACACAAAAAATTATCTAGTTAATATTTTATAATAGAAGTAAAAATAACAATAATAACACTAACAAAATAACATTATAAAAGAAATGCTACAAAAAATATTAAAGTTTTAAATTATATTAAAAATCCAAAAAAAAAGATAAGTATATGAAATATATTACATTATGCATAATATAAATAATTGTATGAATATTTATAAAACTTTAATAAATTTAATTGATAACTGGCCAATTAAAAATGAATGGAAGTTAATGTATATCAAGTTGTATAGTGTGTTTTTATTTATTCTGTATATTATGTTATATAGTTAATTGTTTCAATTTTTATTAAATCTGTCTCACAATTTTTATTTTGTTCTATTCATGTTTTATTTTGTTATTATTATTATTTTTATTTCTATTATAAAACACGACATCACATGATCACCATCTCTTATACTAGCACATAATTGTTATTAAACAAGGCAAAACTCTCCATACAGTAGTGCCACCCTGTGCCAACCAGAGTAATCAATGGATGTCAGAAGGCTTGCATTAGATCCTAAGATCTAGGGGCAGTGCTCTCAGATCCAAGGCTCCTCACTGACGAAGGCCACAAGCCAGAAACTATTCTGGGAATATTGAATGAGTAGGCACTAGATAGGGATTTTATGCACAAGCCTTCTGGCATCCATTGATTACTCTGGTTGGCACAGGGTGGCACTACTGTATGGAGAGTTTTGCCTTGTTTAATAAAACACTAGACAAATGTTCTACATGCAATAATAAGTTAATATTAAAATAGATATTTAACATTTGATAAAGGCATAAAACCATGTCCCAAAAAAGGCTTTTTATATTATAATTATTAATATATATATTTATTTATGACTTCAGACCACTCAAAGAAGTATAGAGAGATGCATGTTGGGAGTAACAAGAAGAGATCGAAAACGCAATATATGGGTAAGAGAACAAACAGGTGTTACTGACCTCATTGTAAAAATTAAAAGACTGAAGTGGAGTTGGGCTGGACATATTGCTAGAAGAGATGATAATAGATAGACAATTGAAATCTTAAACTGGATTCCAAGAGATTGTAAAAGACCCAGAAAGAAACCACATGTGAGATGGATGGATGAAATAAGAAAGTGTGCAGGAGTGATGTGGAGAAGAGAAGCTAAAGATCAGAGATGGATTGAACTTGGAGAGATCTTCATCCTGCAGTGGATTGATAATGGTTGATGATGATAATGATATTTATTTATGTAGCTGTTATATATAATATTTTTGTTATTTTTATAATTTATTTGAGAAAAACAGCATAACGGACTTCATTAATTTTTATTTTAAATCATAATAGTGTTAATTATATATATATATTTTTAAAAAAAACAACAACTTCCAAGTCATTTACATATTAGTAATAGGAATATAATTTCTCTCTCTCTCTTTTTAGTCGGACTCTTTTTCAAAGATTGCCCCAGCAGTTGCCTTTTATGCAGGTAAACCTGAATTAGCTTCAGTGGTTGAGCAGATTATTCGAATTACTCAAGAAGATAATACTGCTGTCGAGATAGGCTTAGTAGGTAAGAGTTTGGATGTAATTTGGTTTTTTTTTTCTTCACTCACAGTAATACCAAGGCTTTCATAATCTTAATACTAGTGTAACAAAATCAAAACATAAATTTCAAAAGATTTAGATATTTTTTCAAAACTGTTTTAAATATATTGTTTATATAACCAAAAAAATTGTATTGAAAAGAATAGAGAGCTGTGAGAATTTATATATATATTCAGTGTTTGCTGTATATATTCTAACACATCATAATATGGTAATTGGTTTTTGTCATGCTAAGGCACATGATACTAATAGTTTGATCCATATCTTCAGTTTGCTGGATAAGATTTGAAAAATATGGTTTCTTTAATATATACTGGAGCATTGCTTTGACTTTACAAAAAAAAAATCCTCTGCAAAAATAGAAAACTCTTAATAAGGATATAAAAAGTTTGGAATTCTTTTCTAAAGATGGAGTCTTATTACTAATCAAGCAAAGACAGTATATCCAACTTTTCATCTAAACTACAGAGAAACATCATGTAATGTTAATATAAACTTTTTGCAACAATTGAAACACAATCTTTCTTCATGCTATTTAGAAGTATTTTTGGATTGTAGCTTAATTTACTTTCCTCATTTATTTAAAATTAGGATCTAAAATAATTTTTAGGAATAAGCTCATTGGAATTCTGGATAGCACCTCTTAGAGTTGTGACGAAAGTACTTTTTAGAAGTTTTTTTTAGTACTAGTATATTCTATTAGTGAATACTGTGCCCCTGTTTGAAGAAATAGTGCCCACTAAACTTCTGGATAATTAATTATATTATCATGAAATATATTACTGAATTCAAGTTTACCTCTTTGCTTTCTGTTTTTTTATTTTTTATATTCCACCCTCTCTCTTCCAGATAGCATAAAACCAGTCTTAGAGAAAATGTATAAAAACTGTTAAGTAGATTAAACTTGCCAATAATTCAAGATATAGTTTTGCCAGCTAAGACTAATCTCAAATCAAGATCGCCTTTCTGGATTTTTCACTTAAGAATCTACAACTAAAGAATTATATCCAACTGGATTTAATCTTTCTAGATGTTACTGGAATCTTATCTGTATGACAACCTCTGGTTGTAGCTGCTTCATAATTGGAATCTAATAGCTATTGACCTATTCAGATGTGGTCAAATATAAACTACGAATTACATAATTAATGATTATTAAATCTATAGTTAGAGCAGTAGAATTAAAAGGCTTAATAAAATCATTAGTAAATGTATCTCTCTAGATTCCTTTGTGATTTTTTGTTAACAATTAGGCTGTCTACAAAAAACAATTAGAAGTTTTAAACTTATTTGTATCCCATCCCCTCTTCAGAAAAAGAAATAACTCGGAAATCCCTTGGACATCTATCTTCTTTATGTGAACAAATAGAAAGATGCCTTGATAAAGTATCATTGTTCTAAGTATCTATATTTCTATTTGCATTTTCAACACAATAAAGAAAGTATCTTGAAGCCTGAAATTATAAAATTATTTTTTAAAATCAATTATAGTAACAATCATATTAATCCATGAATATTAATAAAATAAAAGATCTTATTAAAATAAAAATCAATAATCCTAATCAGATTAAATCTTTAAAACAGGAAAAACTCACTATACATATTGCCACACACAGCAAGCTAGAGTAATCAATGGATGCCAGAAGGCTTGTGCATAAAATCTCCGTCTAGTGCCTACTCATCCAATATCCCCAGACTAGTTTCTGGCTAGTGGTCTTCGTCAGTGAGGAGTCTTGGATCTGAGAGCCTCGCTGACGAAGGCCACTAGCCAAAAACTAGTCTGGAGATATTGGATGAGTGGGCACTAGATGGGGATTTTATGCACAAGCCTTCTGGCATCCATCGATTATTCTAGCTTGCTGTGTGTGGCAATACGTATTGTGAGTTTTGCCTGTTTTAAAACAGTTACAAGCAAGCATAAGAAGTGGTGGTCATGTTATGTTTATCAGGTTAAATATTCTGTGCTGCTATCAATTTATTATTGTTTCAGCTTCATTTTTGTCAGCATTATTCTTAAAGCAGCAATTTGGAGTCAGTTTCTTTTTTTAGTTGCGAGATTTTTGACCAAACTGAACCCTTGTTAGATTAAATATGTAAAGGAAATGCAATTAAAAAATTTTCTATTATAGCCCATCATCCAGGATGAACTTTTGCAATCAGAATTATTGATTGAATTGAATTTTCAATTCATCATTTGTTATTATTTCTACCAATTCTTGTAATTTTGGAGTTTCTTCTGTGTTTCATACTTGAAAAAGAATCCAAAACCCAATTGAGAATTTTCATTTTAAGAATATCTTCAAATCGTTAATTGAAGTCAAAATAGATAGTCTCTGAGTATTGACAGTAGATAAGCATATTTTCATTATATTTTTGTACTGCTGACAAATTTGGAAACTGGCTGAACTCCCCTCATTCTAAATTTCATTTATACAGAAGTAAACATGGAAATTAAAGTGAAACAACCATAGTACATGCTTTCATTCTATTTTTCATGATTTTGACATCATTATTTTTTGAAGTAACATTCATATATTGAAACCTATGGATTTGAAATGCAGCTTGGCTAATGAATGATTTTCTTGTGAAGATTTTAATCGATTCTTTTTGGAGATCCTGAAATTTTTATTAATTAATTTTTAACGTTGTGATTTTTTTTTTAAAAATATAATGTTTTATAATACCTGTCAATCCCACTAGTTACACTTTCTTTTTCAACCACAACTTTCAAATTTAGAAAGTACAGTTTAAAGCATGATATTTGAAACAACCAATCTTGATACATTAAATGCTTCAATAATTTTAGACATTAATATTTCAGATAATCAAGAACCAACAGATTCCTAATTCTTTTAAAAGTCAAACAATGCTACGTTCATGATATAGTGATTAATGCACAATCTATTATTTCCGTTCAATAACTTTTCAACATTAATAATTTTTCTTAAATTTACAAAAGTATTCTAAACTTGACAGTTACCAATAAGTAATTCTTTTTCATATGTTTTTTTAGGGGCAACAAGCAAATTTTTAAGGATTTTGATCTATCCTTCTTTACCAAAAATAAACTTATGCATAAAAAATACATACATAAATACAGCAGTCACTTGTAAATGAATACAGCTATTCCAACTCCAAGTAAAAAAAAAGAGATAAAAAAAACTTCTCTAGAAGTGAGTTATGTGATGACTATATAAACTGATTTGTGAACTACAGATATGTCCATATATAGAACATTGCTGATCTATTTTTCTGTTTATTTGAAAATTGTCTTTTTAATTTCTTCAGGAGAAAACTTTTCTTTCTGAAATCTTTTCAATACCATGTCTAATTGTAAGTTTCCAAGATATTCTATTTTCTGCCAGATCTTACCAATGGAAACAATCAACATTGCATCTCTTTTATTAATGTCTCTGAGGTAATCTTTATAATGTAAATGGGCTCTACCTTTCCCACAGAAACCATTCTCAAGTTCTTTATAAAACAGTCTTTTAGAGAAGTTTTGCATTGTTCATTTATTTTACGTGTCCAATCCACCAAGTATAAGAATATTTTGTTTTTTTATAATCTTGCCATCCTCACTCCTAAACAGTAAATTAGGTAAAATGACGGTTTTAAATAAAGCTAAGTTGCATTAGTTATTTTCTGTGATGAAAAACTCTTTCAACTTATTAAAAGCAGCAAGCATATTGGAGTCTGTGTTACACTTCAATATCTAAATCCACCTTTCTATTTAAAAAACTATCAAGGTATTTAAATTAGATTATATTCTTAAATTGATAACTTCACTGGCTGATAAAGAACTCGAGTTTTTTAACATTAATTATTAAAGTAAAATCTTCATGTATTGCATTCATAATCCGTCTCGGAACTAGCAACAATTAGCACAATCGTAAGCATCCTGCAAATCAGTAAGCTGCCTATAAAAAATTCCAAAAATCATTGTCATAAAAATTGAAAACATTATTGTAGTAAGTACAAATTCTTGTTTAACACCAGTTTTCATTTCAAATGCTCAGATTTTTCATCTGTAATAATATCATTCCATCATTTAGAATCTATATAATGTGAATTTCAAACAATGCCAAAAGTTTGATTGAGTCAAATGCCTTGATGAAATTAATTAAAGCTATATTGTAACTAAATTAAGTGATCAAAAATCCATTGTAACATAAATAAGGGGATCAAAAATTTCATTACCATATCTGAGTAGTCTATAATGTATATGATCATAATATTTAAAATAACGTTGGATTAAATGAAACATACTTCTATAATTAGATTTCTCAAGATATCACAATATCAATAATTATAAACAAATGCCTGTAGACTAGTCATTTAAGGTGTCTGGCCTATTTCAAATCCTGGTTAGGCAGGCATTGTATCATCAATAAACAAGTAGATCAAACTATAAGCAATTATTATTCAGAACAAACTATTATAACTCAGGTATATGGAAATCAAGTGAGTGAGTACCTGGTAACTCAATCAAATATCTCCCAATATATCCAACTGTAGATTTTACTCACTCTTATCTCTTGGTTGGATCTCAAGTGCATATCAACGTGAACCACAAGTGAATATGGTCTATCAGGGCGCCACTAGGTTAGCTGGACCTAGACAAAGTTATATTTATAACTTTTTCACATGTACCGGGTTTGAATCCCTTTTTGGTACTTTATTTCTAATAAAAATGGAGGATTTTGCTTTTAGACCCATATCACTGTATGCAATAATATTTAGTTAAACATAAAACATCCTTAAACTAAAGTGGAGTATATAAATTCATTAGACAGAAATCATTTCTTAGATCTCAACATAATAAATGCGTTTCAATATTTTTCTTTACAAGTTTTACTAGCTCAGATTATTATTATTAATTTAGGATGGCAATTCACTCATCCTTGCATGAAATAGATGATGGAATGGTGGTTATTATAATAATAAAATGTCAACTAAGAATGAAATCAATATTTATTTATGGCCTTTAAACATTTAAACAGCTCATTAATTAAAACATGATGATGATGATAATGATAACGATAATGGTTTCAACCACAGCTTTAGGACTAAGCCTAATCATAAACCTAATTTTTATAAAGAAATTCATAATTATTGCTTAATTTTAGTATATCTAATTGGAACTTAAATAGCTAATATTCACCTTGATGATGAATGATCACCCGTAATAAAGACTACTCTTAATGAAATATATATGCCTTGTTTAATAAAATAAACTAATATTTATTACTGCATTTCTAACATATACATAAAAATTTCTATATCTACATGAAAATTGATATTAACAATAACAACAATAATCATAATCGACTGTTTTAAAATCATAACATTAATTTTAAATTCTTCCCCCTTTCCCGTAAATGTATTTCAAATTGGATGTCACATTGACCATGATTTTCACTCCACAAGAAAATGTCTCAAAAAAAAAATAAACACTCTTTTTTTCTCTCTCTTTTCTCTTTCGCACACATACCTTTATAAATCTAACATGTAAAGTAGAATGACAAAAATAAATGTTAGTAAAATTGGAAAGAGCAAGTTTTAGAAACAAGTTTTAAATTATTTTTCTCCCCCTCCCTTCTACCCTCTGAAATGCTATACTTTAACTTAAAACACAATACTCTAATATTCCTAATATTGCCTATTGTTTTACATTCACACACAATTACATATATGCAACAAGTATTATATTATTATGTATGTGCGTGTTTTATCCCCATAATAACAAAAATATTATTTAAAACAAAATAATAATAAAAAAAAAAATATGTTACATATTAATAACATTTCATAACTTTAAGTTAATAGACAATCATAATTTTAGTACATATAAAATCATTAATGAAGCTTATGTTTATCGTTATTAAGAAATTCTGGGTTTCAATTGATCTTGGTTGTTTTAAAAGTTCTTTAAACAAAAATATACCACTCTGTTGCTAAAATTTTACTAAGTCTCTGATATCATAAAGAAAATATATAAAAGAAAAATTTATATTACCAGTTCTATTCTTTGTAGTGACTTCCAATGAGTCAAATTTATCTTGTTCAATGTCTATATTTTGCAGCTACCATTTCCGTTTTTCTTTGGAACAATCTCTTTCTTGAGGTGTATAATTATTTGATGATGATGATTCTATTGAGGTTATTTGCTTTAGTGGACAATTTGGAAATCATTATATTAACTCTTTTTCTCTTCCTGTCAAGCATGATTCTTTTAGTGAATGAACTACAGCAGTTGTTTTCACATGTATAATTTTTCTTGGGTTTAAACTCAGTTACTGGATTTAATTGAACTCATTTATCTGTAGATTAATCATTTCTCTTCTGATCGCCTTCAAATGTGGGTGAATGCTTTCTTCTTTCTATTTAAAAACATCTTATTTCCCTCGGTCAGTTGAAAGGTGTAGGATATTATTTTTCAGACAAGACATCTTTTCTTTCCTATATATATATTTATATGATGTGCTGGTTCTGGCAGGTCCTGGGATCTTCCAGATGAGAGTATATATATTTTTTTCTAGCCCGACATCCTTATATTTTTAACCTTCAAAACTTTATATTTAAAAAAAAATGATTTAAAAAAAAGGGTATCGGGTCGAATTAAAAATCCTTGTCTTTTCTAGTTTCAATATTTTAAAAGTCTCTATAATATCAACTGATTTTCCAGACTGCTTTCATATCCGATTTTTTTCTATTTTTCTATTTTTGACCACCTCTTTTAAATAAATTTATAACTTATTTTCAACCAAATCGTTTATTAGCTGGGTAGTACTAAAAATCTCACTATCCTGATTTTTAGACAAACTTTTGTTTTGACGGAAAAAAGTCTTAATCCTTTTTTACACCTATGTAACATCTCAAATTTGAGCTTCTTTCTTTTGATCTTAAGATGAGACATTTTTAAAATTAGACTTCTCACATCATCTCTAAGTTTTTCAACAGAAAAACAACCCTTATAATACAAAATTGTTGAGTAAAAAAAAAAAATAATTTAACAGATTTTCTTCTTTTTCTTTCAATATTTAATAAATAAAAATGTAGTTTATGTATGCAATGTACACACACACTCATTCAAATTATTTATAAACTGACATTAAAATAATCTAATTGCTAGCTTAGTAGTTATAATCCTAATATTTAAAATTAAATCCTTAGCTTCTAAATCCAAATTACAATTATAGAAAAGCAAAAATAGAAGTATAGAATAAGATATTAAAATTTAGCAAGTGTAGGTTAGTTTTAAAGAAAGTTAATATGTGTAATTTAAAAGTGACTAACTAAGTAGCTTTTATAACACACACCGCCTATACATATACGTTATAACTTTATTTTTTAACAAAAAAAAAAATTAAATACGGAATAATTAACTGTGTGTACTACTCTTTTTGAGTTTTTTATCAACACACAAACAAATAAAGAATATAACTGTTGTCCCACTCTCTTTCTATCTTAAGCTTTTAGAACTGGATCTTGTAGGTTTTAAACTTGGATGCCCTACAGCTTCCTTTTTATAAAAAAATGTGATGATGATTTTGTTCCACATTTTCTTTCATGCACATTACTACAAATTTAGCTAATGACTAAATTGTAATGGCACAATATATAAATCACTCTTTTGTTCCTGACTCTTTGCTTGCATTTGTCTGGCAACAAAAACTATGACTATAGTGATTTTTGATTCTCTAAAACTACAATTAGTCTGGTAATCATTCATTTATCATTTTCATTTGCTATCAGTCCACTATAAGATGAAGGTCTCTCCAAGTTTAATCCAGTTTCTCTGTTTCCTAACTCTTTTCACATCACACCAGCAAGCTTCCTTATCTCATCCATTTATTTCACGTTATCTATTTCTAGATCTTTTAAATCTCTTAAAATCCAGTCTAAAACTTCCAACTTTTCATCTATTATCATTTCTTCTAGCAATGTGTTCAACCCATCCCAGCTCTATTTCAGTGTCTTAATTCTTTGAGAGATATCAAGACACTCGTTTGTTTTCTGACTCTTGTATTTCATTTTCAAGGTCTTATCACTCCAAACATACATCTCTATATAATTCATTGAGTGGTTTGAAGTTTCTGCATTGCTTTTATGTTATATATATTTTGCGAATAAAATGTCCACTATTAAAATACAGACTAGGTTTTTATCAAGGCTTGATGCTGAAGAGATTTTTAAAAAATATAAAGAATAAATTTAGTATTCAATTCTAAAAGACTATTATGAAATTTTATTTTTTGTGGTGTTTAAAAATGACAGATTTAAGCTTTGGACCAGATACTTTATCTACAAATTTTGTGATTCTTCTGCACTTAACTACCCAAAGTGCTTGATTCTATTAATGTAGATAAATTGAAACTAATGATTATTTTATGCACAATATTTTGAGATGTTCTTTTTTAGCAGATATCTGTCTTTATATCATTGTGGCCATTTAATAACTCCAATGTACTTTTTTTTACCTGCTTTTTGAAATAAATTAACTATTGAGATAAATATTACATCATTATAGACTATGAGTGAAGATATGAACTTTTGGCAGTTAATTCCTTTTCTTTCAGTATAATAGCTTTATATTAGTATTCAATAAATTGTTTAAAAAGTTTCTAATTAACAGTTCCATAGTTAAAACATAAAAATTAGAATTCAAATCTGGAATGGGCAACACTTGAGAATTTTTTTTCAGTTTAGGTCATGGCCAATCTAGATAGGTATCCAATTCTTGATTAATACGTTGCCATGGTTATTCTAAACTAAAACAGCAGCAACTTTGACTATGCAGTAGTGCCACACAATGCGAGTCATAGTAATCAATCGATTCTAAGTTTGTATATCAAAATTCCTATCTAGTGCCTATTTATCCAATATCCCCAAATGAGTTTTTAGCTCGTGACCTTCATCAGTGAGAAGTCTTGAATTTAAGAGCACTGCACCTAGATCTTTGGATATAATATAATCCTCTAGCAGCCACCTTTTACCTGTTTAGTTAACTATAAATCTGAGTTCAAAATGAAAGCACAATGTTTTTAATTCAAGCTCATTCATTTGCATAGTCATACTCCTTGTGTAAGCATAGAATTCTGAGCTAAACATTCACCATTTTATAAATGACTTGCTTGTTGAATAAACCAATATTTTTTTGGATGACTCAAATGATTTTCTTGCAGTGAAATGTTTAAAATCTGTTTTGCTTTAGCTTAGTTAAAAGAGCATTATTACAGATGATTCTATAAGTAATAATTGTTTTTTTTTTAGCTTCTGAATTATTGGAACATTACATACTCCATGGAACTGATACTGATGCCATCATTCACCTTAGAAACAAAAGTGAAGAACATTTAGCAAAGATTATTGCAGTTCCAATTGCAATGCGAAATAAATTCCATGATGATGTTGTGGCAGAGTTACTCAGTAACTGTGGTAAGAGAAAACTACGTCAAAATATTAAAATACTACATTTTCACATATACACTACTGGTTATTTCTTATGCAACTTCATTTCGAATTTGCAGTGTACTCTTCATTCATATTTCATTATATTGTAAACTAACTACGAGTGTAAAAATTCCATACTATGTTTCATTATACATGTATTTCAAGAACAGTCTTCTACCTTCAGGTGAGTTAAAAGCTTCAAATACGGAATCTCCAAATTAGTAATATGATGCGCCATTGGGTGATATATTAAGAATATAAATTATCCACCTCTTATGTGATGTATGGATAATGTCACTTAAATAAAAGACCATGTATATGTACATTTGTATTGTGAATATATCCAAGCTTTAAAATCTAAATGGTCACAATCACAATAATTATATCATTTAATAGTATAAATTTTGGAAGGAGATTCAGATCTTTCAAAGGTTCATATAGTTATTCTTGTAACATATGTGAATCAGAGTAATATAAATTTTTACATTGAGATATAGTTTACAATATGATAGAATGCAAACTGAAGAGATCCTTTACATCTGGAATTTTCTTGATTATTTTTATATATATCTTAGTTACAATAGTCGATTATTACTTCTCAACATATAAAGTGCTCATTCAGAAGTAAGATGTCACAAATGATGTTATCTTGTTAGTCTATGTGACCTGTAATGTAATTTCACTATTTGATTCTTGAAAAGGATATCCATATTCATTGCTAGCTTGTCTGATGGTAATGATGAATATATTTTTGTGCCCTATCTAACACCTATATGCACTGATTTTTCTAACAATACAATTGTTATTTTTATTATAGCCACTGTTACCAAATGTATTAAATTGTTCATTGCATAAAACATCTCAATATTGCCATCCTATTGATGAGGCTGGCAACATATAGATAACTGTTTTATGCAATGAATTGAAGTCTATGCGCAATGAAAAACCATAACAATGACTGGATGACCCTTTCAGCGGTCAAATAGTGAAATTACATTGGTTAGAAAAATGTGAACTAGCCTTATGAAAACTCCCATTGACAAAATATAAGTGAACTTAGAGGGTAGCAGTTGAATAGCATCACGGATGTATACCATATCAAGTTCAAATTTATGATTAAAATTGAATTCATGTTTGTGGCAATGACACAGACACAAAGGTGAAAATAAATTCATTTTTCATTTGCAACAGGATGACTGACACTAGAGGGCATTCACTTGCAATTTATGGATAATAAGAGAATAGCTAAAATAATATTTAATTGAGTAATGAATAAAGGACAGGCAACAAGATGGGTGAGAAAGGTAGTATGGTATGCAGAAGATTTGGATAAAGAATTTATGTCACTATACTTATAAAAAAGGTGGGATGATTGTGTTAGAATTGTTGAGTGTTGAGTGGAATAGAAGAATAGATGCATTAGTAAAAAATAGGGAGTTGGAGAGATGGAGAACTAGTATGGAGAGTAAAAAGAGTTTAAATATATATAGAAGTAAACAGAATATTGGGTGTGAGTTAATTTATGATAATAGCAAGGAAAGTAGTTTACTGTTTAAGGCTTGAACAGAATCTTTAGCAACAAGGGAATATACACATAAATGGAAAAATATGGGCGATTTAGTCTGCAAGTTATGTAAGGAAGACATAGAAAATATTAGACATCTGTTAATTGAATGCAAATGCCTGCAAGCAGAAATGGTACAAATAAGGAAGTTGTGGAAGAATATAAACAAAATGATTATACTGAAAATGGGTTCTTGGTTTTTATGCTGGGTTTGAAAAACGATAAGGAGATTTAGATATAAAGATCATAGAGTTGACAAAGATTATGTGGTGGAAATGGAATGGAGCAGGATATGGGAAAAACTTAGGGTGGGGAATGGAAAGGAAAGCCAAGGTGGCTAACAGGTTTCTCTGGGCATAGTGGCTAAGAGATTCCTTGACTCCAAAAAAGGAGAAGTCATAGTGCATCACATCACTTTAAGGGGAAGTTTATTACCTCAATTATTATATGTATAAAAAGAGGTACTACTAATGGGCAAATTAAAAATTCAATAAAATGTTATCTGGACATTTTCATGAACATTCTTCACAATTTTTAAAAATTTCTTTTGTTTCTATTTGTTAAAAATAGATTAATAGCATTTTCCCTTTTCACAAACTTGTATACCCTGTAGAAATAATCTGAGACTTACATATCAAAACTAAGTTCACTATAATAAGTTTAAACTCACCTTACACTTAAAATTCTGCATCTTTTAGCATGTTGCAATAGAAAGCTGAAAGTGTATCCAGGATGGTTGCTATCTTATTCATTCCATTGCAGATATTAAATATCTCTTTATTACAATAATAAATACTGTTGGAATTAACTGAAAAATGTAAAAATGAAACTTTCTGTACTAAGAGGAAGAGAAAATCCATTTTACTCTTTTATGTGAGATGATTAGTTTGTACCCATTGTT
Organism: Epiperipatus broadwayi; assembly: GCA_028023455.1. Lineage (NCBI taxonomy): Eukaryota > Metazoa > Onychophora > Udeonychophora > Euonychophora > Peripatidae > Epiperipatus > Epiperipatus broadwayi. The sequence goes on along the minus strand of JAQFVV010013044.1, from coordinate 228,307 downwards.
TCGAAAACAAATAATTATTCTCGATAGCAATTTTTTAAGAAATTGCTCTGTTTTTTTGGAGATACACATCATTTTGAAATTGTTCCTATAAACAATATAGCATGACAAAATGTTACATCTCAAATTCATAGCAAAAAAAAAAAAAACATTTCTTTTTGGTAATTAGACAAAAACGATTACTGATCGCAAAATATTTCAAGTGGATTAAAAATAAAAGAAAATGAACATAAGTCAAATTTTCCCCATTTTTTACATGCTTTATTTAATGAGATGTTGAACTTGATATTATTTCAAGATGGCTACCACAGTCACTAAAATGTTCAGTTAGTATTAAAAAAGCAAACAGAAACCATTATTATGCCTATTAATATAAAGTTTATATTTTACATTTTTATATACAGGTTAGTTTGGGGGGGGGGGGGGGGTTCCTAGTGATAATTTGCTTTCCTAAGCTTCTATTCATTATCTAAAAGAGTTTGAAATTGAAAAAAAAATTAGACTTTTTTTTATCACATATTCAAAGTTTGTGGCATATTTTGAATATATTATTCAGAGTTAATTTTTTTTACCATAGGAAACCATTATTAATGCTTATTTTTTGTATGAGATTAGATTAGTTTTGGTAGAACCAATTGCCAGTGTTATCTGGAATAAGAGTATACTTTAACCCTCCATTTGTATTTTCCGATTTTGACTAATTAATCAAATGTTACTAAATCTTTTTATCAATCTTGTTTTTACTAGATTGTTATGCTGGAAATTACATCTAATATTGGGAATATGTACTTAATTGTATTAAAAATATTTGACATAATAGCCTCTCCCATGAAAGTAACAAATAAATCGTATGTAAATGAGGCTTTATTTATATCAGGATTATAATGGATTTCATTCTTCTTTGGAAACTTCTCATAATCCAGAACAGCTAAAGAAAATGATCATTTTGCATTAGCATAGATGCTGAAAAAGTTTAACGGCCTTTGATTAACTAATCAAGACAGAAAATTACATATAATATTGAAAAAAACAGTATTTAATTCTCTCTATATATATAAATTGCTATAAAATGTTTTTATTTTTTCACATATTACTTTAATCAAATAACATATATGTTGGTAAAGGTCCACAGTAACAGGTTAAAGCAATTAGAGTTTTAAAATAGCTGATAAAAAGTTATTAAACTTTTTTCCTCTTTAAAAAAAAAAAAAGCTTTGAAAACAATTTTTATATGAATTTGTATCAAAAGTTTTGTAATATATATATATATTAAGTTTTTGATAATGTCCCTGGAGATTATTCTTTGTATGTTAATGAAATAATAATAAAAAATCGAACTTTTTATGTATATGAATGACTTATTAAAATTTTTAAACAGGTGTATAGCAATGAGATGCTTAAGACACCATTAAACAGGCAAAACTCTCCATACAGTAGTGCCACTCAGTGCAAGCCAGACTAATCACAGATAAAGGCCACAAACCAGAAACTAATAATCAATGGATGCCAAAAGGCTTGTGCATAAAATCCCTATCTAGTGCCCACTCGTCCAATATCCCCAGACTAGTTTCTTCTGGTTTGTGGCCTTTGTCTGTGATTAGTCTGGCTTGCACTGAGTGGCACTACTGTATGGAAAGTTTTGCATTTTAATAACAGTTATGAGTAAGCATAAGAAATGGTGATCATGTGATGTTAAGACATTATTGCAATAACTTACTTTATCTAAAAAGAGATGGAAATATTTTCATATCAGCATTTACAAATCTTTTCAAGTAAATATATTTTTACAAATGCGTTTCATGTATTAAATATATATATATAATGCAGATAAAATGTCCATTAATTAAAAACTATTGTAATAACATATATACATACCAGAATGTATTTCTAATATTTCACGAAAAAGATCAAAGCATATTAATTTTTTTAAGTGTAATAATTTTTTTTTTAAAAATATTCTTTAATAAATTGTTAATTTATTAAATATTTTTCAAGCTTTTTAGAATTCATTTATAATGTTATTACCAATGATCACTAATTATTTAGAGAAATTGTTATCCTAGAAGAGTTTAGGAACCCAGAAATTTCCAAGTTTGTTAATCTATAATGTCTTTGAGCAAATTGAGGCCACATTTTTAAATGAATAAAAGGAAGATCAGTGGTTGGTATAATAACAGCCATATTAAGATTTTTTGAAAGTATGACTGTCTTTATTTCACTTACTCTTAGATCTTTTGGTTGAATTAGGACTAAAAGTAATCAAATCTTTACTTAGCTACTTATCTGTAATGAAATGTATAGTTTTAGAATTTTACTTATTTATTCTTGCAATAAATACAATTTTGCAAGATAATTTACAAATGCAAATATATTTTATGTTCTAGGATTACCAAATAATTTTCAGAACAGTCTTCATTGCTTGTTAAATGCAGATGGGAACTTTACTTCTTCACTTCGGCTGACTCTGACAGCTGGGGGCTGCAATTGCAGCCGATGTTGTTACATTGGAGCTTGCTTAGGTGCCCAATATGGTCTATCAGGAATTAGTGATCACTGGATACAAAAGACATTAAGAGGAGGTGAAGTTCTTGAACTAGCCAAAAAATTAGTATCCTACTAATTTAAGAAATCCTGAATTAAAAGCAGAAATACATTGTACAGTATATTATACATTTATGTAATTAAATTGTAAAAAATTTTGAAAAGAATTTTATTAAATCATGATAATAAAGAATTTAAAGATTTAAAAACGTATATAGTAATTTAAGAGTATTTTGATTAATTATTCATAAAACTAATTTAAAGTGTCATGAACAGTTTTAAAATATAGTTGCATTGAAATATAACATCTATGAAAGGGTTGAGGATATTCTCAAAGCTTGTTAAGAGCTTATTTTGCAAGCTCTAAATATAATATTTGTAAATACAAGCTTTATTAAATTAAATCATGTGACATTGACTTGATTCTTTATTATTTTATTTTTTGCTATTAAGGCTTTGGCGATTTTATATTGCTAAAGCTATTAATATATGGTGTATGTAGAACTTAGTTCAGTCCCATATGGCTATTTGTGTTAGATAGCTGGATTGGAAGACATGGATGTCTGACAATTTCAGATTTTCTACTCAATAGTTATACATTAGATAAAGTGCTGGGCTTGTTCTAGTATTTTTAATTTAATGCTGAATATCTTGGCACCTCACTGATGATGCCAGAAGCAGAAACCGGTCTGGGGTTGAGGATATTCTCAAAGCTTGTCAAGAGCTTTTTTTTTTTTAACATTACAAATTTAAGAAAAAATAAACTTCTAAAGAAGATTGTTAGATCAGCAATCAATATGAGCTATAATTCATTCTCATAGAGCTGTTCATTGTTTGCAATGGTAGTCCCAGCCAAATTTCTGATACTAGTTTAATTAAAATCTTTGTCAGTGATAAGTAGTAAATTGCACACATATGTACAACATCTTTACTTCCTTTACATCATCCAAACTTATGTCTTAAATTTCCAAACTATAAGACTTACTTATTCAAGCTAACTTGCTTGGATAGCGATTTAAATCTCCATTCTGTTGAAAACTATATGTTTTAATGACCTTAATTATATGCCAAATTAAAGTATTTTAACTTTTTGGCAAAACAAATGATGCATACCAAAGAAAGCATCATGTAATTCTCCCAGCTTCCATTTAAAATCTATTACAAGCATGAGTAATCAATAAAACAAACACCAGATGGCAGTGCCAGCTGAATCCCCAAATCAATTTCTGGTTATTTATATTGAATAGTATTATGTTTATAGAAAAAGTTGGTTTGAGATCAAAAATCCTAGTGTTTAGAATTTCATTTTTACTTTGGATAGTATAAAATAGATGTTAATGAATGGATAATCCATCTCTCACTTAGGATGGCCAATAAAAAGAAGTTAAAGGATTTGATTAGTTTTATCATCTGGTATACTCGTATTGTTCTAGAATACGACAGAATGCATAATTGATTGTAATGCTGATGTTAAATGTAAACTGATAGAACTATGAAGACACTTATTATCAATGATTTCAAAGTGTCATACTATTATGCTTGGATGCCACAGCATGGGTAGTATATAGAAAACATCTTTCATCAGATCTTATACCCAATGATATCTTATGGAAATACCCAAAATTTAATTATTCTAAACACGTAAATCGTATGATATCACAAATAGGATGCTTAAAAATATCTGAAAGGTATTGGGCTACTCCATTCATATGTACCAAGTAATACATGGCAGTCATTCACATAATTATTGCAACCAGCATTAAGAATAGGTTTTAGATTGGCATATAATGCCATAAGAATATTATGTATTCTATAAATCACCTGTTTTTGGTAATTTGCCTATTACATGCACAATTAATAAAAATAAGAATATTTGGTCACTACATGACTGGTGCAATGTCAAATGATTAGAAAGTAAATAAAAGATATACTGGAAATAGGATTAACTTCAGGAAAAATGAGAGACAAATAATTTTGCATTCATTTAAAACTCCAAAATTCAATTTTTTTTAAAAAATTTAATCCAGTTTTCACAAATTCGTAATCCACTTTTTTTTTTTAAATCTCATTTTATTTTTACTTAATTCTCATATGTAAACAAATATTTTGACTATTTTCATACGGCTATTGTCAATATAACATTCTTATTCTTTTAATTTACCTTCTAAAATTAAGAATATATGATGAAACAACAGGAAAGACATTACCTTGACAATGATCTTATGAAAATAGTCAAAATGTAGAAAAACAATAAAATATATCTATGAATTCAGTGAAAATAAAACAAGATTAAAAAAAGTAGATTAATTTAAAGAATTTTATTAAATATTAGATATATGAATAATTGTCTTTCATAAAAATATAAATGATTCGACAAATGGTGTGTTTTGACCAATTGCTTCTGAATTGATTTGGGCAGAAATAACAAACCTGGGAACAATAGAGTATGATTAAACTATAATCATGAAAGTATTTCCAATTTCTCCAATTCTGAAATCTCTTCTCTACAATACACCAGCAAACTTCTTTATTTCATCCATCTCATGTGGTCTCTTTCTAAGTCTTTTACAATCTCCTGAGATCTAGTTTAAGACTTTAGTTGTTCATCTATTATCATCCTTTCTAACAATATGTTCAGCTCCATTTCAGTTTCAATTCTTTAAACATTATTAGTGATACCTCTCATCCATGTATTGTTTTCAGTCTCTTTTTGTAATACCTAATATACATCACTCGACACTTTCATCAGGGATTTGAAGTCTCAGTATTGTCCTTCTAACATATCTATTAAAAAAACCTTTGTATTTCAAATACACAACGATATTTTTTTTAAAATTAAGTTAGTTCTATCAAAAAGACTCTAAATTTAATTCTATGATTAATTTCATTAGTTATCTATTTGTAATTGTTAATTCATGATTATCAATCTTTATTATCTTCTGAGACAGTCCATTGAACATTACTTTAGTTGTTTTTAGTATTTATCTTTAATCTTCTTTTCTTCTAATAAACATTTCCTAAAGCTCTGAAGAATTATATGAAAAATTAATTAAATCTACATGACTTAAATAATCTCCATTTACTTTTGCTCCAATAGTTTTCTATTTTAATACACAAAATCCTGGTAAAACGTTTTGGAGATATGGATTAATCCTGTCCTATGCCCTTTTTAGCATTAATATTTTTAGTATTACCATGCAATCTAATTATTGCTGTTGAATTTTGATATTTTTCAAAATATGACAATATCCTGATGGTTTTAAGTCATTCATATTCAATGGTCCTTTCTATAATTTCTCTCAATATTTGGATGCGATCTATTAAATCAAAACTTTCTGAATTCAAAATTCACTATAGTGGAATTGTTATGATTTTTTTAAAGATTTTACATAGAAGACTGATAGGTCTGTAATTTCTAATATTGTCTTTGTCACCTTTCTTAAATATAAAGATGACTATTGCATTCTTCAAATCATCTAGTATATCTTTGTGCTTTAAACATTTGGTATATAGATTTTCCAACAACTTTTCTATTTCACTTGTTTTATTGTAAAATATGACTAATAATTTCATCATTTCCGGGAGTTTTTTCTTTATAGATTTAATTGTATATCTTAACTCATCACACAAATACTTGGGCAATTTAGATGTAGTAATTGTATGGAATGCTGTTTTATTGTTTTTAATTACAATATAATTCTTTATAGAACTTATATACATTTCATATCTTTCTTTTTACTAACAGTTCAATCTTCTTATTGCCATTTCTTTTCACAAAAAATGTTTTATATTTTTGAGACTTATTTTTTTATAATTGCCCTTAAATTCTTATACCATTGTTAAGTTTTGTTCATAACATTTATACAACTCTAGATATTTAATTCTTAATGAATTACTTTAAAAGAAAATCATATTCCTTCTTTTCTTCATAGATTTTCTGTTGAAAATTTACTAATAAACTGGGGTTAATAATATATTGATGTCATTCAAATCTTACCCATCTTCAAAATTTATTATTTTAAACATATTTGCAAGTTCTAATTTAAATTAATTGGCATGTTTCTAAATGCTAGGAATATCAATTGTTTACACTGAGGCTAAACTCCCCATAAGGTAGCACCACCAGAATAATTAAAGTGATTAAAAAAAGAGTAGTAGTAGTTGGATTATTACCAAGATTTGACAAGAGGTATTTGTTAGATAGGGCATGTTCTATAAATGAGATTGAAAAAATTGTGTGAGAGAAATAATGTTATGTTTGTGGATGTATGGGATTGTTTAATTGGAAAGAGGGAGTTATATAGTAAAGATGGGTTGCATTTAGGAAAACAAGGAAGTGAAGTTTTAGGGAGTCTGATTTATAAAGAATATTTTTTGGGAAACTTATAAAGGGGGTGGGATTTTAAATTGCAATATTATTAAAAATGGATGGAATGTAAGAAATAAGCAAAAGGAATTTGATTTAGATATATAGATTTGGAGAAGGAATGGGTTTGTAAAATTAATGGTAAGAAAGTTGTTTATAAATGTAATGTAGAAGAAATAATTAAAAGAATTTATAAGAGAGTAATTAGGAAAGAAGAAATTGTTAAAATTGGGTTTTTGAATATGCACGGTGATAGGAGACCAGAAAAGTGGATGGAATTAAAAAAAAACAATTGAAAATGAAGAGCTTGAGGTATTAGCAGTAGTGGGAACACATCTAAAAGAAGAAACTATTTTGGAATAGTTGGTATGGCAGGGTATAAATAGAAAAGAAAAAAGGGGTGGTGGTATATCAAAAAAATATTTAAATATTGTTAAATGTCAAGAACATTTGTGGTTTAAAATAAGGTTGGGTAGACAAAAATGGATAGTCAAATTATAATGGAGTGGAACAGTAACATATATGAATGTCTAGTTAAGGATATACAAAGTTGTAAAGAAAAGGGGATATGAATGGACATATTGAAGAAATTGATGATTTAGATAATAAAAATGAACAGCTTTTGAAGAAATTTTGTCAGAAAGTGAATTTGAGTATTGGAAATGTATTAAATATTTATGAGGGACAATACACATGGTCTAGAAATAATATATTTCACACAATAGATTGCTAGAGAAAGAGGGAATGAATAAAATACGGAAAATTAAGGTGTTTGATAATGAAGAAAAAGTATGCTTAGTGATCATAACTTCATTGTAATGGAAATGGTTAGTAATGTAATGGAGAATAGAAATAAAAGTAGAAATAATAGTGAAAGATATGGATGGAGAGTGAATGATAAGAATAAGTTGAAATTGAAATGGTTAGTAATGTGATGGAGAATAGAAATAAAAGAAATAATAGTGAAACGTGTGGATGGAGAGTGAATGATAAAAATAAGTTGGAAGAGTATAAAATACAAGTTGAAAAAATCATGGAAGAGTTGGTTGGGGATTAGTATAAGGACTGGTGTAAAGAAGTAGAAAAAGTGGCAAATAGGGTTTTTGAGAATATTCAGAAGAATAAAAGTAAGAAAAAATGAGAATTAGTAAAAGTGTAAAAGAGAGGAAAGAAGCATGCAGAGAATATAAATGTGCTATTAAGAACAAGGAAAATGAAAAAGATATTAATACTAAATGGAAAAAGTACTTAGAAAAGAAGAAGTTGGCTAAAATAGATAATGATAGAGAGAAAATGAAATTGAATAGTAAATTGTTGGAGGATATTAATAAAAGTGGAAGAGATGGGAGTAAAAAATTTTGGAATTACATTAAAAGGAGAGATGTATAGGATAGTATTATTAGATGATAAGGGAATAGAGTGTAACTCTAGAGAAGATTTAGAGAGAATCTTAGATATGTAATGAATATAGAAAAGATGTTAGATGTGAAGGATAGAGTGATAGAAAACATGAAAGCATATATTAATGGGAATATTAGGTTTTCAGAAAATGAACTGAATGAGGTAGAGAAGAAATTGAAAAATGGAAATGTAAGAGGCTTAGATGGATGGGCAGCAGAGATGGTAATGAATTTAGGATATAGGGCAAAAGTAAAGTTATTATCCTGCTTTAATAAGATGGCACAGAATAGTTTTCCCAAGTAGTTGGAGTAATACAAGAGTAAGATTATTATTTAAAGGAAAGGATAATAGAAAGTTAAATAATTATAGACCGATAGCGGTAACATCAGTGTTATATAAAGTTGTCTCATATATGGTGGCTAGAAGAGTTGGTAAAATGGATGGAAGAAAATAATGTAGTGGGAAAAATGCAAGGAGGTTTTAGGTCAGATAGGTGTATAGGAGATAGTTTATGTAGTTACACAGCTTATGGATTTGAGGTAAACACATATATGTTTTATAGATATAGAGAAGGCATATGATAGAGTAAATAGAAATAGATTATGGATAAGTTTAGCAAATCTGGGAATGGATGAAGCTTTAGTAGATATTAAGAAATTATATGAAAATAATTATATATATATATATCAATTAGGGAATATAGAATCAGTTAAAGTTAAAAATGGGGTGGGACTAAGGCAAGGATGCCCTATGTCACCTATTTTGTTTGTTTTGTATTTGAGTGAAATAGAAAGAACAATAGAAAGAGGGATAGAGATATCATTAATAGGTAGAGAGTATATATTTTGTCAGGTCTTTTTTTTTTTTTCAGATATATATTTTGTGTGCAGAAAAAAGAGAAGATATGGAAGTTATGCTGAGGACTTGTGCAAGGGTGGGTAAAGAGATGGGGATTAAATTTAGTGAAGAAAAATCAAATATAATGATGGTTAGTACTGAGGAAAGAGATGTAGAATTTTTTTGGGAGATATTAAGTGTGGTGAATAGATATAGTTATTTCACAATTATTTTGAGTAATCAGAAAAATTATTTGAATGAATGGGAGAAAAAATTGATAAATGAAGCAAAGAAAAGGAAGGGATTGATAAAGAAATTAACAGTGTTTTCATACAATAAATATGATGTAGCTAGAATTATATGGGAGTTGCAGTAGCAGGGTTAACATATGGTAATGATGCATTATGTGTTAGTAAAGGGGTATTAAATTACTTAGAAAAAGTTCAAAGGAAAATAGGAAGACATGCATTGGATGCAGATGTATGGACAGCAAGGGAGGCAATTCAAGGAGAAATGGGATGGTCAAGTTTTCATATGAGAGGTGCAAAAAGTAAAATGAAAATGTTTGGTAGATTGCAGTTTATGGATAATAAAAGAATAGCCAAAATAGTATTTAATTGGGTTATGAGTAAAGGGCAGGCAACAAGATGGGTGAGAAAAGTAATGTGGTATGCAAAAGATTTGGATAAAGAATTTATATCAGTATATTTGTACAAAAGAATAGATTTATTAATAAAGAATAGGGAGTTAGAGAGATGGAGAGTAAAAAGAATTTAAATATATATAGAAATAAACAGAATATTAGTTGAGAGTTAATATCTGATAATAGTAAGGAAAGTAGTTTATTGTTTAAGGCTCGAACAGGATCTTTAGCAACAAGAGAATATACATGTAAATAGAAAAATATGGGTGATTTAGTCTTTAAATTACGTAAGGAAGGAATAGAAAACATTAGGCATCTGTTAACTGAATGTAAATGCTTGAAAACAGAAAGGGCACATATGAAGTTATGGAAGAATAAATATGAAAAAAGTGATTGTACAGAAAGTGGATTATTGGTTTTTATGTTGGGTTTGGGAAAAGATAAGGGGGATTTAGATATAAAGGTTATAGAATTGACAAAGATTATGTTGTGGAAATGGGATGGAGCAGAATATGGAGAAACTTAGACTGGGGAATGTAAAATAAATTAGCTAACAGGTTTCTCTGGGCATGGATGCAAGAACAGCTTGAGTAAGTATAAGAATTGGTGATCATGTGATGTTTAATAATATATTAATATTCATTTTCTTAATAATTTTTATCTCTCTAGTTTTGCACTAGCACGTCTTACACTATATTCAACTCTACTGTATTTTCATTTGTATACCCCCATGTACATTTTATTTTGCATTTTACTCAAAACAAGAATCCATAATATAGTGTTTTCCTGAAGATTTGTAAGAATGTTATTTTAAATGTATTCCCACAATGTAAATACAAACCATAATAGTTTTTATTTTTCTGTAAATTCCGCAAGTCTGTGTCCTTTCATGTCTCACATAACCAAAGTTATCCACAACACTTTCATTTCTCAATAATTTCAGCAGTAAATGTTTGGTCTAATCAAAAGTATTTTGTATATCCATATGAAAATCTTATACTTCATCACAATGAGAGCTTGCAGACACAAAAACCTGAATTATCTGCATTTGGTATTTTCCATTAATTTGAATAATCTTGCCACTCTTTCTGGTACCCCAGCAATTTTCAAAATATTTTTCATATTTTATTTATAATGAATTTTACTTTCATTTTATATTTATAATGAATCCCATTTGTGCTTTTAATATTTGTACATTTGTAGTAAAAGTATATGCTCACTCTTTAAATAGTCTTCATTTTTTCTTCTAACTTCAGAAATTCCAACAATGTCCCATTTAACATTAGACAATTCTAATTTTTGTAATCTTTCATTTGAAATGATTTGCAGCTATAGGTATCTAAATAATGGTCATCATTCATTATCTGCCTTGGTCTGGGATATTTTTATAGCATCCTCGCCTTCACGTATTTTGGCTGCCAACTTTACAACCTCCTAAGAATAAGGGTCATAATTTCGTTTTTCTGTCATGATTGTAAATATCTAATTTTAAAAAAATCATTCACACATTCAATGATGCTTTCTTCAAGAAAACTTCATTGATATTTCAGTTAAGAACTATCAGGCAACTAAAAAGAAAGCTATGGTATTTCTTATCCGTATACTCACCATGCTCGCTGTGGGCTGCCTTCTCCCCCATTTGTTTTCTACATGAATAATCACGTGTATAAATATGATTGTCCTAACGATGCATGCACAGACAAAGCTCAATTTTTTTTAAAAAAATTCTTTATATATTAAAATAATACAAAATAAATATGAATACGTGTGACTGAGCGCTTTAAAGGGACTTAGCCCTCATAGTCATAGCTATATTGTAACTAACGAAACAAGTTAATTGCAATGCAAATGACTTTATATATTCCATTTCTTGGATATATTGTAGCATGTGTTTTTTCTGTTGATGGGATGATTGTCCTTAGCAATAAAGCAAACCTCTTTCACTTTTCTTTTTAAGTGTGTCGTTCTCTGCAAACAACCACAGGATCCTTTGGCCCGCGATCACGTGCTAAAATCAGCAGCAATAATAACATGGGATATTAGTAATTTATTCTGCTTAATTCTTTTAAAGTCTCAAAAGTGGAATTAAATGATCTTTTTTAGCTAGCGATAAACTCCTTACTGCAATCAAGGGCATGTTAACTTTTTGGAGGGTCCCTACAGATGCAGTCCTAGATGGGTGGTTAGAGCTCTGCAGAAATGTCTAAACGTTTAGTAGATCAAAAAAACAAGGAATGGCTACATTAAGAAAGATTATACTGAAATGTATTATCCACCCAAATGTTGAATATTGTTAATTAAACATTCCTACATTACAAAGAGTATCCATCCATCTTCACCATTTTGTGCAATCAGCAGAATCCATGGGTTCAACACAAATGAGATCAAACGTTTTACATATTTTGCTTAATTTTAAGTATTGTAATGCAAATTTTCTGTTAAACAAATCAAATACATGATAAGACCTCAATTTACTTATTAAAAAAAATTAATACTGCAAGAGGTTAAACTTAAATATAAAGAAGTCATAGATTAAGATGTCATAAATGACTTTAAAATTGAAGATGACCATCATTGACACTTTTTTTTTTTTATCTTCTTGCAGCCTTAAAAAAAAGGCTTTAATGCTCAGGTGTTCAAAAAAACTTTAGGTGCTGGAAGTAGCAGAACTGAATTCAATTTAAGGTCTTTATGCTCTACACAAGGGTGTCCAACCTGTAACCAGTTATGTGGCCCAGGATGGTTATGAATGTGCCCTAACACAAAATTTGTAAATTTATTTAAAACATTAAGACTTTTGTGATTACATGTTGCAAAGTGATTAATATAAGCATAAGTATACATTCAAATATAATGTCAAATATCCAATTAGTTTTGTTTTTCTCTTTTACTTCTATAATAAAAAACAATGATGTTTTATTACTTAGATGTGTATATTTTTATACTAGTGATCACAAATTTGGAACCTGCTCAACAATTTTAAACCACTCCCAAGTGGGTTATTGCATAATTAGAATTACTGCTTAAGAGCATTTTCATTTATCTGTGGTGGTGCATATCACAAAAATTATGTATGAACTTTTTTTTGCTTATCAGCATTTGAGTGATGTCAAATGTTTGGACATCCTTACTCTAGTTTTACTACTCTATCAATAGCATCAAATCATGCTGTGATCTTGGATCATTCAACTAACAGTGGATTCAATAATCAAAACATTCCGAGTGAAATTGTGACGAAAAGTTAAAATAAGATTTTTAGAATATAGGTTCATTTATGTAAGGGTTTAATGCTTGAGAGTTCAAAATAAGTTTGAGCACTGAAAGTGATTCTATTAAACTTGAGATCTAGAGTCCTCATTCCACTAAACAACACAAGACAGTCATTTATTCAGATATGTCTGTCTGTTCATGTAAAAATTGGGTGTTTAACAATAATAAAAGTATTATTTTTGAATTGTGATGCTGACGATAACTTTTGAGAATATTGTAGATAACAAAGAAATGAACAAGTGAACACATGAACCTGAATTTTCGAGGATCAAAGTGACGAATATTCCATAATTTGTTTAACATATGGATATGTTTTGATAGTTGAACTATCAACAAAATATCATTAAAAACCCTATAGAAATTACAACCAGGAAATAGATTCACCAGTGATTTTATAAAGTCATTCAATTTTGTGTGCTGTAAAAAAATTGAATTCTTACGATGTTCGAAACAAATTTCTTTTTCCAGATCGAACAGTAAAGTCAAATGGATTTGATCTTCCCAGATGCAACTGAAGTCTTACTAACAAATTCAGGACTAATCATAGTTGTTGTATTCATTTGTTTAATAAAGAGAAATTTATTAGCCCTTTCATCCTACAATGGATCAATAATGGTTGAAAATAATAATGATGATCCATGTAAATGTGGACAAAAACTAACTATGAATTATAGTTGATGACTTCCAAATGTAATGTTCTGCTCAATTGAGTAAACCAATTTGTTTTGTATATCAACCTGGATAATAAAAGATGTAGATATATTAAAAAAAAAAAAAATTGTCAATAAAATGATCATTTTGTGTATCTTTTTTATTTGCAGATGATCCTAATTTTTGAATGTAGTTTTTATTGGTTTATAAAAGTAGCATTAAGATTTTTCATTGTTATGTTTAAACTTAGAAAACTATAAAATCAATAGAGTAATTGACACAAAATATTTGTAATCTTTTATAGCAACTTAGAATTGCTTTGAAATCTGTAGTTTTTCGTAGAACAATCTATAGTAACAATAAATACCGTTAAGTAAATCTCATTTTGAAAACTAACTAAGCTTGAATATCGACAAAGACCAATACCTACAACCATAAATATGCTAAAATAATTCCAAATTGGCTTCAAAACTTATTATTTAAGTCTTTAACAATGGCAAATCACAATGCTTTAATAGCAGTATGTATTCAACAAGATCTGGATTAACTTGAAAACAACAAAACTTTCAAATTCAAGAAAAAAAATTGTAATTATTAAGTTATGAAAAAATTATTAATTAAAATAATGATTTGAAGTATGCTGAATGGAGTTTAATTCCAACACATTATAGGTAAGTATAAAATACTTTTAGATTGAAAACTAATTCTAATTAAATATTCTTCAGCAATTAATTACAGTATTTTTTTTTCTTTTCCATATGTCATAGCATCTGCCGGGAGGCGAACCCACAACCGTCTGCAACCAAGTACTTGCTTGCAAGGCAGCTGCGCTGACCTCTCGGCTTAACTTTAAAAATCTTCTATAAGGATGGAATTCAGGTGACCAATGTATATATCCAAAAATTGTTTTATATTTTCAGTTTGCACAATTTACCATGCTTTTAGAGTATGCATGTTTATCTGCCAAAGTTTGTATGATATTCGAATGTTCTAACATACCGAAAGAGATTCCACTAATGTTGAACTACTGGTCTTCTTTATTATCTTTACAGATATATGCTTTTATGTGCCAGCTTTATTCAAATATGTGCATTAAATGAAATAATTAAGTAATAGATTATAAATAACTATTGTTCTTACATATGAATATTTGTTTAACTTTAATCATTAAAACTAATGGCATTTATTCAATGGCTTATTCTTAATTTCTACATAAAAAAAAAGAGTATATGGTTTTATGGCTCAGGAGTTCATAAAAAGTTCAAGCGCCAGAATCGATCCTAGGACTTCCTGATCCCAAGTCAGATGCTCTATCAATTACGCCAGCAGGAGGAGCACTAATCCATTCCATCATTCTACCCTAATGCCATCTATTGCAAACACGACTACTTAATGGACTACCATCTCAATATAGGCCAAATCTCCAGGTTATTTCTGGCTAGTGGTTTTTGCCAGAGAAGCATTAAAAAGTACTTACTTTTTTTTTTTTACATTATCCAAGCCAATGACATGAAAGTTTCAATCACTTTAAGATTAGTCGGGACAAATCTGATATCTACTAATTACTAACACTTGCAAAGATGACTAGAGTACTGGATTATATTTTTTAATTTATCTGTTAAAATAATTATATAGTCTTAAGGTTATAGCCTTAATAAATATTACTTTATCTGTTAAAGTAAATTGAATCATGTGATATCTTGTTTGGCATATACTATTCTGCTGGTAAAAAGTTGAAAGTGCCTACATTTTGCATACAACTGAAGTCTCAAAATATATAAACTACTTTAAGAGTATGGAAAATGCATAAATAAATGTGGCTGCCTGGTGTGTATATGCAATCCAAAACTTTCTCTGACGAAGGCCCATTACCAGAAACCAATCTACAGATTAAGGTGTATTACCATCAGATGTCTATTAATTATCTAGGCTTATCATAGATGATTCTACAAAACAAATGTGCAATACAAGATTTTCTAAAAGAGTATTTTATGGTAAACTTATGATTTTCATAGGAGAAGCATATCCTATTTATATTATAAAGATTTTCTCAAAGACATTCTAAATAAGGGCAATGTTGATTGTTGCTTTCATTGGAAGCTATGGCCAAAAATAGAAAATAATGGAGAACTACACTACAATTAGATATAGCATTGGAAGCACTTCAGAAATTTTCTGCTGAAGAAATTAAGACACAGCATTGCAAAATATTAAACTAACAAAAATATTAATCAGCATACTATAGATGGTGTGTTTGCAGTTCACAGATTAGTTTGTACAGTCATTGCAAAACACATTTCTAGAGCAAATTATTTTTTCTTCTCTTGGAGGTAGAATGGAGATATTTAGAGTGAGTGCTAAATATATGTATATAGGAATATTTATTTTCTACTGCCTTTATCATGAGTCAAAATTCTGCTGACAGTATAAAAAGACTAAAAACATATCCTTTCACTATTGTTTTAGAAATCACTGTACCAGTTCTCAAAGACACATTTTGCAATAACTAAATCCATTGTTGAGGATTTCCACACAGGAAGTTATCGATCATATAACTATGAAAATCATTACTGCAGCATAGTTATGTGCAGAACCATAACAATAGATTACGCAAGCAAATGAATACTTAGGAGCCGAATAATTAGGCTAGAGCAACAATTCTGCCAAATTATGTAGATGTAAATTTATATCAACCATTTTGAATTTATTCAAAATTTATTTTCTATCAATTGGCATGCAAGATTCATTTATTTTTTGTGTTTGGGAGCCAATCAGCCATTTCTATTTGGTAATGGAGAGATTTACCAAAAGACTAGCCTAGGCCAAAACAAAAAGTGCATAATGGTTCAATCATTATGAACTCATCGCAGGATAAAGATACAGTTTCTACGATCCCTAGTTCTCTTTTCACAACACACATTTCATCTATCCATGTCATATGAGATCTCTTTCTATATCTTTTATAGTCTCTTGGGGATCTAATTTAAAACTTAAACTATTCATGTATTATCATCTCTATATCCAGTCAGCTCCATTTCAGTCCCTTAATTCTTTCAATATCAGTGATACCACTGTTTTTTAATCAATATATTTTGTTTTTGATCCCTTCTTGTTGTTCCTAACACTCATCTCTCCATACTTTGCAGAGTACTTTGAAGTCTCTGTATTGCTTTTCTCTTAAATATCAAGCCTGAGATTCATAAATAACAATTGATAAAACACATCTATTAAAAACCTTCCTTTTAAAGCAAATAGGAATATTTTTTTTAATATCAAGTTATTACTAGCAAAAGTATTCACTCCAAGTTTAACTGTATGATTAATACATCCCTTATGTATTCATATATGTTAATATTCTTAGAAAATCCACAGCCTTGTTAGCATTTATCTTTTTTTTGCTTTCATATAATAATCCTTGCAACATTTCCTGAAGGTTAAAAGCATTATTTGCAAAAAGTAATCACATCGTCTGCAAAATCTAGTTGGCATACATAATCTCCATTTGCTTTTATCTCCCTTAATTTCCCATTTTAATCCACAAAATATTTTTGTAAACTGATATAAAAAGGTTTGGAGATATTGAATTATCTCATTGTATATCCTTTTAATGTTGACCTTCTTAGTATAACCATGTAATCTAATGATGCTGTTACAATTTGATATTCTTCAAAATATGATATCTTGAATATCCGATTTTTTAATCACCCAAAAAATGTTTATAGAATCAAATGCCTTTTCATAATCTACGAATTGAAAGCATAATGGCAACTCATATTCATTGGTCCTTTCAATAACCTTCCTCGATACTTGGATATGATCCATTGTTATTAAAGCCAGTTTTAAATCCAGCATGTTCTTTTGGATGGCTAGAATTCAAAATCCACTGAAGACAAGTTGTAATTATCCTGGCAAAGAATTTGTATAGAATTGTCTACAATTTCTAGCATCTTCTTTAACATCTTTCTTAAATATCAATATTACTACTGCATTTTCCCATTTATTATATAACTTTGTCAACAATTTTTCTATTTCTTTAGCTGCTTCTTTTAAGAAATCAATTATAATTTCATCATTTCCTGGAGCTTTTTTCTTCCTCATAGATCGAACTGCAGGTCTTACTTCTTCATTTAAAATTTTGAGCAGTTCAGAAGATACAATAAATTGTAGAATACGTTGTATTACTATATAATTCTTCATAGAACTCATATACACATTTCATGTCAACTCTCTTTTTAGTAATAGTTCCCCTTTTTATTCTTATTGTAGAAATCTTTCCTTCCAATACCAAAAATGTTGTCTTACACTTTTGGGACTTTTATTCTCTTCTATAAATTTCCTAGACAATTCAAAATTATATTTTCTTATATTATTATTAACTCTTTTTCTTACCATTTTGCAAAACTCTAGATATTCAATTCTTCTTCTTAATGGACAATTTTTAAAAATTTTCACCTTTCATCTTTTCTTCATATACTGTATTGTTTCAGAAGATAATTTACTGGGAAGTTGCTCCCATTTTTGTACTGCTCTTATAAGCATGGCAGTTATTTCCTTATTAATTTCATTCAAACCTAAACTATCTTCAAAATCTGTTAATATTTTAAAACAATTAGCAAGTTCTAGTTTAAATTCAACGTACAGTTTCTGAAAATTAGGAATACCAACTGTATAAATCTAACTTTTTTTAAATAATTTTTATCTATCTCTCTAATAACTTCTTGTATTGAATCTATTAAAAATATTACAATCTTGAATCCATATTTTCTGTTACATATATTAAAAGACAATAATAGATATATACATATAATGACAAAACACCTTTTTAAGAAATAAAACTGATATTAAACAATCTTAAATAACAGAAAGCTATCGCATAGAAATTTAAGAGCTTCATGAGATGCATATGAATCTTTACCGTACTTAATCGGGTAACTATGATCAAATCTTATATAAACCTATTATGTGTTTGTCAGCATTTGCGTTGCAGTGCATTTTGAATTATCATGTTCTTTGTAATGTAAATCTGTATAAGATTTCATCATAGTTACCAGATTGGAGATAATGATGACAAAGCTTTTTAAGTCGACATTTGAATCCTCCATGACAGCGTTCTGTTATTGCAATCTGGATTTCACTTCTTTAAGAAAAATGTACAATCGTTAACAGTGGTTATTCTAGCTTGTTCAATGGCACATCAAATATATATATATAAGTACAATAATGCTTTATTGACTTGACATATTCGTACTGATATACAAAAATGCAAACTACATGCATATTATGGTATAATTATACAAAATATCAAGCCTAATTTTAAATAAATACAAATTTACCGCTCTGAAAAAAATTATAATAATTTTTAAAAAAAACACGAAGAGAGTAAAAATATTTGTAAAAAATAAACCTTTTTAATGAAGGACAAAAAAAAAAAATCTAAAATAACTCAATTTTTTTTTTTTAATGTTTTCTTAAATTACTGAAGGAATGCTATGTTCCAGTGATGGATAATAAATAAATTACATACAACTGTTTTCAAAAATAAATATATGCTAAAAAAAAAAGGTATATACAAAATAATCAATACTTTTAAAATCACTAAAAAGTTATATATGTAAAACATGTTTCCCATAATTTGTGTCAATAAATGTAAAAAGTACAAAATATAAATAAATAAAATTTTAAAATGACAACATAATTAAAAAAAATACCAATGAACGCAGTATGAAAACATAATGTGAATGCTGTATGAAAACGTAACCTTTTTTCACTTGTGTAAATATTTTTCCTCTGGCATCGATTTTCAAAAGCCTTTACTCATTCTTCTTAAATTGATATAATTTTTAAGCATCATCAAAACTTAAAACATATTTGTAAAGTTCCAGGCTTGTTGCTTATCTCCCCCCACCCCACTTTCCCTCCCCAATTTTTTTTTGTAATAAGGAAAAATTAATTTCCAATTTCAATATTTATAAAAATCAGCCAAACAACTTAAATATATTCTTAAGTTTTTTGAATTAAAAAAAAAAAATCAAAACCAATTTTAAATCAAATAGAAACCCAATTAGCAAATAAAAAAATAAATGTGTGATTTTATGCAAATACGATAGTTAATAATGAACAATTTTAATAAAAGATGAGAGTTTTATGTAAAGCTTTTTTTTTTTTTTTTACATGAAAAACATATAAAAAAATAAAACCTTAAAATATTTCAATTGTTCCAAAAACGGGAATAAAATAACTATAAAATGTATTTATATATTTAAAAAAATGTTAACTATAATAAATGTAAACTAAATATAAAATGTGCACATGTATGTGACTTCATTTTACAGATCTGAATTTTATCCAGGTATTGGACCAGTTTTCGACTAGAATTAAGACAGCTAAACATCCAAATAAAATAAGTAATATCATTTAATGCATTGGACAGAAAAGAATAAATAAATTTGATAAGCTTGGACAGCACTTTTCAAAAAGACCAAGCCACGTTATCCTTCTATTTGCTTAAGGATTTAATTTCATATAAACATATACATGCACGCACATGTCTGTGAAAGTGATCTAATTTTTAAAATTGTCCATCACTGATTTTTTTTTTTTTTCACATTTTTGTGATATATATATATTTATTTCAATGTTAAATTTCTTTGGCATTCTATTTATTATGGGATAATTATTTTAAGTCCACACTGATGCACACACGTGTTTAAATGAGAAAATTTCTAAAAGCAACTCTGATTTTTATATCCCAATTCCACAACTGTAAAGTTAGTTAACAACATTGCATTGCAGAATTTTTAAATAATGTTGTCGTTAAGTTCACTAAATTTATACTTATAAAACAAAATGCAATGATTTACCTAATTATGCAATTAAATACGGAAGCACTGGACATTTTGTTTCTTCTTTTATTTTTCCTCAATCTGAATTTAGAAAACAAATCTATTAATAGTACTACTATCAAGTCCACCTGGACCACCCCCAGAACTTCCACCACAACTCCCTGGTGGGTTATTCCGATCATCGTAATCTTTCCATGGGAAAGAGGAGGATGAACTGCTTGAAGACTTATTAGAATTCTTACGCAAAGCATCACTACGTGCCTCCAATTCTTGCTCCTAAAAAATACATACATAATTTCAATTATTAATTAAATATCATAATTAAGCTAATTCATTTTATTAGTTAAGTAAGATAATGCACATGTATACAAATATTAATTAATTATTCAAACAATATTTATAACAGAAAATATCCAACTTTTATTTTGTAACTAACGTAAAATTTTCTACGCGGAGATTAGATTTTAGAATTCAGTTAGCACTACGTATTGATAGTGAAGACAAATTTAATGCTGAATAGGATAAACCGAATATATAATAACTTTAAGATAAAAGTAATTAGCTATGAATATGGGAGTACTTATCTCCCAAAGTGCTTAGCTTAATATACAATTAAATTTAAAGCTTCAGTGTCTGTGCGCAAAGCACTTATAGATTTATAATTAAAACAGTAATAAAAGTAGAAGAGTAAAAGTTTAAGAATGATAGCTGGATACCTGATTAGAATGTTGGGAATTAAGAGTAGAAGTAATGACTAAAAAACAATAACAAATGGCAAAGAATAATAAACAAGCTTTTAGAACATTAGTAAGATCTCTTTTAGTTAGATCTTGAAAAGTTTTTTCTTCGGAATACTTTTCTATATAGATGTTATGAAGAAATGGAAAAAAGTTGAAATAATAAGATTTCACCTATAAAAAGGTTGTAGAAGTAAATAAAAAAAATTAATAATTGAAAAAGTATTGAAAAGTAATGACTGGATATAAATTTACAAATGCAGGAATGATGGTAAACATATTAAAACTGCAATGGGGAAGAAAAAAAATAGATAAAAAAAAAAAATTGATGGATGCCTTAAGAAAATAATTTTAAATTAACTAACTTTTAACAACTTTCTTTGAAGTGAATATTAAAGTTAAATATTTAATTCAAAATAAGAGCTCAACATGAAATATATATATATAAATTAAAAATAAAATGATAAAAAATCAAGTCAGATGTCACATGACTTAATTTTAATAAAGCTTGTATTTACAAATGTTATATATAATGCTCGCAAAACAAGCTTTGACGATATCCTCAACTCTAGACCGGTTTTTGCTTCTGGCGTCATCAGTGAGATGCCAGGATATTCATTAGATTAAAAATACTAGGATAAGCCCAGCACTTTATCTAATGTATAACTATTGAGAAGAAAATTTGAAATTTTCAGACATCCATATGTCTAAAAATCCAGCTATCAAACTCAAATATATAACATTTGTAAATACGAGCTTTATTAAAATTAAGTCATGTGACATCTTACTTGATTTTCTATCATTTCATTTTTTGCTATTAAGGCTTTAGCGATTTTATATTGCTAAAGCTATTACTATATGGTGTATCTGAACTTAGTTCAGTCCCATATAGCTATTTGAGTTAGATAGCTGGATTTGTAGACATATGGTTGTCTGAAAATTGCAGATTTTCTTCTCAATAGTTATACATTAGATAAAGTGCTGGGCTGTCCTAGTATTTTTAATCTAATAAATATCCTGGCATCTCACTGTTGACGCCAGAAGCAGAAACCGGTCTGGGGCTGAGGATATTCTCAAAACTTGTTAAGAGCTTGTTTTGAGAGCTCTATATATAAATTAAAAATTTGTACAATCTATAAAGAATAATTTTCAGTTTATAAACAGGGAAAAAAAAAATTACCTGCAAAAAGAGAGCATTATCTTTGTCGACTACTTCACGTAGCTCTCTACGAATAACCAGTTCTGGTGGAGGCGAACCCTCGTTTTTCATATCTACATCACTCATCTTTTTGTAAAATAAAAGATAAGCTGTGTCCTTAGGAAATCGCTTTGTAACATTTCCAAAAGAACTGTAACTGGAAAAAGTCACTCGGCTATCGTTAAATAAATACCATCGATCAGGTAATAAATCTAATTCTTCATTCTCTCCTTCTACATTCGTTTCCATTTTCTCTTCAGGACTAGGAGTAGTATGACGAGCATATGTATAATAATGTCCGCATTCAGATGACATTCCTGAGTGCACCACTACAGCATGAAGAGTGAATATATCAAAGGATTCAGTATGGTTTTCTTTATGCGATGTGGACGTATTTTTACTTCTCTTGCTAATTGGTGACTTTGAGCTATTCAAATTTCGCCTCTCTACTGGTAATTTTAATGTTCTAGGAAATTTGATATCTGTAAAAACTTTAGATCGAGATTGTGTTTTAGCATTATAAGAAAACCTAAGAAGTGTGAGAATGAGATGCTTTGGTGACTCAACTATTTTTAAATGTCTTACAGCATCTTGTAAATTATTGCACTTTTCACAGTGATATTTATTATCACCTTCTAGTCTTTCAGGGGCCAAGTAAAACTCAATAAGATTTTCAATACTAAGATTATCATTCTGATCTTTCGTTGATTTCTCTTCATCTCCACTTGAATTGTTTTTTGAATTAGAGGTATTTTTTTTTACAGCATTACGAGTAGCTTCTCGCGTTTGATACATTGGCCGATCAAGCTTCGCGCTGTCATCTATTTCTTTAGAAGTATTAGGGAATGCTAAGTGCAAATCAGTAAATGTTTCTAAATGCCTGGAAACATATTTACAGTTCAGACATTGGTAGATTGTAACTAATTTACCACCAAAAGTTCGGTAAACAAGAGTTGGAGTATCATCTTCAGAAATGTGCCCCTTTATTCCCAGAAAGAAATTATCAGGAAGAAGAGAGGTACTCCTAGATGAGAAAGATCTTAGTTTTTCTCGATAACTGGGATTGACGGAGCTTTTTGATGTTAAACTTTCATTAGATGAATTCTGAGATGTGTCAACCTTGTTGGTAATACCAAGTTTCTTCATGTGCTGCTTTTCTTGCTCATGTAATTGGTCTAATAAATAACGTAAAAACTCAGAACAATCTTGTTGATGACCAGTCTCAAACCAAGGAGGTCGAGATGCTTGTAAAAAAGCTACTGGTGCATAGGCTGCTCGCTTCAAGAGAAAAAGAAAAAATGTAATATTAAATTATATATAAAATTGATATTTAAGCATATATAAATACATGCGTAGGTACATTTGATTTCTAGTATCATAGGTGTGCACAATAAATTTGTTGCATATGTATTTCTATCTGATCTGTATCTTTACTGAGAAAATATTTAAACATCTTCAATTTTTTCATTTTTTGTTTTTGTTTAAAAGAAAGTCCAAAATATTTAAAAATTAATTTCATTAAGGTTTTAACTTACTTTGAGCAGTTCAGTGTTTGAGTAGCGGATTCAAAGCTAAAAGTTACAGGACTGATTTTCAAGTAAGTAGTAGATAAAAAAAAAATCTCAGTTCACTTAATTCAATAAAACTGCTTTAAGTACTCAAACTTTATTTGATTTACAGAGCAACTAATTATATATATATATTTTCATTTATTGATATTTTTGTTATTATATATAATCATACAATTATTTGCTAGGAAGATCATGTGTCATTTTAACATCCTAATATGACTTTAAGAACAGCAATTCTTTTCAATTATATTGACATAATTTTTATTTTCATTTATACTATTTAGCTGAGAATTGATTCTGAAGTCTTTACCTCAAGCACACCATTCTACTGCTGTGATAAATCACTGAAGATTATATTAATTTTTAAAAAAAATTTTTTTTAGCAAATCAAATTCCAAGAACAAGTAAAGGCAATATGGTAGAAAATATTGCATTTTCTTTACTCAGTGACCTGCTTCAATTTTTATTTTGCTACTCAAAGTCAAAACTCAGAGCTAGACTAATAAACTTATACAGCGGAATAAATCCAATATTATATTTTCCCAATCACTCACGAACTAGTATAGCCACTCTAACTCCTGAAAAAAAAGGCAATATATAAAGTCAAGAGTAAATTCTGTGTTGATAAAAAACCCAATCTGTAAATGAAAAAATATGGCTGGTACTTAAGTCCTTTTTCCATCTTCTGATACTGTTTTTTTAATAATTTCTGGAAGGAGCATTTCCTTCGGAAAGTACTCAACAACCTTTCCAAATTATAACTCTCCACTGTATTCTATCTTACCATATCCTTCCAATGATAATAAAACAGGGTCTTTTTCTCCTATGAAATCTGTGCTCAAGATCATCAAGAAATTGTTATTTCGTTGCTTTAACCAATCTGATGCAGATATGCTTTTACAATAATAAATCATCACAACTAGCAAGAAGAAAAAAAAGATGCTTAGTTTTATGGTCTGATTATCATACTTTTAGAATATCGTAAAGCATCCTTTTTCAGTGTCTTCTGGTTATATTGATGATGGCAATAAAGGGCATGCCTAAACCCTGTACCCTAAACTTAAGAATACAACTACTTTAAATGAAGTAGTTATATTACTATGATAAAATAACTGTTTATTTTGTTAAATACTGGTGGTGCATATTGGAGTTTATTTAAGTCCATGTTTCTCAGTCACCAAACATTTAAATCATTACACATCGACCAACTTGATTTAAAAAATTCAGAAGATTTTTTATCCGAACCTCATTGAGCAAGCATTTGAGTTTTGAAATATTAATTACTAGTTAAAATCTTTAGAAGAGGCACTCAGATCATTAAAAACATACTTCAAATTGGCATAAATATCAAAAAGCAAAGCTTAAATTCCTGCTTTTGTTTTTAATCAGTCCCGATTAAAAAAACTCATCACTAAACTCACAACGAATCTTGATACCTGCTTCATGAAACTGCAACAAAGTATTCCAAAGACCATTTCATAAATACGAAAAATAAATTTCAAGCTAGTACATATCCCTGTTCATCAACATTTTTATTTCACATGCCTAGATTTTTTCACTGTTAGTAATAATGCTTTCTTTCTTACCATTGTATAAAAGCTATATAATATGAAAACTTCTAAAAGTAAGTTAGATCTAACACCTTTATCAGGGAACAAAGACCTTATCTATAATGTGCATTATACAATTACATTGAATCTCTTGAAAAATATCAATCTGCAACTGGATGCAATCTATATTCAATAAAATCCTTCACTACACCTTTGTTGTAGTGGATATCTGATATTTTCTTGTAATTCCAGTTCTAGTCTACCCCCTTTTATTTTTTTTATAAATCAGAATGATATATGCATCTTTAAAATCAGATGTATTACAGTGATACCACCTAGTGTTTACTGACTACTTAAGCTTACAATAGATGGAATCGAGGTAAATATTTTTAAAAATCATTTATGAGATATAAGTCGAGAATGTCATGTGATTGGTATTTACTATACTAATTGATAATAATAAAAAGAACTATCAAAATCAAAATGTAATTTATTCTACTAAGATTTATTAATATATACCTGAGTAAGAGCAAGAAAAGCAAATAAATATTGCAGCCTTAATAGAAGAATCTGAGTAGATCCAGGAATTTCACGAAGGACCTCATTGCGAAATCTAAAAAACATGTAATTTTTTTAAAAAAAAAACTTAATAATTTTATATCATGATCAATTAATTAGTTATTAAAAATCACATCAGAAAATATAAATATCCCTTTTGTGGAATAATTTCTCTTTATCAGCTTATATAAAATGTAGAATTATATTGATTCACCCAATCCACAAAAATATATCTTTTATGCCTATTTATTCATTTTAATTTAGTTTCATAATTTTATCATTTTATTATTGTATGTGTTTAATATGCCAAATAACTCGAAAATGTAGAACTATATTGATTCACCCAATCCACAAAAATAAAGATGATTGGACAACCTATATTCCTTTTTAAACACTAAAATAAAAACCAATTATATGTAAGACATAAGTAAAAGATCAGTTGAAATTACAACCACTAAACTTGTGTAGAATTTAAACATAATCCCTGCGCTAATGTGAATAGAGAATAGTTTTTAATGAAACTGAATAATCATACAAATATTTTTCAGTGCTTTAAATAATAAAAATTTATAATTCACCGATTTGTACTTTATAAATAATAGTTTATAAACTATATTTTAATAAAGCACTGTGAAGTAACCTTTTATCCTACTTAATCACATTGAAAGGTAAATATTACTGAAAAACTCTCAGGATCGACAATTGTAAGCTTTAGTAATCAATGGATGTCACATGGAAGTGCTTAATAAATCCCTATCTAATGCTGTCCTATCCAAACATCCCTAGGCTTGTCTCTAGCTTATGGCTTTCATTAGTGAAAAGCTAAAAATTAATCTGGGGATATTTGGATAGGACAGCACTGGTTAAATTATTAGGGTTTACCATATGGTACCCACTGATTACTAAAACCTACATTAGATGGCATAAAAGTAATGGCAGGTAAGCTAATATAAAGTCTTAGTGGTTGTATGATGTTTTCTAATGGTTTGAGAATCAATCAAAAGTTATGGAGAATTTTTTTTCATCAGAGTTCCTATACTTTAAAACATCATCAATCCCAACAGAGCAGGAACTAGTATTATACAAACAAAACTCACTATTCGTATTGCCACACACAGCAAGCTAGAATAATCAATGGATATGAACAAGCCTTCTGGCATTCATTGATTACTCTAGCTTGCTGTGGGTGGCAATACAAATAGTGAGTTTTGCCTGTTTTAATAACAGGTATAAGCAAGCATAAGAAATGGTGATCATGTGATAGTATTATACAAATAAATCTATACAAGGCAATATTCTAAACTTTATTTTAAAATATGAAAAATGTAATTACATAACTATTAAGTAAATAGTCTGGTGTATATAGAAGAAGGCTAGTGGTTTTATTGCTTGACAGTTCATAAAAATTTGAGCGCCAGACCTGCGAGCACTAGAATCGATCCTAGGACATCCCAATCCCAAGTCAGACACTCTATCATCTATACCAAACCGCACAGGGTGCCTATTAATTATAACAAAGGCAGGCGCAATTACAATCATCACACAAACTTAGTTTGCATATTACTTTTCAGGATCAAATTCTACATGTTTCACTAATTGTACCTTGGTTTAATCATCAAATATCAGCGCTTAGTAGCTCTTTATCCAATGTTGTTCTATCTATATCCCCAGATTAGTTTCTGGTTTATAACTCCAGAGAGGAAGTGGATATGAGATTTGCTCCTGAAAGCTGGAGGTTGTGAGATAGTTTGTGTTATATCAATCCTACCCAAAGGAAAGATACAATTATTAAAAAAAAATGAGAAAACCAAAACATATATGCACTGAACTGGTGTTAGATTTATATGATCATGCAAGAAAGTTGGTTTAGATACAAAATATTAATGCTTTGGATTTCAGAATTTGACACTGTAAAACATGATTGTTGGATGAAAGATGCATTAGATTCAAAAAAGTCTAAGTACATTTAATCTAAATCCAAAAATGCTTCACTGATGAAGGCTATAAACCAGATACCAGCTGGAGATATGAATTATATCAACATGGGATAGAGATTTAATGAACATTATCATTTAGCATCTATTGATTATTCAAAATTACCAAGAGATAGCACAACAGGAGAAGTATTTTTAAAAATGACTCCTGAAACATAATCAGACTAAGCAGAATTATAACTTAAGTCACAGTTTTCAGGGATTAATTTGACTTACAGCCCTTTGTAATTTAATGCTGTGGTAAAATATCAGACTCTGGAGTATAAGATCTTCGGATCAATTCCAGATTCTAGAATTTCTGGTGCTCGAAATTCATACAAATTCTCTAGCAATTATAGAGTGCTTTAGTTCATTTTATAAAATACATTTACTCTATAACGCTTCATTAAAATTCCTATCTAATCTCATTATTTTTGTATAGATGTTTGTTACTTATAATTTAGATAAATATATTACATACATATACAATTAATTACAACTTTCACTCTTAAAAATAAAATTTATGACATATGCCTTATACATGGAGAAATTATAATTTTCACAACTAAATTATAGCTGCTCTATTGAAGGTATGGTGCAGTTGTTAACATCTACGAAAGTTTTTCAAAGAAGATTCTTCCAATGTGACTAGTGATGAAAACTATCTGTTATAATATACTTTTTAGCAGTTAACTAATATATATATTTATGACTTAATATTAAAATTTATAAACTATAATTGATAGATAAATATTCAGTAAAGGCAAAAAATAGTCAAGCTTATAGTCTTTAGATCTTAGGAAATTACATTATTAAATGCTAGGCAATGTTATTTATTCTAACAATTATTTATGAGTTTGATAAGCCAACATTGCAAGATGATTTAGCATTCTTGCAGAGCCGCATGACAGACAGTTGGTGAAGGCATTTATACAGTTTGGCATGATTAAGACTATTTTCACAAAGTTCAATAATGCAAGATATAGAAAATAAATCGAATAAGAATTTGCATCTCAGATTTACACACTTGAGACATTATTACATCAATAATTTATTATTAATTCTAAAATATAATTAGATTTCTAGTTGCAGTCAAAATTTATCTGGGGATTAGGGTATAGTATCATTATCTAGTCCCCTTGGATTAGTCAAGCTCACAATAAATAACTCTGGAATAGAGTAAATAAAATAAATTACTTTACAAACTGGTTTGGTGATTCTTCAAACACCTTTATAGAAGTATCATTAGCTTGTTATAAAAACTATATCAAGAGTATATATATTCTTCCCTTCACTTCTAACCAATAAAAGATGATGTTTAGAAAAACAAATCATTTGGAATTTATGTACCCGTACATCACCATTACCATCCAACAATACACCATAGTTAGAAGATCTTTCTAAATATAGTTATCTGTAATTTCCTATGACCCATAAACATTACTTGCAACTAACACAATTTTTTCCCCTTTCCCTCTGTGACTTATTATCGTCTTCTTTTCTTTTAATCTTCCAAACTTGTCCACCCATCCATTTTCTTCTTTCTTGGCTATATTCTTGGTCTTAATTCTCTCATTTGCTATTTAAGAATTTGTTTAAGCTGATCTTGTATTTCAACACTTTTAATTTTAAACAGTCAAAATTTATTAGTGTGACTTCAATTCAATGCAAACATTATCTATGGTTACATGAATAGATCTTAGGACTCATGCTAACAAACCATGAGAAAGTGAACTCTTAAAGACAGCAGTGATACTATTGAATGATCAAGACTGCATCTATAAGCAAAAGAAAGTAAGCATGGCCTTTTTACTTTAGTAATAAAAGCAAAAAAAAAAAAAAACAATTATATGTCATTTGGTGTCAAATGACTCCTCAAGTTTACAGTAGATGGCTTCAGCAGGGTGAAGATAATTGCCCTTGGAAACATGACAGCTCATGTGACCCTGCTGAAACAATCATACTATAACCTCCAAAAGAAATCTAAGATGATATTGAGCTAGCAGAAGTAATAAACTGTCACAAAACTAAAAAATCAAACATCTATCCATATTTACTATTTTCTTCTAAGTACAAAATAAAAAAAAAGTAGGATTTTTTTTCCTATTTTAAGAACCAAAATATTCGAACTCTACTTTAGTTATAAACATACAACTATGTATCTATAATACAACTTCTATGTGTTCAAGTTGGTATTTACGTTGCAAGCCATTATTAATATGCTATCAATAATTTTCAAAATCATAAGTATCAACAGTCCATATTTAAATTTGAGAAGATTTTAATCTCTATATACATTAACATCTTAATAAATTGTTTTTTCTCTTCACCAATCAAAATTGTAATTATAAATATGTGATTTTTTTCGCATGCATTAGTGAAGCTGTAATTATAATATAATCTCTAATATGCCCGCCTAGCGCTTTCAAGATTTAGTATTCAAATCTCATTAAACCGCTGCATATAAAAGGTTACACAAGTCCAAAGTCTAACACCCCCAACAAATATAAATGGGCAAGTATGAATGCTTTTCTATTCATAAATCAGCATTTACATAAATACATAGCGGATAGGAAAAACAACATCGATAAATAACTAACACAGGCTTTAAACCCAATACGATCCATCAGAGAATAAAAACAGTTTATAGAAAACTCAAAAATAAACAGCCTAACGACAATATGAAAATACTTAACAATTCCTTTTATAACTAATGTAACTTCAAAAATTGCTAAGAAATTTACTAATGATTTCAAATTTAGCCTCAAAACACCTCCCAACACTAATCGACTAATAAATAATTCCAAGGATAAAATAGAAAAAGATCAAGCCCCTCATGTGGTCTATAAAATAGCATGCCCTCAATTAGGCTGCCAGGCATCTTATTACGGTAAGATTCGGGCTAACATCAATACAAGAATTTACCAACACAGGTATGCAGACAACAGGGTTAAAAATAAAAATGAAGGAACATCGATCTTCTGGGACCACCAAGCAGCTACAGGCCACGTATTTGAACCCAGTTCTGCCCAAATAATTTGCACAGAGATGAGTGATGCCAAAAGAAAAGTCAAAGAAGCTTTTTACATAGCAAATGACCTAAGTGCCATTAAGAGAAGAGAGACATGCTTTGCTCTCTCCAAACAATGGACTAACTAATTAAAAATTCAAGCTCATTTGCATATGTGTACAATAAATCACATTAGTCTTCATTCGTAAAGCTATGAGTATGAAATTTGAATACTAAATCTCGAAAACGCTAAGCGGGCATATTAAACATTATATTATAATTACAGTTTTACTAACGCATGCGAAAAAATCGCATATTTATAATTAACATCTTAATCACATTTATGTATGCACTCTACTGCAAAGTTTTATATCAGAAATACACCAAAAGGGTATTCCTAAAAACATATAGCAACTCTATCCCCCTTTCTTTAAATATACTTGGTAACAGAATGGCCATTAAAACATTCTGACCGTGCTCACTTCTCTGTAATTCTGAACCTTGCTAAAGTCATCCAAGGATTGACTCAGGCAACAGCCTCATTTTTTTTTTTTTTTATATTTCCATTTAATGATTGGCTAATCATGAATTTGAGATCTTTCCATCTTAGATAACTCCATTACCAGCTAAGTTATTTCAGATCTAATTGTACATTTCAAATAAAAAGAATGAGACTTTTCATCACAAATTTCTGTTTACAATCAAGTTATTCTGATTTAGATAACTACGTCACAGATTATTCGCAGATAATTTTCAAGCTGATTGTGAAACAATTCTGATTTTAACAACTATCATTTCAATGTTTGTTTTTTTTAAAACACCACATCAACTTTAATTCATTACAAATCAATCAAGATTTATTTTAAAAGTTATTTGAATTTTTAAGGAACCAATCTGAATTTGAGCTCTTTTTCCAAAAAGAAGCTAAAATAATATTTTTTTACATCAAAAAAAAAGAAAGGATGAAAATTTGTGATATTAATAATAAAATTATATTTTAAAAAAAAAAAGTGGTTTGTCAATATTGCCAACCCTTTAATAATTTATCCTAGAATTCCAAGTTTCACTTGTTAATCTGCACAATACAATGAGTCCTCGTAAAAAGGTGATTGGTTTATTCTCCAAGCTGCTTTGCAATATTATCTCTGAATCAATGTATATGTTATTCAGTGGCATAGTTTAGCTATTCACTAAAAAATATTTAAGGCACTAGTATATCTGGATCATGTGACAGTGTGTTTTGTACCTTCAAAGATCATCTTCAATGCTCTCTTTGCCATCACAAAACCTTGCATACCACTTGAATACATTCTGGTGGCTCATGGATTCACTGCCATACTCAGTTTGAATCATTTCAGTAGCAATTTTTTTCCAATTTAAAATAATAGTTAATGTTAGCACATTATTCCACCATGTTAAAGTACAAACATTATGTTACATTTCATGTTATAATTAGTGATCCAGACAATTAGTGCTTACAAAATTATTGTGACGAATTGCTAAACTACATTATTTTGTAACACATGTGATACATTCAGAAATCATGCTTCAGGCAGCTTGAAGAAAAAACCAGGTCATCCTTTCACTGGGATATATCGCAGATAAAAAGGAAAGGGAGGGAGCTAAATCATGCATATAGATGAAGGCCGTTTCCTTTATTAATCTTAAAAAATATATCAGACTACGATTACATTTTTAATTTATGAATACTATTACTAAAACTTCTGGAGTTAATGCCAAAAAATGTAGAATCTTTAACACTCACAAAACTTATATGATTTCATAATAACAAAATAATTGTCAGAGATTCAGTGTATAAAAAAAAAACAGTACTATTTTTTTAATGAAAACTTACCCATCACACATGAAGAGAGTTTGAACTATACTATTCATGTAACAGGTGTTACCAAGATTAATCAGACCAGTTTTATTAGTATCAGAACGTTGACAAAATTTTGAACTTAAATCAGATGTAGAACTATTTCTCTGAGAAGTCCATTTATTCTGGTTCAATAACTGCTTAATTCTTTCCAATGATGGTTTTTCCAAATCCTGTCAAAAAAAAAAAACAACAAATATTTATTTGAAAAAAAAAAAAAAAAAAAGAATACTCAATATTTTACGACTTATTTGTAAAACTAGTCTTACCTTAAGTACTTCAACGATAGGATCGTAAAGATCGGGAAAGCCTGCATGCAAATGCATGAGGCAATGTAATAATTCTGATAACTGTTCCAATGTTTGTTGACTTGACTCTGAATTTTCTTCATGTAAAACATGAATCATATCAGGAAGAGAATGGACGATCTAGAAGAGAAAAACAAGCATTATAGATACTGAAAAAAATTTCTTTTTTTATTGACATAAGGCAATTTCAAAATGGTAGATTTGTAGAACAACATTTGCTCAGGAGAAATTATATTGATTTTTATGACAGTCAGATTCTATGAGATTTATTCAGAATAAATTTAATGTAAAAACAAGATGACTAATATTTAGGAATATCTGAAAAAAGCCTTCCATATTAAAAAACTGTTATTTCTGGGAAAAATACTTTTTCAAAATAATAAAGCAATATCATCAGCATAGACAAATCTGCTGTAATGTATTTCTCTAGAAGATGATTGATAAATATTTTAAATAAAGGTAAAGCGACTGAATCCAACTGATCTATACAATTTTATATTTTCTATAATTATCATTTAGGTCACTTCCATTTTTTTTACTGGAATTCATTAATTTTTCAGTTTCAAGGATTTTAAAGATTTATGAAAAAAACCTTTTTCAAACTGAATCATATATCGTGATTAAATCAATAAAAATTTTTTGTTTATTTTAAAGCTTTTTCAACATGAAGTGTCAATAAAAATTTTTTGTTTATTTTAAAGCTTTTTCAACATGAAGTGTCCTAAATCAAATCTGTCTTACAGATAGATAATTCATTATCAACCACCTCACAAATTTTTTTACAGCTTGAAGGTGACCTATAATACTGATATAAGTTGATATTTTTTTGTATCACTTTTAAGTTTATTAAATTTTAAGATTGCTATAGTTTCACTTTCATATCAAATTTTGAAATATTTTCTGTAAATAAAATTTTGCAGAATATATTTGTGAATCATGCTTTAACTTTAGATCTTAAATTTTTTTCTAGAAATTCTGGATATCTGCTCCTAGAACTTTTCCATATTTAAGATAATCAGGTTAAGTTCATCAATATCTATTGGTTTTATCAGGTTGAAATTAGAAGAACATTATAAAACTTGTAGTTCTGCTCTAACAATGTTCTTTCTGATTCTATCATTGGATTTAAAAATCTGATATATGAAACTGACAATTTCATTAGCTACGATAGTAGTAATCCGTTTAGAAGTGTTTCTGCATCCATCAAGCCATGCAAAAGTTAACAGGCCATTCGATTAAATCCCATAAAATTTTATTTTTCATAATCTTACTTAAACTTTCTTAAATTATAACAATAACAGAGGATTTTATTCTCAGCAATTTCTATATTTTTGGTAGGAAAATACTGCTTATAAAAAACATTACTGATTTTATTCCAATCTGACATAATTGCATTTAATATCCATGAGTGATAGACCCTTTGGCAGTTTTAACTATATTATCTCTATTATAGTAAGAGGATGGGTGGAATTTTATTAATATTCCAGTAGGCTTTCCTTAAATTTCATCCTGGAGTACTTTCAACTAAAATATGAATTCTTAAAATGATAAGATCCTAGTTTCTATAACTACAGAAGAAATGATCCACTATTAGTAGCGGGGCAGAGAATGGTAAATCATTTTTTGCTGAAGCAAAATGTAAATCAGGGATTTCTGTGTCCCATTTGCCTGAATGAAATGATTCTTCATTTGACATTGTTAAGTATATATTGTGCGGGGCACAATTCGTGTGGCCAAGCACAAGATGGTATTAAAGAAGTTAATGGCTTAAAATACATAATGAAGCCATTGGGGGGGGGGGATATACTATCTACATAACTTGAAAATTAGATGTTATAAAATAAGTGAGAGAGGTCTGTGGATATATCACATACTCGCACACACAAGAATAAAACCAATGGCTAAGGCTTAGAATTCAATGTGTAGGCATATTTGCTATATGCTTATGTTAATTTTTTTTTTATTATTATTTTATTTCTTTTTTAAAGAAATGCAAAGATGTTTATTTGTAATTTTTATTTATATTTTTTTAAAAAGTGTTTACTTAATGAGATTGTAAAAAGAAAAAAAAATGGAAATGAGTAAATGTTCCAACATGGGTGTAATTTTGAAATCGAAGTTTTATTAGTTATTTTTCTCTACAAACGCATTAAGCAGGGGGGAAAGTCATTGTTCTACTAGATTCAAGAAAAGCCTAAAGGCATTTTTTTTTTTTTTTTTAGTAAATAAACAATTTTGTTTTCTTTTAAATTCTAAATTATTTCAGATAGAGAAAAGAATTCATTGAAACTTATACTAATGCGGGTAGAGAGAAATATCTAGTTTAATTAACAAAATGTATTTTTAACTTCAATTTGGTATAATCAGATTATAAGAAAATGTTGTCTTATATATTTAAAATTTTTCATTTTGTGTTGAATCAGATAGTAGTCTGAGTGGATTACAGAAATTTAATTAAAAATAAAAATTCTTCAGATTATTAGGCGATTGCATAGGAATGTTTCATGCATTGTCTGAACAATTAATAAAAAAATTTGAAATTAGCTAATTAAATGTTCCTTAGAAGGGTACCTGGATTGGGATTGTAATGAGTGGGTTATATAAAATATTCACCAAGTGCTTGGGGCACTTGAACTTACAGAGACAAACAGTCAGCCTGGAACTTACAGAGACAAACAGTCAGCCATTCAGTGAGTTATATATATATATATATTTTATATAATGCTGGTGAAGAGTAAGTTTCAAGATGATTTCGGACTAGAAAATTATTATTAGTGCTGTGCAGAACTGTTTTTACCGGAGAGTTTGTTATATTGGAAAAGAAAAGAGAATTATTACCAGAGCTGTACAATTGTTTCATACCTGGGAGTTCGCAAACCAAGAAGAAAATCCTACTATTAGTATGATGACCAGAGTGAAAGAAACCGCGTGTCAGAAAGTTAACGACGCCATAGCCAACTCACAGTAAATAATGGATGATCTCTGACCACCAGAGAAGAAATTAAAGTAAGCTTGAAGATGCAACAGTTATATTCCCGTCTGTGAAATGGTCATGGAGTAGGAATCCTATTCAGTGCGCCCGCCCAGTTCCGCTCCTGCCATCAAAAATGTAGTCTCCCAAATCCAACCACCAAATGATGATGAAGACTGCTAAATAGTGCTGTGTTCAAGTAAAGTCCTCGCTACCCTGGATGAACAGATGTGTAGCCTATTCAGAGAACCCCCGAGAAGTATGAAGCTTAAAGACTTTATATGGTATGCTCATTTTTATTAATTTAATATTAATATTAATGTGTAAAATATATCTTTCACCTACATATTTCTTTACGTAAAAATATAAATCCTATTTAATGTATTATTTATTGTTTGTGCAATGTATTTATGTGCGAGGTTATAGTTCTCAAACCATTCTCTCTCACTAATTGATTCATTCTTTTTATGTTTTGAAACTATATTTCTTTCATCAAAATGACTTTATTATATGATAGTATTTTGTCTGCATTGGGGGTTATTATTATTATTGTATTTATTTTTGATTGTAAGTGGTGAAGGGATATTGGGTTGAATAAATATTTATTTAATAATTTTTAGTTGCCTTACTGCTTTGATATTTTATTCGTTTGCTTTCTCTAATAACAAAATAATTAGGTAATTAAGCGAGTTTTTTGATCTACATTTCTTTAACTGGGATAAAGAGAATGCTGCGCTAGCATATGGGATACTAATTTATCGGGATTTAAATCTTTTGTCATTAGGATATTTATTTTTATTAGATTTTTGTTTGTTTTTCTCTATTCCACATAATTATTGATCTTGCATATCCTTTCAGGAGGAGAATTATTTTTTTTCTCTTTCTGCGAATGGCACGAGGAGTTGTATCTAAAATGAATCCTTCAAAGCCTTATGACTGTATGAGTGGGATCATAAAAGGGTTTAAAATTGCTCCTTATCCTGGTGTGTCACCATATTTTTTTTCATGTTCAGTATGTGCGCATGTTCATCTCAACAGGGTTTGGATAAACCGGTACAATATATATATATTATTTAAAAGAAACCATTCTATAATTTGCGAAACTGCTTTCTTTTCAGTTGCATACCTTCTAATGCTATTATGAGAATTGAATTCTCTTTTAAATTACAAAAATATGGGAAGATGCAGAAAACCAAGACATACTAGTTTGCAGATGATGAACACAGAAATACATATAAATATATATATTGTAATTATACATAATGTGCATGCAAATAAAATTATCCCTAATAATGACCATATATTATGGTTGAAATTTCCGAAACAAAACATTAAAATAACTTGATTTAGAATATTAAACAAGTACTAATGGAAGGTAAAAAAATAAAACTGAATAAAAAACAGAAAGCAAATGATTGTATAAAAGACTTGGGAATTTCAAGAAACTATTATTTAAATTATGGTTTAAAAGTCACCATGACTCTCTATTAGGAATCCCTGCACTGGCAATAAATTAAGTATAAAAAGAATTTTCCATAAGATTGCCCTGATATTACTTGATAAAATCAATCATGTTTGTATTAGTATAAAATGTTAGTATCATACATTACCAATGAATATTATTTCTGCATATTAATCTGTACAATGCTTAGAGTGGTTATAATCCCAGATAAAGACTGCTGTAGTTTCTTCAGTAAGTGAAAGATTCTGTGACTTTAATTCTATTTATTTTAAAAATAAATCTGTGTACATGAGACATTACTGAAAAACCATGGAGATATTTTTAATCTAGAATATTATATTTTATCTTTTGCCCTATTTAATCTTTACACAGAATAAAAAAAATTAAATTCAAGTGAAGATAATGAGCAAAGCATAAATAAGATATCTAATAAGAATACAGTAAAAAGCAAAAAAAAAAACTATACCCAGGGTTCCCAACCACATTATTTTAAGTCTACATGTATTCTTTTGCCATACTTTAGAATTACTTTTTGAAATGATGAAATTAAAAAAATATCACATTGTTTTATTTAATTCATTGAAGTAAAAAAAAGATTAATTATCAGGTTTTATTTTTAGAGATTTGCAATTAATTGTTACCATTCATTATATATTAGTCCCAAATTCCATATTCCCTCTTCATATCATTATCTATTAAACTGTTTTTATGAATTTTCTTTGTATAACCCAGGGGTTAACTTAATTGCATATAACTAATCAAAGAACATAGCTTAAAAAGCATTACAATTTCAAAATCGGGTTATCACCAATACAAAAGAAAATCACACACAAAACATAAACATTTTTCACAGAGACAAAACTCTCCATAAAGTAGTGCCACTCAGTGCAAGCCAGAGTAATCAATAGATGCAGGAAGGTTTGTGCATAATATCTCTATCTAGTGCCTACTCATCCAATATACTAGCTTGCGACTTTCATTAGTGAGGAGCCTTGGATCTGAGAGCACTGCACCTAGATCTTGGTATCTAATGCAATCCTCCAGCAGCCACCTTTTACTTTTTTAGCTAACTATAAAGCTTCCTGCATCCATTGATTACTCTGGCTTGCACTGAGTGGCACTACTGTATGGAGAGTTTTGCCTCTGTAAAAAACAGCCTGTGTAAGCATAAAGAATTGTAATCATGTGATGTTTGATGGTTTATAACATAAAAATAATAAAGAATAAATGACATTAAGTGCATATTTTGGGAACTTAGTTGTGGATAAAGGGAACACCAAAAACAGAAACAAAAATGAATAATATTGCAAGAATAGTTGGTTCTAAAATTGCAAATTTAATTGCAAATGATCTCAAATTTGAATCTTGGAGATAAAAAAAAAAAATCAAATGGCTTTATTACTCAGAAAGTCAAAAAAAATTGAGTGTTGAAAGAATTGAAATCAATCCAAGAACTTATATTCCAAAGTCCGACACTAAATGATTGCATTACTTGCCACAGGAGTTTGTTAAAGATATTCTGAAGAAAAAATAATGGAAGGGAAGGGGAGGGCAATGACCATATAGAATTGACAAATATTTTTAAACTCTTTTAGGAAAAAAAAGGTTCTTGATAAAAACATTTATTTTTATATCTAAATTAAATAAAAAATATGAAAAGAATAAAAGAATGTTATAAATGCCCCCTCCTCTCCCATATACACACTGTTTCACATATCAATTTATTTCTTACCTTATGAAATGCTTCAGGAGAATGCTGGAAAGATAACAACATATGAGATAACACTGCCAAAGCACTGCTACGCACAACAGGGTATTTCAATTTTTCATATACTTGTTCTATTCTCGCTTCGGTTACTTGGATTAGAAGAGTGAATTTTTTAATACTAGCCATACCCTTTAAAAGAGCTATCACCCACTGGTCCACATTCTTAGCTGTCGGCCAACTCAGCCAATCAATCATCCTCATTAATGCCGTAGCCATACTCGCATCCCGGATGGTATTGTCAGTAATAACACTTTTTGTAATGACATCAATCATTTCTAAAGGCAACAAATGCACCAAAGCACCTAGTGCTATTGATGGCTCCACTTCACATTCTGCCTCGGAAATGACAGAATATACGGCTCGAAGAGATTTAAAAATAATTTCAGAATCATTTTTGTCCCAAATGTAATGCAAAAGTTCACCAATTGTTGACACATCTTTTATTAATGCAGGAATATGGGCAGCATTTTTAGGTACGGTTATGACACTCACACAGTGGATAATGGCTATACAAAAAGTAGTGGTAAATTCACCTTGTGGAATTGTTTCTGGAAATTCCAACATCAATTTCGCTAAATTACAGATTACCTAAAAAAGAAGGAAAAAACAATAATAATAATAAAAAGCAGATTAAAAAAAAAATAATTTACACGTATTTCTAGAAATTACAGTGAGTGCTTATTTTATATTTTAAGTCCATGGTTATCTACAACCACGTATTGAAATGTAAGAATGAATTTTAGTTGTAATATCTAAAATTTTAAGATTGTGACATGAGTAGAAATAACTGAATGTTAAAAGATGGACTTTATTATACACTTGTATAGAAAAAAAAAAAATCTACATATTTGAACTATCTTATATTTAAGATTAAATGAAATATAATTTCTAAGCAAATAAAAGTAATAATAAATAGCCATTAAAAATTAATTATGGCCATTCCAACTCCAAAAAAAAAAAAGAAAGAGAAAAAGCTACTCTAAAAAGGAGTTATGTAGTGACTATACAAACCAATCTGTGAACCACAAATATGTCCACATATAGAACATGCTGGTCCAATTTCTGTTTACTTGATATTTTATAATATTGTCTTTAAATTTTCACAGCAGAAAACTTCTTTCTAAAATACTTCAACACCAATTGTTTTTTTTAAATTTGTATTTTAGAAGGATTTGTTCAATTTAGGCATCTTTAATTTGTCGATTTCAGTGGTTTTTGGATAGATATTCTTCATTGGGGGGGAGTTCTGTTTGATGCATTTTCACCGATTTCTGTTTTTGTAATTTGAAATTTTATAGCATTTTCTTGTTTATTTTTTTTGTATTTTAGAAGGATTTTTTCGATTTATTTTTGCCTTAGGCATTTTTAATTTGTCAATTTCAGCGATTTTCGGACAGAAATTTATCACTTGCATGCTTCTTGGGGGTTGTTGATAATACTGCAGCGTCGCCCAACGGCCACATTGGGCGTAAGTCACAACTATCCAATTTTATTATAAAGTAAATAATTTTAAAAGATCTAAATAAATTAATATTGTATTCTGATTTTGAATTTAAAAACAAGCATGATTTATTTTTGAAATAATGCATGTATACACTTCTTTTATCTATTTTTAAAAATCTTTGCAGATCATAAAATTCCAAAGAATTAAAGTTGATTAAAATCAACTTTTTCCAATCATACTTTTGATAAAACTTCAAACTTGTTTTCAAAAGGGATTAGAAAAATAAAGAATTTTTAATTTAGTGTTTTTATCACCTCAGATGACTCTTATAAAAAGGGTGATAAAAATATCAGTTCAGTTGGCTTTAATATTTTTGAGAAGCATTAAATCAAATTGGCCAGCAGAAAAGTCTGGTTATATTTTATTGCAGCTTGTTGTAGCTGGTAGCAATTAGCTAGCCAGAGATGGCTGGCAGAATTATACAGAGAACTGCCATGAAGATATAAGAATTCAAGGGGAAAAAAGGATAAGTCCATCTGTAGTCTACTGATTTACTATGCTGGAGTTTTGAATCATGAAGTCTGACCCACTTCTGTATTCACTAGCCTACTTCAATGAGG
Source organism: Epiperipatus broadwayi (assembly GCA_028023455.1). NCBI lineage: Eukaryota > Metazoa > Onychophora > Udeonychophora > Euonychophora > Peripatidae > Epiperipatus > Epiperipatus broadwayi. Next base: position 186,710 of record JAQFVV010013044.1, on the reverse strand, counting down.
ACAAAACAGCTTGCCTGAAGACTAAATGGAACCAACTGTAGAACCCATACCTGAATTATACTTCCCTGATGATGACAATCTTGAACTATACTTCCCTGTTGGACCAAAAACCAAGCTTACCATGAGAACCCTAATGTGCTAAAGAAGTAATTATAAGTATACTACTGTTTATCTATACCTGCAAGGAACCATAGATAAACGCATCGCATGTATATACAGTGAGTTATTTTAATACTCTTTAGTCTGAAGTGAGCATTTTAAAAATTAGACATATATAAAACAATTTTATTTTTTGTTTATTAAAAAAAAAGAGAGAGAGACATTTTACAAGTGAAACAAATGCAAATAATTTTAGTTGGATTTAAAAATCAAAAAGTAAAGAATAGATGATTCTATAATCTATATTTAAAGACATTGATAATTAATCAATCAAAACAGTTACCAGTTGAAAACTGATTACACATGTATATGTGAATTTTATATACTCTTAATGTATTTTAACCAAGGAATTAATTATGGAAAGTATATTTTGAATAATAATATTATGTTAAATTAAAATATGATGTAAACTTTGTTGTATTTTTATACAACTGGAATGTTTAATCATATATTTATTATTTTATGACGATTGAAATATAGTCATCAAAAGTACTGCACTCTGTGTGCGTATATATATATATCAAATGTGCGTCAGATACACATTTAGGTAAAAATTAATAAAATACTAGTTTTCTATTTCACCTTTGAATAGTAAGTAATTTAAATTGCGCTTTACGCAAAAAAAGTGAAGCTTGTCTAAAATATTATTAAAGAGTTGTATGGCTAAAAATAAAGTTAATAAAGAGAAATTTATAGCATCTATACTTCTCAAAAATTGCAACAAGGCCTTTTCAAAGGCCCAATATTATCATATATATCCATCGGCATCTACACCGCCAAGAATCTTGGCTAACATTAAGTTACATAAACCTAATGCACCGTTAAGATTGATGGTAGACTTCGGCGAAGGGCATTATGTCAATACCGCAAAAATGATAAATCAATGGCTCTTCGAAAGAATAGGTTTTGGCACATATTCTATTAACTCATCTTTTGAACTCATTAATAAAATTAAACAAGCCAGAATCAAGCCGGAATTTAGTATTGCATCACTGGATGTAACAGAGCTATACGGGTCAATTAACCGTAAAAGTATGATCGACATTATTGTAGCTGAACTTACAAATAATAATTGCCCACAAGCGCAGCTGAACTTCATAGTGAAATTTTTGAAATGAATGGATCAAAATATTGTGGCTACATTTAATAGTAAATGGTTTAGAATGAACAACGGATGGCCAATGAGCCTCCCAATAAGTGGGATAATATCTAGTATTTTCCTCAATCATTTTGAAAGGCAAATACTGATTAAGTACTACACAATTGAACCAAACTTAATATATATACGCTATGTCGACGATGTATTCATAGTGGCATCAGAACAAATAATGGATATTCAAAAAGAGCTGCAAACACAAACCTCCTTAACAATTAACTGCATACCTGAAAACCTCCAGCATAATGTTAAATATCTGGATATTCAAGTTCATAGAGATCCACACCAACTTACCTATGCCATGATAGTCAAGCCAGTAGAAATTCGAGGATTTATACATCCAAACTCGAACTCACCCAACTCACATAAATTAGCTGGACTCACTTCCTTCCTGCACAGAAATCACAGACTATGTAAATTTGAAGCTGACCGCAAAAAGAACCTCACAATTTATATCAAAGATCTAGAAAATGTTGGATTTTCACACAACATTATCTATAAAAAAGATCAGGCAATTTCAAACTAAGTTACAAACTGACACAGTTAGAAACAATGAACCCAGAATATTGCTGCCTTACATACCATCACTTGCTAGGAAATATTATAAAATATTTGCTGAGTCCTTCGAACTAGGATCCCACACCCCACCTTCAACAAGCAGAATGATAAACAATACCAAAGACAAAATACCTTCTGATCAAATAGCCCAAGTAGTTTATAAGATTTCATGCCCAACCAATGGATGTAGAGCAGCATATTATGGAGAGACCCGTGCCAACATTACAATAAAAACATTTCATCATTATTTATACAGGAGAGCCATAAATAATACTGAAAACAAATCCATATTTTTCGAGCACCAAAAAACAACAGGCCATGTGTTCGAACCCACTATGGCAAGGGCACTATGCACTGAATGTAATGATATGAAACAAAAGATTAAGGGGGCATGCTTTATTGCAAATGACAACTGGGCAATAAACCGAAAAGAATCGTGCTTTGCAATCTCCAGAAAATGGTCGTTATGAAAGGTAAAAAATTTGCATAGATTTTGCATAAATCACCGTTAAAGTAGGTTATGAATATGGAGACTGAAGTTCTCTGAAAGCGCTTAGCCATATAACTCTTTAATATTTTAGACAAGCTTCACTTTTTTGCGTAAAGCGCAATTTAAATTACTTACTACTCAAAGGTGAAGTAGAAAACTAGTATTTTATTTCAATTAAGAATCTAGATGTACAGTACAAACATATATTACGCCTCGGCATTTCCATTTGTACGTTGCAACAGAGTTTTTGAAGAAATGTGATCGGTTCCAAGTATTCCCGAATTGTTGTGAAGTTAGAATTAACCAGTCAATATACAACTTTAACAGAATAAAAACACAAATGCAGCGAACTCTGCTTAAATTAATTATAAAGGGATGTAATAATGCCTTAAAGAAAGATACAAAACAATGGCGGAGAATTAACGAAAATATTGCAGTCCCGCAGCAAATTGTTAATAAATGTGATAACTTAGCTGCTAAACTGTCGCGTAAGTTTAAACGGAAATTTTCATTTCTCGCCAATAAACAAAATATCAACATTGAAGAAAGAAAAACAGCATACGTTAACTTAACTAATAAAACTCCGCCTACACAGGTGTGTAGTGTACTGGAACTTGAACCGAGGTTCGTAGGCAGCCAATGGCGATATCCTATGATGGAGATAATAGCGGATGTAGAAGTGAATGTTATGGACAATACCCAAAAAGACACGTTCATCAACAAACTCGCAAAAGCAGTTCACACAGACGAATGGAGCAATAAAATTAAAAGCACGAAAAAGTTTCTGACAGACAACAGTATCACTTGTATTAAAGAAGATAAAGGGAATAGATTTGTTCTAATAAACAGAGATTATTTAAATAAAATTAATAATCAGACTGGCAATTTGAAATTTGAAGAGATAGCCAATTTTAATAATAAAGTTAATAAAGAGAAATTTATAGCATCTATACTATGCAAAAATTGCAACAAGGCCTTTTCAAAGGCCCAATATTATCATATATATCCATCCGCATCTACGCCCCCAAGAATCTTGGCTAACAATAAGTTACATAAACCTAATGCGCCGTTAAGATTGATGGTAGACTTTGGTGGAGCGCATTCCGTCAATATCGCAAAAATGATAAATCAATGGCTCCTCGAAAGAATAGGTTTTGGCACATATTCTATTAACTCATCTTTTGAATTCATTAATAAAATTAAACAAGCCAGAATAAAGCTGAAATTTAGTATTGCATGTAACAGAGCTATACGGGGCAATTAACCATAAAAGCTCGATTGACATTATTGTAGCTGAACTTACAAATAATAATTGCCCACAAGCGCAGTTGAACTTCATAGTGGAATTTTTGAAATGGATGGATCAAAATATTGTGGCTACATTTAATGGTAAATGGTATAGAATGAACGACGGATGGCCAATGGGCCTCCCAATAAATGGGATAATATCTAGTATTTTCCTCAATCATTTTGAAAGGCAAATACTGATTAAGTACTATGCAATTGAACCAAACTTAATATATACATGCTATGTCGACAATGTATTCATAGTGGCATCAGAACAAATAATAATGGATATTCAAAAAGAGCTGCAAACACAAACCTCCTTAACAATTAACTGCATACCTGAAAACCTCCAGCACAATGTTAAATATCTGGATATTCAAGTTCATAGAGATCCACACCAACTTACCTACGCTATGATAGTCAAGCCAGTAGGAATTCAAGGATTTATACATCCAAACTCGAACTCACCCAACTCACATAAATTAACTGGACTCACTTCCTTCCTGCACAGAAATCACAGACTATGTAAATTTGAAGCTGACCGCAAAAAGAACCTCACAATTTATATTAAAGATCTAAATCAGAAATTATTTTATCTAGCGCCGTGTTTACAATTATATTACATTCAAATATCAGCCTTTCAAGCTAAGGCGCATGCTCAATTAGCTTGAAAGGCTGATATTTGAATGTAATTAAAGATCTAGAAAATGTTGGATTTTCACACAACATTATCTATAAAAAAATCAGGCAATTTCAAACTAAGTTACAAACTGACACGGTTAGAAACAATAAACCCAGAATATTGCTGCCTTACATACCATCATCTACTAGGAAATATTATAAAATATTTGCTGAGTCCTTCGAATTAGGATTCCACACCCCACCTTCAACAAACAGACTGATAAACAATATCAAAGACAAAATACCTTCTGATCAAATAGCCCAAGCAGTTTATAAGATTTCATGCCCAACCAATGGATGTAGAGCAGCATATTATGGAGAGACCCGTGCCAACCTTACAACAAGAACATCTCAACATCATTATTTATACAGGAGAGGTATAAATAATACTGAAAACAAATCCATATTCTTCGAGCATCAAAAAACAACAGGCCATGTGTTCGAACCCACTATGGCAAGGGCACTATGCACTGAACGTAATGATATGAAATGAAAGATTAAGGAGGTATGCTTTATTGCAAATGACAACTGGGCAATAAACCAAAAAGAATCATGCTTTGCAATCTCCAGAAAATGGTCGTTATGAAAGGAAAAAAATTTGCATAGATTTTGCATAAATCACCGTTAAACTTCAATTGAACTGGGCTATGAATATGGAGACTTAAGTTCTCTGAAAGCGCTTAGCCATATAACTCTTTAATAATATTTTAGACAAGCTTCACTGTTTTGCGTAAAGCGCAATTTAAATTACGTAAAAATTAATGTAATTCTATTATTTGATAAATTCAAATATGCGGATATATATATGTGGTTCAAATAAACCTAGCATAAAATATTTGTATTATTAAAAATATAACCCAAAAATTTTAATCATTTGTTATATTTATATGATGATCAAAATATGAATCAATTGTACTGCACGTCTGTGCATATATTTGTAAATGAGTGTCAAATACACACATGTAAAATTTAATCATTTATTATTATTATTAAATGTCAATTCAAATATGCCACATGTCTGTGATTGTTTTAAATAAACCTATATGAACATATATGTAAACTATAATGTAATAATTTTTAATTTGTACATTATTCAAAATCAGAAGGCTTAACTGATAAGTGTATAGCCTTATTCTAGAGATCTTAATTTCATTTATCTTTTTTTATTGTTGTTAATAAACTTGTATTCAATTGTTAAAAATTGTAGTGCATCATCTCTTGGTCACCATAACAGTACTTGAGCTTGTGTTCTTTTGAGCTAGATTCGTGCACAAGTCTGATTATATGAATGGGGATATATTCTAAAGCTTTTGCGCATCCAGTGATGATAAATGATCATTCTGGTTGGCGCATAAGATTATATTCTTTAAAGCCCGCAGCACTACATTCTAATTTTTAGTTTAATCTTTATTAGAAATTAAGATGATGATCAGCACGTTTTAAAATCCCAGCATTATTGTTTAAATTTTGTGGTTATGTATTCTGGTGGATTAGCACTTAAGTGGTTCATCCAAATTAATGGTTTCAATAATCTGCCACAAGCTGGCAAGGACTAAATAGGTAGCCTGGTCTCTAGAAGACCCATTTCTAATCCAATCACAAGATTGACGGTTGATTTATTTTGATGATATTCCCATCAATGATGATGGATAATTTTTACTTATTTATAATGCTGATTTATGTATGGTTAAGTATGTTAATTAGTTGCTCTAAGGAGTTAACTGGGGTGATCTCTCAGTGATCAATCATGCTCATTCTTTTGACATTAAATTTTATATATTTTCTTTTTCTTGAAGATGACTAAACAATTCCTCAGATCCCTGATGTTATAAAACCTCAATTTCTCTATAGTGTTGCAATACAAAAGGGGCAATTTCCTGCTCCATCCCATTTCCACAACATAATCTTTGTCAACTCCATGGCCTTTATATCTAAATCCCTCTTATCTTTTCCCAAACCCAGCATAAAAACCAAGAACCCACTTTTTGTATAATCACTTTGTTTATATTTATTCTTCCATAACTTCATTACTTGTACCCTTTTTTGCTTGTAAGCATTTACATTTAATTAACAGATGCCTAATAGTTTCTATGTCTTCCTTACTGTGAGAGTACCATATGAGCCTCACCTAAAACAATTTGTGTTTCTTTATGAATTTAACTGTGCCTATATCGAATCAACAGATATAAATAACTTACACCTATCTTAAGCTTTTCATGTATCAGCTATATATATATAGACTAGTTAGTATTAAAAGAATAATTCTAAAAATGAATAATTCTGGTTTATTTATACACACACATAAATAAAATGTTTCTAACTAATAGTATTTTTTTTTTGTTAATATAAAACTTGACATTTGACAAAGCCTTAAGTCAACATTGCATTTTTATCAGTTGAAACAAAAGAAATAAATGTTTGGGGTTCATTACAAATTGTATATTTTAAACAATAGAGCGTGAGCATGATTATGTGATATCCTTGCTGAAATTAATCCAGTATAAAAACGAACTAATATTGTTATAACAATAATCTTCTATTTAGTTATCAAGGCAAGAACTACGTTTGTAAATTTAAATGTGTTCGAATTTAGAACACATTTAAAAAAAATTAAAAAAAAGAAGATTCAATATTTTAAAACCTGCTTCAAGTAATTAATTTACTGCCTTTGAATATTATAAAGAACTATAAAAAAATAATCAGTGAATTTAACAAGGTTATAAAAGTTATCAACGTCTTCGAAATGAGCTTTCAAAATATAAATTTAAGAAGACAAAAATTTATAAAGATGTTCTTTGGCTAGATAATTTATGCCAGAGATTTCTACTGATGTTTTAAACCCGAATATGTAAATTTATTCCTACTTAAGCAATGCCTAAAATATAATCGTCGTAATTCTCATTTAAAAAGCTGCTTTAATATTGGAGTATTATATTGAAGAAGATGTTAAATATTTTACTACATAAATATTTAAAGAATGAATATTTGGATTGCCTCTTCAAAGGATGATCAATGAACTTTATGTTTCAACATTCATCATCATTTTATTTCGTCTAAGGAGGGATATAAAACCGCATTCTTTCTCGTCTTGGATTACTTCATTGTATAATTTAAGAACTCTTAAATGTTATTTCCTTTGTGGATAATTATATTTACTTAGAAAAATTACTTCGTATATTAAAGTGGAGAACTGATAAGATGAACACTTTATTTTTTTTTATTTATTTAATAAAATTTAGATGTTGATATTTTGATATATACTCTGATGGAAATGACAGCTGACTAAGGTAAACGTTTTTAAATTATTTCAATTTGGAAGTAAGTTTTATTATATTCCAAATTGAATCTTACATGACAATTAACATAATATATTTTTAAACATACATAACTAATATCAGAATACATTTTATTATTAATCTAGTGTGAATGGATGTTATCGTATATAAACATACAACACACACTGAATTATTTTAATGACACAATAGGTAGATTTATAATGTGTCATGTGTATTTATTATACGCATGATTTTAAATTATATATATATGTAAATGATTACATTATTTTTTTTTTTTTTTTGAATATTAAATAATTTATTAGTGTATATAAGCACAGATTATAATTCTAAATTTTAATGTTTTTATGTGATAATATTTTGTTTTTTATTACTGATTAAAATGTGTTAAACTTGATTTCAAAATTAAACAGGTCTCGTTTGTTTATTTTATTTAGTCGTTTTATAAAACCAATATTTATAAATATACACACTCATGTATATATATGTTAAATCAACTTAGTGATTTAATATTTATAAAGAAGTTATATATAACTTATATTAAATTTATTATTACTATGGGATATTTGTGGAAATGCCTGAAGAGAGTCGATTGCAAATTTCTACTCTGAGCTCGAATTCCGAGAGTAACGAGGTTATTAATAGAGGAGTGAATTGGATTATATTTTAAATAACATCATCCATGGCATTCTATAAGAAGACTCAAAGTCCGACTATAGTTAGATACGACTTCCTCGAGTCCTGAAAAGGATCGTCCATTATATTACATAACTTGCTGATTAAATCATTCATATTGCCTCCTTTGCCATCCACACATCTACATCTAATGCATATATTCCTATTATTTATACTTTTTTTAAAGTAATCTAACACCCTTTTACTAACACGTAATGCATCGTTACCATATATTAACTCTGCTACTGCCACTCCCTTCCATACAATTCTAGCTACACCATATTTAATATATGAAAACAATTTCTTTACTAGGCCCTTTCTTTTCTTTGCTTCATTTATCATTTTTTTCTCCCATTCATCCAAGCAATTTCTCTGATTACATAAGATGATTCCCAAATAGGTACACCTATTCACCACACTTAGCTTTATATCCTCTATAACAGATGGATCTAAGACAGCACCAGCAGGTCTACTGATAGCCCACAAGGTTTCTGAAAGAAAACTGCGAAGCTATCGTGAACATTGACAAATTATGGTGATAAATGCAGAGCTGATTTGAATATAAAAAATAATAAAAAAAGTAAACAGGCTTATATTTTCTAATTAGCGATTCTCGACTTCAACTTATAATAACGTGAAAACCACACACACTATACGTGTGTACTTTGCATCATTTGATAAAAAATAAAGAGTTTATGATTTTTCTAAATAGAACTTTTTTTTTTCATTTTTGTTATTCTTATGATTTAATGTTTTCCAAGAAATTTATAGCGGAGAATCAACAGATCCAAGCATTATTCGTGATTTCTCATTGTGGAGTAAACAAACTAAACTTCTTTCATAATTTTTGCTAGTGATTTCTTAAAAATAAAAAATAAAAATAATTATAATGTCTAAAAAAAAAAAATGAACAAGCCATCTTTGCTCATAATCTTTACTGCACGATTTTTTCCGATGAATTAGATTTTGACGATTGAATGTTGTTACTAGATTTTCAGTCACTCCTAAGCATTTTCTTTTTTTTAGTTATTATTTTATAGAAAAATAGTTGGAAAAAAATCATTTATGATAGTCCTTTTATATTTTTTCTTGTCTAATTTTAACAATAAAAAAAAGCCAAATATTAAAAATAAAAATTGCAATAAAATTTAGCCAATTAGATACATATGTGTGATAACAGTTATATATGTAAACATTACTATTGCGATCTAAACTTTACAGCTATGTACCAGATACATAAAGAAGTGTAGTTGATAAAACTATTAAGAAATTTACCAATTACAGTTAACATTTAATAATGTCATTCAAAACCAGTAAAGATATTTCAAATGATGGTTCTGAGGCAGATAGCCATTAGGAACTGGGTCCAAATTATGTATCTGTGCAGATAGCCATAATGTTCGTGTGTAGCATATAATTTTTCATACATAAAAATACAACTTCTGATATCTGTCTTCGTATTACATATCCAATTCCTTTATCATTAAACCAATGCTCATACAATCATTTCTTGACAGTTAACCGTTTACGATTGCTCCTGCAATCTTCCTCAGAACTACAAAATATATACATACAAACCATATACATATATATGCAAAAAATATATTACACACATATACACAAAATATACATATATATATATACACAAAGATACAAACATATATCTACATATCTAAATACATGAATACTTATAAATAAATACATAAATCCTTTAAAATTTAACTCTATCCTTTTTCTTTTTTTTTTGTATGTATATATTTTGTAGTTCTGAGGAGGATTGCAGGGGCAATCGAAACTGTTAACTGTCAAGAAATGATTGCATGAGCATTGGTTTAATGATAAAGGAATTGGCTATGTAATAAGAAGATTGATAAATAAGGCAATGCAAAAAGAAGAAGAAATTAAAATTGAATAATTCTGATATCTGGTTACTCAAGTTGTGCTCTTAGTAGTTTCACAATATTCCAAAAAAAAAGTACAGTGTTACCTGCCTATAAAAAGGCATGAAAGTTTTATTTATTGACTACAGTGCTGATTAGGCACAAACTACTATTCACAGAGTCTGCTTTATTGTTTATTAATTGAAATAGATAATGTAGTCTGAAAACTTCACCTCACTTATCTTTATTTAGGAGTGTTATGTGATATGCCAGTGTCTGCAATATCTTTCTACATTGTTGCTTTGACTTTGTGATCAGATGAGGAGAAACGATGATATACTTAGTTTTATGGATTATCATTGTGCTATACATCAGCATACCTTGTGTTCAAAAGTATTGAAATTTAATCATGTTATGAGTATTGCCTTCAAAATTGTTAACAAGATCAAGAAGCTTGTTATGTTGTCAATTCCGGGATTTGCTAAAGAAATGTGAAAGTGAACATAGTGAATTGTTATTACATACTGACATAAGATGGTTAAGTCAAGCAAAATTTTTAATCAGATTCAGAGAACTTCTATCACAAATAAAGATCATTTTTGGGAACTAAAGGTGATTCCTATTGAGAACTGAATGACAAAGAATGGCTTCTTGACATCATCTTTTTTTGTGATATTACAGAAAAACTAAATAACTTAAAAGTAGAAGTATAAGGAAAAGATAAAGCAATAATAGTTATGATAAGTACTTTGAAGTCATTCAAGGGAAAATTAAATATGTTTGTAATGCAGCTGAAGCATTGTGAATTAAAACATTTCAAAAAGATGGCAGACGAGTCTAAAGAAAGAATCTAATGTACAAAAAATATATTGAAAATATAATACTCCTCATAAAAGAATTTGAAGGAAGATTTGTGGAATTTGACAAACTTGAAGACATTGTTAGTTTTTTGTTTCATCCATTTAATGTTAACATCAATATCGAAGACCTGGAAGAAGAAATAGTAAATATTAAATGTGATATACATTTAAAATCAATGGCTTCAAATGGAGAGCTTCTGGACATTAATAAGCAAGGATAAATAACCAAATATTTGGAGAGTTGCTGCATATTTCAATGCATTGTTTGGTTCAATATATTTGTACAAATCAGCATTTTCCTGCATGAATGCGATAAAAACTAAACATAGGTCACAGTTATCGGATCTATATTTGGATTCGGGTTTAAGAATTAGTTTAAATTCATAGGAGCCAAATTTTGACAAACTTTCTGAAACTATGCAATGCCAAGAGTCATCAAAATAATAAAAAATATATTTTGTTTTTACTTTACAAGGTAAAATTTGCATCTAATTTATTTTAATAAAATTCTAAAACAATAATTTTCTTTTTTTTCTCTCTATATTTTCTTCAATTTTTTTTAAAATTTAGGACCAGCTTTTGAAAAAAATTATTTATAGGTAATTCAATAATTGTAATTTAATAAATATTTTATAAAGAACATAAACAAATTATAATATTAAAGGGAGCTGAGGTAATTCAATAGTAGTCATAGTAAAATATCTTCAACAGTTCGTATCTTAAAGAAAAAAAATCATCAGTTCGTAAGTATCTTCTAAAAATATCACCAATATTTGCGAGTACCTAAAAAGCCCTTACAAAAAAAGAAATCAATTCATAATTACATTCTAAAAAAAAACAGGACTTTGAACTGTTATTTTTTTCCATTCGGCAAAAATGCTTTTTTCGGTTTGAAGCCATGAAAAAAAAATATATTAACCCTCAGATATACTTTCACCAAAAAAGTAGCCCCCAAAGTCTAAAAGTTTGGCTACCTCTGCTCAATAACAATATGGACATTGAGAAAAGTTATGTTGAAAAACCAGTTAAAGATTTCCAGATGTAAAAACATATTTTTAAAATTAAAGATTATGATTATATTCTAAGTTACAGTACTTTTTGCCATTTCATGGATATAAAGTTGAACCATTAAATAAGAATGATAAGAAACATAGTGATATATACAAAGAAAAGCAAAGAAAACACACAAACATAAAATCAATCAGATTAGCACGAATGCCAGGTTAAAATTTTTTTATATTATGAAGTGTGGAGAAGTTGATTGTGGGAAAAGGAAGAAAATAATGAGCAATGAAAGAATTCCCACTTCAAAATAATGTGAGAAAGCGACAAATAGCATTCATGTTAAATAAGCTTATTAATTTACAAATATTTGTTTAAATTTGTTATTGATTTTATTTGTATTTTAAAATATATATGTTATACTATGAATTTATTAAATCTAATGAAATAAGCAGTGGTGGACAAGATGTTATAATGCCAATTTCAGTGACTAGTAACTTTTCTTGGGCCTCTTATTCATATCCATATCTCTATTCTGTACTATATTAAAATACTATGTCTACATATATATTCTTTTGTTTCTCTGCTTATTTTATAAAATACTTAAGTTCTAATCTCTCAATACTGCCAATTTCCTTCTAGTTAATTCTAATTCTTCTTTACTTCCATAATATTAAGTCCTCCCAATATTATATGCTTAATTCTATCATTTCCTGCCATCAAGTTTTTATAATGTTCACATTCCTTTTTGAACATGCACAATGATACTTTTCCTAAAATTGATAATCACAAGGCGTAGCTGCCATCACAATATATAGAAAAGACAAATTTTCCTTATGGCATTCCTATATTCTTATAGTTCATGAGCAATTCTGTAAAAATAGAATTCTGCAGAGTAAGCAGTATGTTTATATTCTATAAAGTATAATCTTCTATTAATGTAATGAAATAGTTTACAGTGAGTATGTTAGTAAATTTATTAAAGTAATCCTATAGTTAGTTGCTGGAGACTGCATAAAGTTCAAGCCCCAAAATGAGTTGAAAACTCGGCAGGGAATCAATGCAGAAAACTAATTCTCGAGTCTGCAGTTCCACTTTACGAAACTACACAGGGCTATAAATTCACTTAAAATCTTTTGTTCATATGTTTTATTATCTAAATTCAGAATCACTACATTATTTTAAATAATTATCACCAGCTTATAAAAAAAAAAAAAAATTAAATTTTAGAGGAGGCGGAATCAAAAATAAATGTCTTTATTAATGAAAATTTAATATGCATAATGGAGAAAAAATGTCTAACACAACAGTGATTAACCATATCATGTGACATTGTAATTCACTAGAAAAATATACAATACCTGGAAATATTGGTAATGAAAAAAACACTTCTAGCTAGGAGATGATCACAGTAATGAATGTATCATTGAACAGTTTGAAATAACAAACAAATGATGTAAATTATTCTGACAAAAAAATGCTATTCGTATGATTGTCAAGTGTCAGTGTTAAATTGATACCATTTAATAATAATAATAAAAATAGTAATCAAATTTTAGTCAGATGATCAGAACCAAATAACTTCCACCTACCAATTTCTTCTAGTCATCTATGCAATAATTCAAGAGTTCAATTCTATCACTGAATTCCAAAGACAATTATTAAATAAATTCATAACATCTAAAGCATTTATAACACTTATCTCAAATATATAATATATATTGAACTGCTTGAAACTAAGATACAAGCATGATAAATAAGACTGTTCTAATAGTGTTCAGATATTAATCTAATTGCAAATAGCAGATAATAAGTAAATAAAAATACATCACATAGAAAACAAATATAAAAAAAAAAACTACAGTATTACAAAACAAATACAAAATATTAAATGAATAATGACCTGCGTGCTTGGATTCTCATGAACGAAGGTAATAGCTTTAGACTGTACAACCTTCATTAAGCTAGAAAGTTCTTCTTTACAACGAAGAAGCCTAAAAGTTTCTTGAATTAGTTCAACAGCATGTGACTGATGCACATGCTTAGTATTCAATAATGAGAAAAGAAATGGAGAATTAAAATAATTTAGTAAGACATTAGTATTATACTGCCCCCAGGCAATATAAGTCTGCATGCCAAGGGAGCAGATATAAGGCTTTTCTCCTCCCACAATCCATTCTATGGCTAAATTCAACAGATTGTAACAATTGTCACTGGAAATAGGATTTGATGATGAACCTTGAATCAATCTTTCAATTAACTGACGTTTAAAGCCATCTGGATGTGATGAAGAAATGAAGGCCCTAAAAATTGTATCCATTAGCTAGAATGATCTAACCTGAAATTAAAAATAAATATATATATATATATATAAATGTGCAATACTGACTATAAATATATATTTATATATGGTAACTGTGTGTGTGTGTTATCAAGGGCTTGGGAAAAATAACAAAAAAACCTAACTTTATTAATAAATAAATGGTAGAGATCATTCTTATTTCTATGAACTGTTTATTTCATGCATGATAGAATTTATATAAAGGATTAGTGTGCAGAGAAATTGAGCATTAGCAACATATTTAGTAGATGATATCAACCTCTTGACTGCAGCACAGCAATGGTCCACAGAGACTCGATACATTTCTCAAGTCAATTCTTGACTACCCAGGCTGTATGAATTGAAGTGCTACTATCTTGGGAGAAAAAAGTATTGCCTTGGAACAATTTTTGCAACATGTGACAGCATTCCATTCCCTACATGATCCAGTGATATTACCATAATAATAAATGATATGATTAATTGATTCACGACAGTTTTACCAATATGTTTCATGATAAGATTAAAGCAGTTAAGTTGTTAAGTTTTACTTGATCAGTTTATAAAATGTGCTTCTGGTCATCTATTACATAACACTAATGCTATTGATACCGCATCTTTATACATCAGAAGCAAAAGTCTTTAAAACAACAGCTTGCTGTAACATTCTGTTTATGAAACTCACAATCAGAATATTTTAGTAGATGAAATAGTATTCAGATGTGCATCGATTTCTAAAGAATTATTCGATTACAGTTTTTATTTTTTTATCAACAGTACTTTGCACTGTTTTTGCAGAGAACACTGTAATTGATGCTCTCCCATCTTTAGTAAAAGAAAGCATCAACCTTGAGAACACTAGTGTTCCAATTAAACAGTCACCGACAATTCGATCCATTTTAAAGTAAGACACATCAGATATTTCTTCTTACAGAATTACAAAACCCTGACCAATTATGATACATTTTGCAATAACAAGGGAGTAATCCATTCTATATCAGTCCATTCTAGGGAACTTTATGTATTCACAACTAATCAATAGACATCAAATGGTAATTCACATTTCCATGGATGATTTAAATGTAGTGATTAAGAATGCATTGCTCTGGTTAAAAAAGAATTATCTGATGGGATATTGCAAATATTAAATGGAATCTAGGATAGTCAGGTGACATTTCGTTCGATTGCAAAAGAAAAAATGTTATACTGCTTCCACATATTACATGATAGCAAAAAATTAGTGCTATTATGACAAATGGTCCTGTAACTATGTCCAATCACCATGTTTTTCATAGTCACAATTTTAGAAAAGTATTTAGCAAATAAAACTGAATAGAATCATTTTTTAAAATTTTAGAATTGTCTGTCTACATTTAAAACTGAAACGGAACACTAACATCATACGAATATGAATGTGGATAACTTCTTTAACTTCTGAGACAAAGAAATTTTAATCATTTCTTTGCCAATAACACTAACACTATAAGAATGGTTACTTCTTTATTTATTAGACAAAGAAATTTTACTTAGCTCTTTGCTAATCAATTTAAAACATATTCCATCTTCTTTCAGTTTCCAAAAATCAACTGCCTCCTCATTTTCTTGCTGTTTCTCAATACTTAATCATTTTCTACAAGAAATTTAGTTTTTCTTCTTTCTGTCTTCTCACCTGCGTTACAAATTAGCCATCTTTTTTACAACTGTCTGCTCATTTAAACAAAACTTTCTGAAGTGTATTAAAAAATTTTCTAGAATAAAAAGTCAACTAGAGTTCTATAAAATATAATCCAATGATCAGTTGCTCAGAAATCAATATCATTTTTGAGTACTGTGGAGTATCAATCCAAGAACTTTTATTTCCCTCATTCATCATTCTACCACTACAGCAAACTGTAGGCAATTTAATTTGTTTCTTTTTTTTCTCCTCTTAATTTTCACTATGAAATTTATTCAAGGAGCAGAAAATTGAAACTTAAAATTAGATGCTAATTCCACATAACATTAATTGATTTATTTCAACTTCTTTATCAGTAAAATGTGGAGTGCTGTCAAATAGAAAACCACTTTAAGTTATTGATGAAGACTACTTAGTATTTGATTATTTCTTGAACTTAATGTCCATTGCCAAGAAATTTTTTAGAGTTAAATAAAAACTCTGATTTCGAGCAGATAAGATATTCACTTACAATAAACATACTTATATTCATACAGAAGAAAAAAATTTACATTAATTATTCAAACAATTAAAAATAAATAATGCTGCATAATTTTTAACTGTATTTAAAAAAATTATTTACTTTTCATTTAATTTCTTGGAAAGTGTTCAACAATAATATTACAAATCAAACAAACTTCTTAACAAATTTTTTAAGCAATTATTTGTTCATCCAATAAAATTGACTTTTCATATATTTAAAATTTGTTTAATAATACTTTTTTTAAAAAAAAAAAAAAAAGAAGAAGCTAAATATGTTAAATATTTCATTAATTAAAAATTAAGCAGCAAACTCTTCTCTGGATTAGCTACAATTATGATTTAGCTTAAAATAGGCAAAACTCTCTCCATACAGTAATGCCACTCTAAGCAAGACAGAGTAATCAATGGATGCCAGAAGGCTTGTGCATAAAATCCCTATCTAGTGCCTACTCATCCAATATCCCCAAACTAGTTTCTGGCTTATGGCCTTTGTCAATGAGATGCCTTGGATCTGAGAGCACTGCACCTAGATCTTAGGATGAGTAGGCACTAGATAGGGATTTTATGCACAAGCCTTGTGGCATCCATTGATTACTCTGTCTTGCTTAGAGTGGCATTACTGTATGGAGAGAGTTTTGCCTATTTTAATAACAGTTATGAGCAAGCATGGAAGATAGTGATCATGTGATGTTTTAAGGTTTATGATTTAGCTTATTTAATTATGATAAATAACAGAAGGATATAATATTCTCTCAGTGAGAATAATGATTTTAAGACCAGTTACTCAGGAGGTCAACTGAAACTAGAGCATTGACATGAAAAGCCCAGCATAAGTTTCATTTAAGTGATCAAATTGGGATTCTTTTACTTTTCTTAATGAGGAAAAGAACCAGGAGCCTTTGGCTCTTGGATTCACCAACCCTATCACTGTGCTTAATATGCAGAATAATAAAAGCTCTAATGGTACACATTACTATAAGTTATAATGCAACTTATTTCAAGTATAAGTGTTTATAAAACACCTTATAAAATTTGGTACTTACGTATTAGTCCGGAACTGATGAAAGCCACCAGCGTAAATAAATGGGTATATAAAGGTTGTAATTAAACACATTTACAAACTTCTAAGAAGAAAATGAATTAATTTTGTAAGTAAATATTAGATAATATTCCAATGAGGAGAAAGCAATTAGTTAAAATGTTACTTTTACGATTTAAACTAAACTAGGCTATAATGTCATGAAAGATGCTGACATGAGTAATCAATCATCTGTGAAAGTAATAATGTGCACGGAAATTTACTGTCCATCCTTAATTCTTGCAAAGTGAGCTTAGCATTTTTTTTCCAGAAGTGACTGATTAAAATATGGCATTTTAAATACACAGTTCAGCCAAACAATGGCAGTTTTGCTCAGGATTGTCGAAAAAGAGTAGCCATTCATAATGAAATGTAGTTTGAATAAGAAACTTAAATCTACCACAGTGATGCTAAGAAACAACATTAAATAAATGGACAGAATTACGCAGTTATATAAATGTATATTTTTTTTTTTTATTTGGTTACCGCTTGTAATTAATTTATACTGCTAATGGTTTATTTGTTGAAAGATCATTTCTCGCAAAAAATGTAAATGCCTGTTTGTTTCATTTACTAAAGTTATAGGTGGCCATTTTTCAAAATAAATCTTTATAAGTTTAGATAGTGGAAGATAATTTCTCACAAAAAACAATGTTTTGTAGACGTTTATTTTATTTCCAGTGAATAAAATTATAGATGTTATTTTTCCAAATAAATCTTTAATTGATCAGTTACATTATCAGAAGTTCCTGAGTATGTTATTTTCCTAGATTGCAAGATTAGAAAATTATTGTCGGAACAATACATATGTGACATTTCAGTGCCGGACTAATATGAAAATTTTGTCATATAAACCTTTCATACCTGTTATTTTATAATTGTTTCCAATGTTCAAAAAACAATCTCTCAGGACATTTCCATACACGTGAGAAAATTTATTATGAACTAATCAGATTTTTATTGAATGTAATTACAGACTAGTTAATTAATTAACCAAAAAAAAAAAATAATGGGGCAAAAGCATCTAATCATTTGATATATATATTTTGTGCACCAACAGCACTCATCAGTTGGACCAGATCATAATCGCCCACACATATATACAATCAGTGCTCAGCTTATATTAAGAAAGTAATTCCTTAAATTTTAATGAGCGAGCCTCAATCTTTTCTCGCTTCCAACAATTCAACCAGACATTTCATTGAAAAATCAATTACAGAATGCTCAAAGTCCTTGGAGGATATGATATTGTAGTCATACCCATATAGACATTACTTCAATCTAATCCTTCAAATACCATTACATATCCATTTATATTAATAGAAAAGGAATGGGCTAGACTTATATTATGATGTAACTTATTTCCAAGCAATATGTAATTAACCTATTCTTTCTGTATATTGAATGTTTACTATTATAAATAGAGGGATTTGAATATAGGACCTTGAGTCTATTCATCCTCCATTCCATCCCAAACAACCAATACCCATGACCATACACAAGTGAAAAAGATAAATGATACCCAATATATGTATTTCGTGCAGAAACAGCGTTCGACCTTTGGACCAATCATAATCTCCCATACATAAAAACAATCAGTGCTGGGCTTATATTAAAATAGCAATTCCTTAAACTTTAATGAACAGGCTTCAATCTTCTCACTCTTCCAACAATTCAACCTTCTATTAAAGTTTAAAAAATTGCTATCTTAATATAAGCTGGGCACTGATTGTATATATATATATGGAGTGAAGGATGAGTATAGACGGAAAATCTTCAAGTTCAAATCCCTCTATTTACTATAGTAAACATTCAGTACACTGAATGAATAGGTTAATTTCAGAAATCTCTCATAAAAGACAGTAGCAATCACTTCATAAACCAATTACGTAAATTTAATTAATGGACTACCAAATAGTATTTCCAAACTGATTCTTCGATTAAGTTAATGGCTTGAACTTTCGATTCTATAAGGTTTAAAAATTCAAATATCTCCACTTTTCCTATGTTTAGTAATAAGTCAATAACTAATGGACCTTATTGACCTTTTGGCAAAGAGTGCTATATATCAAAACAAATTACCATGCTTCATTTAATTAACATTTAACCTGCATTTGGCATGCAAACATATAATGGATTTTAGCTATCAAATGCAGATCAAGTGTAAGAAAAAAACATTGGTGTCTTTTTGATTTGATATTGTACTTCTCAATTAAAATTTCACATGCTGCAGATTGTTACCAATCTCAGAAATCAGTTTTCCATTTTACCTTCATCAATCCCTGCAGGAAGTCAACAGACCTTCAAAGACCACAATAAATAAACAAACACAGATTTCAAATGTTAACCATTAATGTAAAATTAGATATAAAAATTACATGCCATGAGAAATAACAATTTTATCTAAACTTTTAAATGTGTATTTAAAAACCAACCTCATATGATAAGATATATACTTAATTTAAAAATAGTTATTTTTTTAAAAAAAAAAACAAATGTATATAGGAAAAAAAATATGAGATTAAAATATGACACCATAAAGTCTCCAAATTACAAAGGATTGTTTACAAGCAATTCCTGCTATATATTATAACTGTTGAGAATAGAGCCCATGTAAACTAGTGTTAGGTTGGTCATATCAGTTAGGTTTAGTAAAACAAATCAGAGATATTAATATTGTTGTATCTTGGCTTTAAAATGATTAATATAAATAAAAAATTTGTGATGAATGGAAATAAATGAATAGTGATTGATCCATATATATATATATATTTAATTATTAATGTACAGTCATGAATTGTTTCAATACCATGTATATTAATTCGTAATGTTTATTAAAACCTTAATCGGATATAAGAGGGATGTTGGCTACTGTTAAAAACTAAGCGTGCTGTATAAAATTCAATTTAAAAAATAAAAAAAATGCAAACATTAAATATTTCTTTTATTTTAAACATATGCTTATAAATATGGCTGAACAAAAATATAATAGTATGGAAAGGATAGTTCGCCATATGTTGCAAAAGAAGTTTATTTGTGTAAAATAGTTTGGTTTGTGTAATTACGCATTTTCAGACATATATATCAAAAGATTCATTTATAGTGTTAATACCCACCCTCCCACCTCACCCCCCAAAAAAGAAGCTGTAAATTATTAAAAATTATGTTTAAAACTTATATATTTTGTCAAAATTACAATTAAGTTCCAAAGAAAGCAAATCTTTGAAAACAAATGAACATACTGCTATAATAGAACAATTTTAAATTGAAGATTTTCATGGGCTACGGATATAAATTAAGTATTATCTGGATATCTCTGTGTATAATTTATTGATTATATATCAGAATGATTTACTGATTTACTTAGCATATGGGTTTTGGTTTTTTTTTTCCGGCAGATTATCTATTAACAAAATATAAAGAACTTGTAGAGATTTCAAATAGGAAATAATTTTCACCAATGATTTTATTAGGTTCTTTCAATTCTGCTACAGATTTGGCAGCCATTAATTATATGATTCACAGTTTGTGTATGCTCATACTTACATATATCAGTGGATGATAAATTCCATTTATGAAGCCATTAGGGCAATAACCAGAAATTGTCTTGAATCTATGTTAATGAGGTTTCAATTAATGATATAATTAATTTACTTGATAAAGAGCATTAAAATTTTTATCAGTAGAGAGATCTTTATTAATAATACCTAGAGGATATGGGAAAACAGGTTTATGAATTATGAAAAAACATTCTCTGATCAACAATATAACAATCAATCCTTAAGCTATCAACAACTCAATCTGTAGTCAAGGCAACCTCCGTTAACAATAAAGCACCATCTTTATCTATGGTATATGTTTATACAGATACTAAAGATTGCAACTTGACTGAGAAGGTTGCCTTGACTATTAGTTGAGATTGTTACATTTATAAAACTATTCAAGTTCTTGAGTAATTGGCTTTATTGTCTTAGTAACTATAAAAAAGGAAGAAAAATAATTTTTCAAATAGTTTCAAAAATATATATTTATTAAATACTATGTGTACAAAGATAAGTGAGGTTATGCTATGTCCTGAGTTCTTGTTGAATGGTAGTGGGCCAGCATGTCTAACATTCTATTGTTATCAACTGGGAGGATAAATAGGGCCCAGGTGTCCTCAAAGGTTTAAGTGTTTATTGATGGTAGGGACAAAAATGCCTGGGAGATATTTTTCAATATCCATCAGGAGAGGGTTTATGTATGATATGAAACATAGGGCACTGAGGGGGGAGCCCTGTGGGAGAGATTTAAAAGGTGTGAAATCTGGTGTGAGCTTGTCATCTAGAGAGATGAATATTTATCTGTTGTTTAATAGATTGCTAATTATATATTCGGCCAGCAGATTCAGGAGGATGTCTATGTGAACTGAATCGAAAGCCGCAGTGATATCCAGCTGGACAGCAATGGGTTGTACTCTGATATAGTCAATGGGAGCGGTAACGTTAGCCATAGCATGTGAGGTGGAAGAACCTTTTTCCCCGTACTGATTAGGAGAAATATGTTTGAGGACTATAGGTTGAATTTGATCCTTGATGACTGACTCCATTATCTTGATAAGCAATGGAGTCATGGAGATTGGTTGAATACTGGTTAAGATCAGTAAGTGGTTTTTGTTTTTTTAAAAATGGCACTAGCGCAAGCGGATACAGATCGGCTATATTTCTGTATCCTGTAGCTAGGAGTTCAATCATTTTGATTCAGGATGGGAGTCGTAAACTGGCTTAGGTGATTTAGAAGGAACTTAGGGATGCTGTGCAGTCCAGGATGAATGCTATCTGGCAGAGACATAAGTTTATTTTTTAAGTAGGCCTTCCGCCATGCTCGCCCGGATCCCCGGCTTCCAGCCAGTTCGGTTTGGAAGGTGAATTATCTGCTTGCATAAGTTGTTGGTAGTGATGAATAACATCATGGGATAATCTACAAGTGTAATCACGTCACTGGTAATTGATGCTGGGGTAACTTGTTGTTTATTTGCCCCTAATGCCCACCTGAGGTACACTCTTGTCCAGCAATGTAGTTGAGACAAGAAGATGTAAACAGTTTTTACTGGAAACTGAGATCGAGCCAAACCATTAAACTAAAATTCAATTGAAACAAGAAGAATCCTATAGGACCAAAAGATTATATACTAATTTCAATTATTGGACACCAATCATGACAGGAAGACAGTAAGTTAACTTTGGAAAAGTATTTTAATATTTTCTTTAATGTGAACCTATGAAATTGCTCATTAAAGTTGTTAGGCAATTCCCATTATTGTTTTTATATATTTTCAAATTTTTGTCAGTACATCTTTCCAACTTAGTTCAATCCTAATGCAACCATCCATCAACCCAGAGATCAAACATCTATCTGACCTATTCAAGTGATAAAGATATAACATGTTATAATTAAACTTCATACATACATTTTTGGTTATATTTCAACTTAACTTCATGTATATATTTTTAGATACATTTCAAATTTCTGTTCCATCACATATTCTTGAAATATTTGACCCAAGACATAAATGATCTAAAATATGCATTTCTTGCTGAACCAGTGCTCATTTAATAATTGGCCCAAATCACAAACCCTTACATATGTCTTCATTATTTCTTTAGTATCATATAGATAGCAAATTACCATAGCTTGATTACAAGTATCTAACTATTTGCATTTAATACAAAACTATTTTAATGATTATTACTAATTATTTATTAAATTAGAGAATATCCCTGGGTCAAATATATATTTTAAATCTCATCTAATGAATAATGTCTGTAATATTTATAGAGGTATAAATGCCTGAGTTTCCTCGCACATATTGATAGTTTTGATAACTTTTACTATAGCACTCTCGTGCAAAGTAGGGAAGGACTGGTTTTTATCCACTTTGAACATCTTGTGTCCATTACATAGTAATATATATTTTCAAATTTTTATTTTCACCAGTGCATTGTTCCACTTTAGTTGAATTCTATTGCAACCATCCATCATCTTGGAAATCAGACTAATCTCTTACTATGGATGCATTTTGAAACATCCACCTCATTCCCTCAAGCGAACAAGCCATACAAGCACGTTATAATTTATCTTCAAATACCTATTTTTGATTATATTTAACATCATGTATCCATGGTATACAGATAAATGCAGTTTCATATATAGAAGTGTCGTAAATATCTATGCTCTGCACCTCAGCAAATGGAAAAAAAATAACCGAGAACATGTGATATTTTTTTTTAAGAATTCAACATAAGCTTTTTAGGGATGTCTTTATACCAAAGAATTTATACTTCTATTAGATAAATTTTACTTTAATTATGTAAAAAGAAAGCTGTCTGGACCAAAAAATCCATTAGCTGATTAATAGGATTGATTTATAACTAGATGATGTATATGGAACTGAAACTGTTCCCGTTAGTGAAATTAATTGCAATTCGCTTACTTATAAATTAATATATTAGTTTGATTATCATTAATTTGATGGTTGTATAACTGAAAATTGATTGGAAAATGAATATTACTATTGAGCTAGTTTAGTACTCAAATGCTTAAAGCTGCCATATTTATTATTATTACATTCTAATTATTCCATTACATTTGACTGTGCAAAATCAGTTGTGAACAGCAGCAGATTATCTTTCATGTGGAATTTTCCTGAGATAAATTTCATGATACTTTCTCATACATTGTTACATTTAATGCAACAATATGCAACCAAGTAACAAAAACCATTAATCTTTATAGGGTTCCATCCAAGTTAGGGTGAATATATTTATTTTTATTATTCTTATGCACTCTCCTCTGTTACAAAATGTAACAATAAAAATTACAAAAAGATTTCATTTATGGTTTGCATCTTCCTACTTATCCATGACTTGAGCTTCGAATACCGGTAAAATTTCAAAAAATTTTTCAGGTGCCAAATATCCTTAATTTTTTTTTATTTCAGCAAATTGGCTCAAACCAATCAAAGCCAGTCACCCTATTGTTCAGTAAAAAAAAAGCTATCATAATTATTAAATTTTTTACACTAAAAGAATAATTTATATATATAAACGTTTTGAATGTTTAACCAATAAAAGGTAATACCATTTTTATTATTGTTATAATTTGTTGAGCATGCTTTTGACGTTGATAATCAAAATCATGAGAGCTATAATTCTGACCATCAACATCGAAAGCATGCTCAGCAAATTATAATAATAAAAACGGTATTAATTTTCTTGGTTAAACTTCAAAACCTTTATATAGATAAATTGTAACAATAATAATAAGAAAATCAACGCCATACATAATGTGACTTAACTTATTAAGCTTGTCCTACAAATATAATATAATGAGAATGCTGAGCTAATAGCTCTAAACAAGCTTTTCCGATAAATGCTGGAAAAGAAACCATTTAAAATCTCTATCTAGAATTATCCCTATCTCCAAACCGGTTTTGAGCTGATGCCTCTCCTCAGTGAGGCCTTAGGATATTCAAAGACTAGATCCAAAATACCAACTCAAGCGCAGTATTTATCTAATACTTAACTATTAAGTAGAAAATCTGAAAATTTCAGATATCTATGCCTCCAAATCCAGCTACCTAACTTATATAGCTTTAGCAAAATAACATCACCAAAGCCTCAAACGCAAAACTATAATAATAAGAAAATCAAGTCATACATCACGTGACTGAACTTATTAAGCTTGTACTACAAATGTAATATAATGAGCACCCTCATAGCTCTAAACAAGCTTCTCCTATAAATGCCGGAAGAGAAAGCTTTTAAAATCTCTATCTATCTAATACAAACGCTGCACTTGAGTTGGTATTTTAAATCTAGTGAATATTCTAGTGCCTCATTGAGGAGAGCCATCAGCTTGAAACTGGTTTGGGGATAGGGCTAATTCTAGATAGAGATTTTAAATGCACTTATCGGAGAAGTTGTTTCGAGTTGATTAGCATGCTCATTATATTATGTTAAATTACAACAAATACAAAAAAAGAGAAATATTTTTTCGAATTATTAAAAGAGCAGCAAATTTTTCTTTACAATTCAACACTCTATCATTTGCTAAATATTATCTCATGATTTTACAAAGTTTCTTAACTTCTTCATCTGCAAGTTCTTCTCCAAGTTATTTTACTATATCATAGTCCCCACATAGTGCCACTGTAATCTCTCAAAGATATGTTACTTTCGTTTTATCAGTTTGTAAATTCCATACAGCTATAAATTGAAATACATGTTCTAATCACTATTCTTTTTTTTTTAAATGTCTTCTAACATCCATTTTGGATAACGAAATTACATATGCATGAAAACCTGACCAGGATCCCTAATTTTAAATTGAGCTACAGCATTGTTGTTAAAATTAATTATTGTTTGTTTGCTTAGTGTTCCTTTGAGGTCCATTTTACTTAGATAATCTGCATTACCACATTCCCAAAACTGTTCCAGTCAACATCCTATTATCTGATTGTATAAAAATATCTATTCTTTTCTATATGCTAATTCTCATTTAAAAATGCACTATTATTATAGCCTCTGTTTGATAAGAATTTTGTTATTGGCTTTTTATCCATATTCTAAAAACTGATAGGGTGCCAAACTTTAGAATGTGGTTCTCAAACTTCTTATGAACTTCTGAGCAATGAAATCATTTGATTATTTATTACATTATTTTAATGTTAATGTTTCTGCATAACAAGTTACCATTTTACAATTATAGCCTCAATATATATATATATCAGTAAAAGCATCATAACTTTGACACACTATGTTTTTGTGATGTTTATTTTGATTATTCATCCTCAATCTTCCAGAAAGTTCCAAAATTCATAAGAAGACTTATTTATTAAAAATCTAATCTTTTTTTTTTTCATTACCATTATTTGTTAAACTTAAAAATCCATTTCATGCCCTTGAATACAATGTTTTTTATGATCTTTTAATCTGTTTCAATAGTTTTGACTGATCCATAATCTTCTTCAGAACTTTTCTAAATTAGTTTCAACAAAAGCAGTCTCATGAAATCTGTGGACCAATTGAAAACATTACTAAGAATTGGTAATAATTGAAAGTTTGCTAGTCTTTCACATGTGCGATTATCTCTCAGACAGCCAATCAGATTTTAAACAGCTGTCTTAAGAACGATCAGGCTTCGATACACGACAGAGATTTTGGCAAGAAAAGGATGATACCAACCTTTTCTCAACTTTAACTTTTTATATATATAAGCCAGTCTTAAGCATCTTGGCCTGAAAGCTTGAATATATAAACATATACACTTATCATTCATTGTGTTATTAAACCATTAAGCATCACATGACCACATTTCCTATACTAGCACATTAATTGTTGATAAACAGAGCAAAACTCTCCATACAGTATTGCCACCTGTGCTAAACAGAGTAATCAATGGATGCCAGAAGGCTTGTGCATAAAATCCCTATCTAATGCCTACTCATCCAATATCCCCAGATTAGTTTCTGGCTTGTGGCCTTCGTCAGTGAGGAGCTTTGGATCCGAGAGCACTGCATCTAGATCTTAGGATCTAATGCAACCCTCTAGCAACCACCTTTTATCTCTACTTAACTACAAAACTATGAGAATGAACTTGAAAACACAAAAAATATTTTCAATCTAAGCTCAATAGCTTATATAGTCATATGGGTCTGAACTCAGTTCAGCACCCATACATTTTGGTATCTTTGGCTCTTTTACAACCATAGCCACCACTATCCTATTAGGCAGGATCGGTGTTAAACCATTAAGCACCACATGATCACATTTCCTATACTAGCACATTAATTGTTGATAAACAGAGCAAAACTCTCCATACAGTATTGCCACCTGTAATAAACAGAGTAATCAATGGATGCCAGAAGGCTTGTGCATAAAATCCCTATCTAATGCCTACTCATCCAATATCCCCAGACTAGTTTTTGGCTTGTGGCCTTCGTCAGTGAGGAGCTTTGGATCTGAGAGCACTGCATCTAGATCTTAGATTAAAAATATTTTTTGTGTTTTCAATTTCATTCTCATAGTTTTGTAGTTAAGTATAGATAAAAGGTGGTTGCTAGAGGGTTGCATTAGATCCTAAGATCTAGATGCAGTGCTCTCAGATCCAAAGCTCCTCACTGACGAAGGCCACAAGCCAGAAACTAGTCTGGGGATATTGGATGAGTAGGCATTAGATAGGGATTTTATGCACAAGCCTTCTGGCATCCATTGATTACTCTGTTTAGCACAGGTGGCAATACTGTATGGAGAGTTTTGCTCTGTTTATCATTGTGTTATTAATTTAAGATATTACCTCTGTCATGTATCGAAGACTGATATTTCTTAAGACAGCTGTTTAAAATCTGATTGGCTGTCTGAGAGATAATAGCACATGTGAAAGACTAGCAAACTTTCAATTATTACCAATTTATTAACAACATGCGATTTAGACAAATATTATTACTAAGAATTATAGAGTTCTGTATTGAAATGCATAGAAATGGACTTTTATTAATTTGAAAAACCTTAAAACTAATCAGCATATTCCTTTTCAGCTTTCTAAATTCATTAATAATGTTAAATCTATTAAATTTTCATTGGTTTACTTATGATGAATACATGAATGATAACATCCATCCTAAAAAGCTATTTTAAGGTGAACATGAGAAACCTCTAAAAAAATAAAATAGTAATTGCTTTTATCAAAAAGACATATATAAGGACAATATAATGAAAAACAGCATTACGAGACAATAAATAAGAATGAAAAACTACCATCTAATATATAGGGACATATTTGTTTATAAACCGATTTGTGTAACCACAGCAAAAAAAAAAAAAACATTTCTCATTAACAAAAACAAAGAAACTTGTCTGTTATATTGAAAAATATTGGAGGGAAGGGGAATAGAAGTACCCAAAATTATATTTACTGGGATATAAACTTCCTTGTTGTGATTTATTGTCTGTATTTGTACTTTATGTATTTAAGATTATTTTAAGGCTATTAAAAATTAGAGATGAAAATTATTCAGTCATATCTGATGATTTTGATAGATAATTTTAATGTTTTACTGTTAAATTAAGAATTCTTTACTCTAGTACCAGATAAATATTATTTTGATTACAATGGTATATATCAATAATAGCAATACATTATTTAATATTTTTTCATTACATCAAACCACCGTCATCTGAATCTGTTAGATTAATACAATATTGTAAAAAAAACTTACTCTAGCGCCATCTATTGTAAGCTTGATTAATCAATATGTTTATCATATAAGTAGAGCAATTTGATTTCCATCCCCAGACAATTTCTGTCTTTATCAATAAGAACTTATGATTCAAAGCACAATGATAAAGACAAAAGGCAAAATATGGTATGGGGATTAAATTGTATTACCATTCAGTAATCACTGAGTACTCTAGCTTACAATACAGAAAAGAGAATTGTTCTTGCTAACTTTTAAGCATCAAGATAATTTCTTGGTCATTATTTAATTCATAATACCAAACAAAGGTAGAGCATTCCACTAAGGCAGATTTTAATTCATAATAATAAACAAAGGTAGCATTCCACTAAGGCAGATGGGGAAAAGAAATAACTCCTAATTTTTCATAAAAAAATGGTTCACCAATATTGCTAATATTTATTATATCTCCCATAGCTAATATAAATAAAGTGTAATCATTCTTGGAATTTACATTCTTATAACTGAAAGTTATTCTTTATAAGAAAACATTTAAGGAAAGATGGGTGGGGTTAATATATTGAATATCTTGAACACACTGTTAATAGCTTCTCCAATTACCTCTTTCTGATAGGTTTAACAAACTCATAGCAAAAGCAGCCAAAAAGTCTGTCGCTCAGGATGTTGATTGGAAATTATTCCAGAATGGAACAAAACCAGCAGTGTTCTTTATAGGCAATGTTTGTCTACTAAACATCTGGAAATCACTGACAATCTTAATAAATTACTAGGTATTTCTAGAAAAAATAAGTAGAAAAAAACTAAGGTAAAACAAAACTTTACAAAATCTTATTGAAAGGTCTGATTTTTTATGGTCGTAAGGGTACTTCTAAAAGATCTATGCTTTTAAACCTAAAATTGATAGAATGAGAAAAAACATTAGAGCATGTTCCTCTAATACCTATCTGATAAAGTCTGTGCAATTGGTTAATTTGCCTCGATTGCATTAAATGCAGAAAGTTACCAGGAGAAAATAGTCTACTTCCGGAGTTTTTAAAAAATTGCAGCATCTGAAGCAAAAACATGGTTGGCCAAACTATTCTGTAACCTTATTCATCCAAAAATTATGGGATAAAAACAAAACTATAATAAAGTTAAATCTACGTAAACACAGCAATGATTTGAAAAATTATTGCTCAGTATTATTACTGTGTGTTCCCTGTGAACTTTTTGAAAGCATCCCATTAATTAAAATTTTATGAAAGTTGAAAGCCATCTACTTATAGAGCAGATTGGATTTAGAAAAGCTACTGGGAATAAGTTTTATCTTTAACTAGAATTTTGCAATAGTTAAAAGCCATCTACCTATAGAACAGATTGAATTTAGAAAAGCTGCTGGGAACATGTTTTATCTTTATTGAGTTATATCAAAAAAGACTTCCAAAATAAACTAAAAACTGATTCTACTTATACTGATTAAATTTCAGTTTATAATTCCATTTGGAAAAATTATCTTTTAAAAGTCTATAAAATTCTTAAACACAGAACAATCATTAATTAATCAAATGCTTTTAAATGGAAAATTCAAGTGCCATTAATTAAGTCTAAAACAAAATTTTATAGAAAAAATAGGATTCATTTCTCTCATCTGCTTTATTTAATATATTCATCAATGACCTTCCAGATACAATATGCAGAAAGTTCATGTTTTGATAATTTTCATTAGTCATTCATTAGATGAGAGATTATCCAATAATGAATATATCTCTTTCATTCTTTGATAATATGTTTATTATTGCATCACTCCACAAGGTGTTAAAAGTGGATAGACACCAGTCCCTACCTTGTATGGGTGGTGTAGTGAAAATTACACTACAGAAATATTATTCATTTTTGGATAATCTCTAGTTTTATTTTAGTGGTCATAGATCTTGTCTTTGATCACGTTTATGATAACATCCCTCCACAAAGTGGTGAAAAGGTATAAACCAGTCCCTTCCTTGCACAGGTGGTGTAGTAAAAATTACACTACAGAAATATTATTCATTATTGGATAATCTCTAGTCTTATTTTGGGATCATAGATCTTTTTCATATATCTTTGATCACATTTATGATTACATCCATCCACAAGGGGTAAAAGTGGATAGAACCAGTCCCTAACTTGCGCAAGAGTTCATTATTTCATGTTTTGACTTCGGAAAAAATATCCTTTCCAGAAATAGAAAAGTTTCGCACTAAGTTCCCAGTAAGTATATAAAGGTTATGAAAACTTTTTAAAGATTTGGAATCTTATTCTAATCCAACAAAAACAGTATACTCAATTTTTACTCTAAACCCTAGGGAAACATTTTGTAATTTGAATATAACCTTTGCAATAATATAGTGAAGCACAATCTTACTCCATACTAATCAGGTATAATCTTGGACCATATCCTTATTTTTCTCTTTTATCTGGGGTTAGACCTAAATTTTTAGAAATAACTTCCTTGGAAATGAACTGGCATTACTTGGAGCTGTGATACAAAAACCACTTCATAGATAAACACTGTCCCTCTGACTGGAGAAAAATTGCAAACATTAAATTTCTGTTTCAATTAAATATTACAATGACAAATCTTATTAGCATATTCAAATCTATTCTTTGCAATGGCTGCTATTATTTCATATATTCCACTATCAGATATCAGAAGCTGCAACACAGAAAATGTATAAAATGCTATTAAAGTAGATTAAGTTTCCCAATAATTCAAGATATACAGTAGTTGTTTATTTTAATGTGTCAAAGCGTCGGCCAGGAAGCGAACCCCGGGCAAACTGTTTGTAAGGCCACTCGGCCACCAACGTTTGACTTCAAGATATAGCTTTGCCAACTAAAATTAGTCTCAAACCAAGATCCTCTTTTTATTATATTAAAACAAGATTTACAAACAAAAAACTATGTATAAAAAATGTACTGCTTACGAAATCCCAAATTTCTTTTCCCAGATGCAATAGTAAAGCCAATGAATTTGATTTTTCTAGGATTTACTGGAATCTCAGCAAAAGATTGTGCTCATCTGCTTCATAAATTGAATTCATCAATCATTCGGGAATCTTATCTCCTAATTGGAATTTCTATAAGTTTCTTTTGTTAATAGTTAAACTGTCTATAAAAAAACAACAACCATATTCTAAATAATTTCCATTTGCCATGCAAACAGAAACAGAAATGCAGTATGATTAATCTGATTACCATTATGTTTATCGCTCTAAAAACTTAAGGGGGGGGGGGGATAAAAAAGAAAAATGTAAGTTCATTCAAAATCAGATGTTTTTATGGGGGTGGGGGATCCTAAATATATACATTTTCTGAAAAATAGATATAGTAGTTTTCTTCCTTTATTGGATGGTATTCATGAATGGATAAGCTTCAACACAAACACGCGCGCGCGCAGAGAAATCACTAAAATGGCTTTTAGCAAATAATTGTTTTAGCAAATAATTGTCAACTTACGTAACTAAAATTACTTTTATTTGCTAAATATCAAGAGCTTCAACGTATTCATAAAAAATTAAATATTAAAAATTCGCAAATTGAAAATAAACTTAGATTCCAAAAGTTTTTTTTTTAAAAAAAAAAAAAAAAACAACTATTTTACGTCATCTACTCCGACAGTCTTTATGTACAGTATAAGAAATGTAGCAAGAAAAAATGCGATACTTCATTAAGATCTTCAATTTTAAATGCTATGTACTTTTTTTCATGTATTTAAATGAATAATGCTAATAGTGTAATTTTAATTAATAAATGATGTAAATAAAACTGCAACATTAACAATATTTCCATTAATACAATTTTTTCCTTTACAGATTCAACAGCGCCGTCAATAAACAAATTACGTCAACAATTTACGTATAACAAAAAAAATATCTAAAATAATGAAATTAAAATAGAAAAGTCTTTACAAGATATCAATTCAAAACCAAAAATTATATAACAATTTAAATATGCCAGAAAATAAAACTTTATATATGACAACTTCGATAACCGGCAGATTTGCATGCCAATATGAGGTTAACGGATCGACACAAGTTCAGAAAAGAAAAACATTATTATGAAAGCTAAGAGTTTTTTTTTTTTTAAGCTCCTTTTGCGACTATAAATAAAAATCTAACAACGAATTATTAAAACAAATATAAAATATATTAATCATAAGATCGAAATATAACAATTAAAAATAAAATATTAAAACGACTTTAAGATTAATCATCTTTTTTCCCTCTTAAGTACTGTCATTTAACTAAAACAGTGTTTTAGATAGATAAGTACTCCGTTTCTCATTTTTCCAGTAAAGGAATTAATCATCCCAATGTAGCAGTAGCATGAAAAATGTGCAAATATTCTAAAAAGAATAACGTTGGAGTTACCTTCGACAATATCGACCATTAGAGCGTCGGCCATCCACAGTGGTGTCAACATTAGAAGAAAAAATTGAATTCGTCTCTGTGATTGGTAGAAATTATTAAAAATATATACTTTTTCAAAATAAAAAAATCTCCTAAAAAAAATTTCCACTGGTCTTACAGTAAAGAAATTATTCAATTTTATCGAAACAGAAAATAAACATTTTCACGAGTGAATAATCGCTAAGTTTAATTAATGAAAGAGACATCTGGTGTTGATTTTTAAAATTAAGAATGAATTTGCAATTTTATTTTTTATGGCGTGATTAAATATATATATATGTCATGGCTATATTTAATAATCAATTTAAATCATTTTGATAATAAATTTTAAAGTTATTTTGTCTAACTATGTATATGTGTAATATTTTAGGGAGTTTAGTATACCACTTAAATGGATGGATAGACAGGTAGGAGCATTTGATAGAAAAATTTCAATGAAGGCTAAATTATAAAAAACTATTATATTATAAAAACTATGGTCCCATTTTTATTTATTAACGTAACAAGCGATTAAATTTAATAAAAACAAAGTGCGGGGTGATCTAATATTATTAAAACAAAAATTTTATTTAATAACTTAAAAATAAGTTTTACATTAGTTCACAGGATGAGGTATCTACTTGAATTATATCATGTGATAACTGTAGAACAATGCAAGGTATTAGATTTTGATTTAGTTTTAACAAAAAATTGTAAGACGCGCCCTCTATCAGCATAAATTGTTTTTATAGGAAATTATCGCTATCTTTCTAAAAATTAAAGGGTGAATCAATGTTTCAATGATTGATGAATATATTTAAGTTTATTTTTAAAATTTATCTAATAAATTATACCTACACACACTTATATACAGAAACATCATTTTCAACCATTAGCAATCCATTGCAAGTTGGAGATCACTGAATTTAATCGACTTTCACCTATCCAGATTAACATTATCACTCCAGGAAACTTTCCCTATCTCATCCATTTAATATGTTGTTTTTTCTATGCCTCTTGCAATTTTTTGAGACTCACTTTAAAACTACAATTATTCATTTAGCGTCAACTTTTATGAATAATATATCCAAGGCAGTTCCATTTCAGCTCAATTCTTGCAATAATACTTATCTATCTCTCATATTTTCTTTGGAATTTTTCTACTTAATTCCAATATATACTTATGCATATATATATATTGTATGGGCTACAATCTCTATATTATTCTTCTACTAAATGTCCAGATCTCATATGCATGAATAAAGTCTAGTTAATATATTTATTTGTTGCCTTCCTGTTCAAGCACATAAGCATATTTCCTTTTAATATTATTTTTATAAAAAAATTATATCATATGAAAATATTACCAAATTCATCTCTTCCTTTATTTTGCTATAATATCTTATACAAATGCAATTTCTTCTCTGTACTTTAAACACCTTTTAGCAAAAACTTTTTATTATACATATATGCATTCATAATCTTACATTTCAACTCTCTTGCAGTCTTCTTCAGAGCTATGATATAATGCACAAAATAAAATAAAATACATAACTATATAAATAGTTCCATAAAAATGTAAACAATAAAAAAATATATATAATGAACATTATGAAACTGAAATAAATATAATCAAACCTAAATAAAATAATTTAGTTAATGTACAATAAAATATACAACATAAATTATACATGTTTATTCGTGACTATATTATTCATTTTTATTATTTTTAATAATCTCCTAATTATTTCTATTCCTTATAAACTTACACTTTAGTTTTATTAGTTCCACCTTAATAAAATATTTAATAATTTTATTTTTATACTTTAAAAAAATTAAAGTAAAAGTGGATAAGTAAAAAGATTACTGTATTTATAGTGTTCAGATTTTAAATATATATATAATATTATTAATAACAGAAGAATGAAGAAAATAATCGATATTATATGATTTAAAAATTAAAAAGAATACTAATAAAAGAATTAAGTTAACTGAGAATTGTATGAAAATAAAATTATTAAGTATTTTATTAAGGTGAAGCTAATAAAACTAAAGTTTAAGTTTATAAGGAATAGAAGTAATTGGGAGATTATTAAAAATAATAAAAATGAATAATATATTTAAATTAATAGTTGTTCATGAGTATGCATATATATATTTTAACCTAGTGTTATTGACACTTGGTTTATTTGGCATTGTTTCCACAGGAAAACAATGCTATCCTTTTTTAGAAAATAAAAAAATAAAATAATAATAATATTAAGTGATTAATAAAATATGCTATTTACTCACTTTAACGTATTTTAAGCAAATAACTAATAAATTTGGTAATCCGATGTCATTTTGAAGAAGAGCATGAATAATTTAATTAAATTATTAACAATAAGAGCAATTTAATATAGTATAAAAGCACATATCATAAACAGTAATTGATTTTGGATGGATAGAGGGAGAGTGGATGAGTATCTTATCATACAGCACAATAACTTCTGATAATTTATTTTGTAGAAAATCATATTTAAAAGAAATATACATCACTAATTATTAATTAAGTATATTTATTATTTTTCATTATTTGTCAAATCACTTTGTAATTCATTTAAATCATATGGAAAAATATATGACTGTAATAAGTTTTTTTTTCCTTTCTTTTGTTTATGTTATAATTAAATGATTATTTTTCTGTAAGAGGTCGCTAAAACAAGACCGCCAAAATTGGAAGAAAGTTTAGTCTGACTTTAGTTTTACAAGGAGGAAGCAGTACTGAAATTCGGTAACAAAATTTTTATTATTTTTAATTGCAGAAATAAATATAAGTCCATTAAATTTTTAATAATATCATGCGTTGCTAATCCTATTTGATAAGATATTCTGTTTTCTGGTGCCATCTACCTATTTAAGGCTTTTTATACGCAAAAATATACTATCGTATGCTAAAGTTCAAAATGACCGTATTAAATACAGTAATCACGGAAAGCGTCATTATATTTAAATTAAGCAATATAAGTAATTTCCAGGAAATAAACAATTATTTGTTAACTTTACCTTATTTAATAATCTTTTCATGGTATAAAAGAAAAATTATAATTAAGAAAAATATTATAAAAGCCAAAGGAAGTTAACGAGAAACATTTCGCGCTCTTTCTAAAAGAAATTGTCTGCGTTTGAAAATAATGTAAGCTCCCCACGTTAAAATATGTTTTATTCACTGAAAATTATCTAGAAATAATATTAATGATCAAGGATATTTACTTATGCACCTGTATATTTTTAAAAAAGAAAATATAAATTTTCTCAAGGCAATATCAGAAAATTTGTATGTGTGCATTTTACGGAGAATTCATTATTAAAGAAAAATTATAATTCCTAGAGTAGGAATAAAAAACTACAAACATTAGTGACTTAATTATAACCTTAATATAATATGTTAAATTATACATCAACTGGAGTCATTAAAACTTTAGATCTACGTAAGTCAGCTGCAGTCCTTATAATAATATTATTTTGGAAAATTCGCACATTAGTTTTTTTTTCTAAGCCAGCTAGCTAAAAATGATACGTATCGCCAATAGTAAAAAGAAAAGAATTGTATATGTGATCGTTTATCGTCCAATATTCGTCATGTTAAAATATATATTGTTTTCTTGGATCCCAAAATTATATCAGTTAATTCAAGGAAGAGTTAATATCCAACGCTGCTATGTTTTCTTTGTCTAATTTATTAATTGCACCAGAATGGAGGCAACTTTTATATAAATGAAATAATAAAATGTGTTTCTTATTTTAAATTTGCTTCGTGAACTACGAATGGATCAAGTTCTTCATCTAGATAAATTGCCCAACGGAAAAACATTTTTATAGTGAGATAATAATCACTTGTTAAGTAATGATTTTTTTTATTTTACTAATTTGTAAAATTATGTGTATTTTTTTTTTTATATCAACAGGTTAAAAGGCTGTATAATCAAGTAATATTTAAATGACCTTGTAATCATAAAGGTATGTTTTCATATACTTATTCTAGGTTAAATTTATATTCGACATGAAAAAAATATTTTTTTTATAAAATGTGTTTACTTAATAGGGAAAATATCTAGTTAAAATTATCAGAAGTAATTAAAGAGAAGTGCTATACAGGATATTACTTATTTAAAGTTTGAAACAAATTTATACTATGTTAATTGCGGAACTTATTCCCAATTATTCTTTATTAACGCATTCACTTAATTTAGTTCAAGATACTATACTACCAATTACTTGTTGAATGTTTCTTTGGCAAAGGTGGAAATTATTATGGTTTATTCTGTGTTATCCATTGATTTCAGACGTTGATCTAAGTATACCCCGGAACATAAATTTAGTGTAATTAGTGTATTAGCTTGTCTTGCCCCGATATAGCATCGGTATATGCTTAATATGCGCATAAGTAATAATTGTAATGTATCTATTTTGTGGGATGGAAAATGATCTCCCCAAAAGCTTTATTTTCCATGAGGGGAATAGATAAATCTAGTATTCGGGTATGTTTATAACCCAAGTGATCGCTTCTCAGAGATAGGACGATCAGTAATTTATATCGTATTTAGTGTATTTCATTCGTTAAAATCCCAGGAGAGGATTATATTTGGTGTGTGTTCCTATTATGCCCAAGTAAGAGGCAAGGACCCACCAAACTATTTTAATATAGTAGTTAACTCTACAGACTGTCAGTATTATTCCATATTCCTCATGAGAAAATAGAGATAATTCCACCACGGAAGGTGTTGAATATTGTGTTTTGTTTAGAAAGTTATGGCAAGATAACGGGTATATTGGAGGTTAATTCCTTACGATCCATTTAG
This sequence comes from Epiperipatus broadwayi, assembly GCA_028023455.1. Taxonomy (NCBI): domain Eukaryota; kingdom Metazoa; phylum Onychophora; class Udeonychophora; order Euonychophora; family Peripatidae; genus Epiperipatus; species Epiperipatus broadwayi. The sequence goes on along the minus strand of JAQFVV010013044.1, from coordinate 148,591 downwards.
TATAAATAGCGTGCTAGTATATATGACCAATGTCTGGATTGTGCGGCGGAATAGTGCTGGTAATCCACACGTAAGTCAATGGAGAAAGTAAGTTTAAAATTGCGTGATTTAGAAATTTTCATTTGCCAATGGAGGATTCAAATACTAGGTTTAATTCGGGTTAATGATTAAGTAGCACTCACAATATAACTTATACTGAGGAATACAATGTGTATAACAACTTCAGTTGTTATTAAGGTAAATATTAAAATAATAAGTGTAACTTCTGATGACTAACCCATAAATTATAATAAGTTATCTAAATAAAAACTATCATTTAATTAAAGATATGATAATAAAAATCGTTTGTACGCATTGCCTAGAATCAGATTATTTTTATTTTAAAACAAATAGTTAGTTAATAAAGTTAAGCAGCCGTTCATATAAGATACACTAAACGGATGAGTTGATGTATCGATAATAATATTTATTTTGTTATATTCAATTTGCATAAATGTAAAAAGAAGATGAAGAAGTAGTTCGAATCCAAGTCTAAAAGTATAGACGAATTAATGTTAGTTATATTTTGTTTTATCCATATGGGATCGAATAAATTGTATATGTTTGTTTATTATGTTAATCATAAAGGATAGTTTTGTTTAAATTGTAATAATAAATCATAATCTTGTTAAAATTTAATAATAAATTATAGTCTTGTTACAAGTTGTTTTGAGTCATTTTTCTTGTGTGCTAAATAAAAGTGTATTGGCATAATACTTGCAATACTTTCTTGAGTCCAAAATCATTTAGGAAATCTTAAATTCAATACACCAGATAGACAATTGTAAGCAGATCAGAATATTTCCGTATAGTTTAATTTAATAAGAATTATTTATGGAATTGAAAACTTCAGACCAAAACAGTTTATTTTATATGTGTGTAAAATCACTTTATTCCCAAACTAGTCGCTTTTGGTTGCACATTGTTAAGTACACTTTTAAGTGAAGTGTCTGAGTAATAAATCTTAGTTAAATTATTGTGTTGTCATGGATGACGGAAGGACACAAAAGCACCCTTGTCTTTTCATCATTCCGACTGAGATTCTGGATTAAAAGGGCTGTATTATTCAAAATTATGCGTTGTTATTAAATATAGTTATCATCTCGTTAAATATTATAATAGTTGATATGTGGATGAAGACACATGGAATTTAAATAAGATAAATGTTTCCTATAGCCGACCAGAATGTCAGTCATATGCGACAACACAATACTGCCGAGCATTTTATTAAATATAACAGAGAACCCTGAGATTAGTGTCATTATTATAAGTACTCTTAAATTAAGAATTGATTCATTATGATCAATATTACAAGCGTGGCATGGCTAAAGAGATTGAAACTTCTGATTGTATAATAATAAAATATTGAGATCATATTGGCAAATTAATGAATGTTTTGTTTTAGTCAGTAAGATTAACAATGACATGAAATCATCATCATCATTGTCGAACAGTGCAAGTACTTACAGCTCAGAGAATGTGTTTTGGATAGAGAAAGAATGTTAGTTTATTCTAAATTTTATTTTTAAATTTATTTTATTAATGATAATTTTTTTTTATTCTATCTCTGTCTGAACTGCATATCGCTGTAGCTGAATTATTATAACTAACCAAATGTCGAGCTATATTAGGTAATATAGGGTTTGCTACCCGTCTTAGAAGGAAGCGTTTACTGAATTCTCTTTTCATAATGATGGAAGTCTCCGCTCTTTTGATAGGTTAGAATATATAGTCAAGAATACACATTTATAATTTATATTTATATTGTATATTTCATTTTATATTAACCGGATTATTTTATTTGGGTTTGATTATATTTATATCAGTTTTATTATGTTTTGTTATTTTTTTTTTTTTTTTTAATTTTTATATTTTTTATATTTATTTAGTTATGTATTTTATTTTATTTTGTTCATTATATCATAGCTCTGAAGAAGACTGCAGGACAGTCGAAACATAAGTTTGTGTATGCATATATATGTACAATAAAAGGTTTTTGCTAAAAAGTGTTTAAAGTACAGTGAATAAATTTGTTACGCTTTCATCTTATAACTAATTGTCAAAAATATTTATAATTGTTAACTTCTTCCAATTCATTAGCATCAATCTTTATTTTTTTGAAAAAGTTATTGCACATTACTTTAGTTACTTTTAACTTTTTATTTTTAATCCTGATTTCTAGCTTTTATCTGAAGACTGTGACAACATTTCCTGAAGTTCTGCAACATTATTTACAAAAACATCATCTGCAAATGTATCCATTTTCTAGCAGTTCTATAAAATATCTTTATGAACCTCACTACAATTTGTCTATAGAAAACTGTGGATTCAAATCAAACAAAAAAAAAAAACAAGTTGGATTTGAACATGTAAAACAATAGATTATTAGAACAGGCAAACCTCATTACATGTATTGCCACACACTGCAAGCTAGAGTAATCAATGTATGCCAGAAGGCTTGTACATAAAATCCCCATCTAGTGCCTACTCATCCAATATCCCCAGACTACAAGCCATCTGGCATCCATTGATTACTCTAGCTTGTAGTGTGTGGCAATACGTATAGTGAGTTTTGCCTGTTTTAATAACAGTTATAAGCAAGCATAAGAAATGGTGACCATGTGATAAAACAATAGATCATAGACAAAAATAGCATAATTTTCACCATCTCTATGCCATTTACTGTAAGCTTTAGTAAGTAATAATAGATGCCAAATGATAATGTATGCTAAATCCCTGTCCTATACCGGCCTATCCAATAACCCTTGATTAATTCCAAGATTATAGTTTCAATCAGTGAGGAGCTTTGGATGTATGACCAGTTCTACAACAGCAATATGGAAGCTAAACTCATGTGATGGAGTCAGGTGATATTTTATTGGATTAGAAAAAAATAATGAGTATGAAATGATATTTATAAACTTTAAAAGGCATTTGATTCTATAATAATTTCCACGATGGTTAAAGCTAAATAGTAAAATCCAGGACATTTTCATTTTGAGGTATACTTATTTAAATGCAACAACAATGATTAAACAATATTATGGATTAAAAGGCTTAATAATAACAAATAATTATAACAAGATGATGTCATCTTTCCAAAATATTTTACAGATTAAAATATGAAGAGAATAAAAATAAATAACTATAAGATAAAAGCAAGAAGGTTGGACTAAGGCAAATGCTAAAAAGTCTGAAGTATTGGTCAATGGGTTGTACAAAAAAAATATAAAAAGACTGGATATGACTTGGAAGTATACAGTTAACAAAATTAGTCGTAGAATTAAAACTGAGTCTCGTGTGTTTTGCCATGAATAACTTATCTATTAAAAGGAAATAGATTTATGCTCTCAAAAAGAAAGATTTTGAATAGATGCATTTTACCAGTGTTTTATTATGAGTCTGAGACTTGGATCCTAATAGAAAAGTCATACAAAGACTTCAGAATACATAGTAATATTTGGACAGATGCAAAATTGAATATCTATGAGATATTGAAAGTAAAATACATAATTGAAAGTTTCCTTGATGTCACTGAAAAATGTAAAAATGAGCATGAACTGGGCTGTATATATTGTGAGAAAAAGTGACAATAGTCATATAAGGAAATGTGATGAAATGCTGTTTAGAAGAGATATTATGGATAAGGAAAACTTGAATAAATTTGCAATGATCTTCATTTTGTAATGAATTAATATAGTTAGAAATAGATAATAGGAAGTTTTACTAGGCTACAGTTCCAATAAACAATATTAATATTATTTATATAGAAATATTTTTATTTAACTATTGTAAGTTAAATTATACTTTTTTTCTATAACCAGTTAAACACAATGAAAGATAATCTCTGTAATCATATTTATTTTTATGTAAACAAGATTGTTTAAAGTACAATGAAGATGTGTTAATCTCAAATCATTCAACCATATACTATAAATTTTACTTGATAGTATTACTTTTAAAATCATTATGTTGCCTTTCATATATACTTTCTCCTGAACTGAATATAATCAATTTAATTGACAACTACATAATTGAATTAAAAATTTATTTCCATCAAATCGACTTTCGTTCAAAATTGAACCTTGTCAAGATGTTACAATAATTCATAAATGTCACATGATATGATGTTGATGTGATGTGATGCACTGTGACTTCTCCTTAAATGGAGTCAGGAATCTCTCAGAAACTATGCCCAGAGAAATATGTTAGCCACTTTACCTTTCCTTTCCATTTCGCACCCTAAGTTTTCCCATAATCTGCTCCATCCCATTTCCACAACTTTTTGTCGAACTCTATGGCCTTTATATCTAAATCCTCTTATCTTTTCCCAAACCCAGCATAAAAACCAATAACCTACTTTCTGTATAATCACTTTGTTCATATTTATTATTTCATAATTTCATTATTTGTACTCTTTCTGCTTTCAAGCATTTACATTTAATTAACAGATGCCTAATATTTTCTATACCTTCCTTACACAATTTACAGACTAAATCACCTATATTTTTCCCATTTACATTTATATTCTCTTGTTAATAAAGATCTCATTTGAGCCTTAAACAATAAACTACTTTCCTTGCTATTATCATAAATTAACATACCCAATGTTCCGTTTACTTCTATATATATTTAAACTCTCTTTACTCTCCATACTAGTTCTTCATCTCTCCAACTCCCTATTCTTTATTAAGGCATCTATTCTTTTATCCCATTCTTTACCACTATAATATTCAACAATCCTCCTAACACAATCATCCCACCTTTTGTACAAGTATACTGTTATAAATTCTTTATCCAAATCTTTTGCATACCGCTTTACCTTTCTCACACATCTTGTTGCCTGCCCTTTACTTGTAATCTAATTAAATACTATTTTGGCTATTTTTTTTATTTTTCATAAAGAGCAACCTACCAAACATCTTCATTTTACTTTTTGCGTCTCTCATATAAAAATCTGACCATCCCATTTTTCCTTGAATTGTAAAAGACCCAGAAAGACACCACATGTGAGATGCATGTATGATATAAAGAAAGTATGCAGGTGTAATGTGGAGAAGAGAGACTAGAGATCGGAGAAGGGGGGTTGAACTTGAAGAGACAATCCTGAAGTGGATTGATAATGGTTGAGAATGATGATGATGATGGTATATATATACATACTGTGTGATCACTAATAAAAATGTTACTATACCATACTGGCCTGACCAGTGACAATTTTTTTAAATAAAATAAATAGTGAAATATTAGAATTTCATTGCAAAATAAATGTGTTTTTGAAAATATCCTCCTTCAATAAAGTTTTTTCTAAGGAAACTTGGTAGCAGTTTTATTATTAACAGACAATAGCCTTTCTAATTGGATTGATGTTTGTAAGTCTGTATTGGCTTTAAAATTTTAATTTACCATTAGACATTTCAGGTATTGGGTTAAACTCTTCTAACTTTATGCTTTCTGATGCAATAGTAATGTTGTTTTACTGTTCCTACTTTTAACTATTTTATTACTTAAAAAAGACAGAAAATTTTATTAGATTTCATAAAACTTTTAGTCTTATGCTTAGAAAAATTTTTATTACATGCATAATTTAACACAATATTATGATAAATAAAATATATACTTTTAAGTTAATCTGAAAAAATATTAATAAACATGATTGCATGTAATGCTCAATGATGGAAAAATGACTGCTGACATATTGCAAAATTTATTATGTTTATGAATTTTAATGCTTTTATATTTTATTTACATTTTTAAACCAGTAAACATCACATAATCACTATCTGAGTCATACTAGCACATAATTGTTATTAAACAATTCAAAACAAAGCAAAACTCTCCATATAGTAGTGTCATCTTGTGCTAACAAGAGCAATCAATGGATGCACAAGATGGCACTACTATATGGAGAGTTTTGCTTTGTTTTGAATTATTCACATTTTTATGGGTAATGTATAATTGAAATAGTAAAATAATGCTTAAAGCTAAATGGGATAATGATGTAATTAGATACCAACCAGTAACCACCTAAACATTCACAGTAAAGATACTAATCAATATTTTTCACTGTTGTCAAAGCAACCTTCTCACCTTTTAATAGCAAGAATGGAAATCCATTTTTACTAATGGTCCATTGAATAATTGAAATAGTGTATATTGCAGCCTCACAATATTCAACTAATTTCAAACCTGTTTGTATCTATAAAAGAAGTAAATTAATTTAAAAATTATTATTTTAATTCTGATTCCCAAAGTCTGATTGGGGAATAAGGAATAGTCTTCTTGTAACAAGTGCTGTTGATAACTGTATTATCTTAAGGGAGAGCAGTGACAAAATAGTGACAAAAATAATGTGGATTGTGACTATAAAAAAATTATGGAGTTTTATCCATTATCATTAAATGGTAGTATATTTACAAGATTTTTGGCAACAGACTATGCTAAATTCAATACTATATATGATAAGATATCGGGGGTTTTTTGGAATAAATTATATCACAATTAAGATCTATATGTGGTTGTTTACATTTCACTAGCCTAAAAATATGTTCACCATTTAATCTTAATATTTAAAAGTGAGGGAAAAGTTAGAGAAAATATGTCTGATATTAATTTATTTTACTCCCAAATTTATATACTGATGGAGTAAGAATTAATTAAGAATTAATTTTTAAAATATAAATTGATAATTGGGAGTAGATTCATATAATTTAATAAAGTGTTTAATTGGGAAGAGTAGATTCATATAATTTGATCAAATGTGTTATAAATCTAAATGTGCATTATTCATGTGATGTGATGTACTGTGGCTTCTCCTTAAATGAAGTCAAGAATATCTCAGCAATTATGCCCGGATAAACCTGTTAACCACTTTCTTTTCCATTTCCCACTCTAAATTTTCTCATATCTGCTCCATCCCATTTCCACAATATAATCTTTGTCAACTCTATAGCCTTTAAATCTAAATCCTCCTTATTTTTTCCCAAATTCAACATAAAAAACAATAATTCACTTTCTGTATAATCACTTTTTTTCATATTTATTCTTCCATAACTTCATTATATGTACCCTTTCTGTTTTCAAGCATTTACATTCAATTAACAAATGCCTAATATTTTCTATTTCTTCCTTAAATAATTTACAGACTAAATCACCCATATTTTTCCATTTACATGTATATTCTTCTGTAGCTAAAGATCCTTTTGAGCCTTAAACAATAAACTACTTTCCTTACTATTATTATATATTAACTCACACCTAATATTCTGTTTATATATTTAAACTCTTTTTACTCTCCATACTATTTCTCCATCTCTCTAACTCCCTATTCTTTATTAATGCATCTATTCTTATATCCCATTCCTTATCACTATAACACTCAAACAATCCTCTTAACACAATCATCCCATCTTTTGTACAAATATACTGATATAAATTCTTTATCCAAATCTTTTGCATACCGCATTACCATTCTCACCCATCTTGTTACCTGCCCTTTACTCATAACCCAATTAAATACTATTTTGGCTATTTTTTTATTATCCATAAACTGCAATCTACCAAACATTTTCATTTTACTTTTTGCATCTCTCATATGAAAACTTGACCATCCCATTTCTCCTTGAATTGCCTCCCTTGCTGTCCATATATCTGCATCCAATGCATGTCTTCCTACTTCCCTTTGAACTTTTTCTAAATAATCTAATATCCTTTCTAACACATAATACAACATAACCATATATGTTAACCCTGCTACTGCAACTCCCATATAATTCTAGCTACATCATATTTATTATATGAAAACAGTTAATTTCTTTATCAATCCTTTCTTTTTTTTGCTTCATTTATCAATTTTTTCTCCCATTCATCCAAATAATTTTTCTGATTACTTAAAATAATTCCCAAATAACTATTTCTATTCACCACACTGAACTTAATATCTCCCAATAAAAATTCTACATCTTCTCTTTCTCCAGTATTAACCATCATTATATTTGATTTTTCTTCACTAAATTTAATCCCCATCTCTTTACCCATCCTTGCACATATCATCAGTATAACTTCCATATCTTCTCTTCTTTCTACACACAAAAAAATATCCGCAAAAAATTCGACAAAATATATACTCCCTTATCACCTATTAACGGTATCTCTAACCGTCTTCCTAATCTTTCTATTGCTCTTTCCATTTCACTTAAATATAACACAAACAAATAATCAATAGACACCAGTTAATAGCCTTGAAATAGAATAATCAGAGTTCTCTGCTGAAAAGCATTGTGTATGCTGGGAGTTATGTGATGTGTTATTCATTTCGGAGTTTTGGTGTTTGAAGTATTATTTGAACATATTTAGAAGTTCTATTATTTCAGCTTTTTAAATATTTTGTGGATTTTCATTAAATTATTATTTTAGAGAGGAAATAGTTTTTTATTTTACATTTAATATGGAAATCTACCATTCATTATCTAATAAGATTTTGTATATTTGAAATTGATGAAAACATATATATATATTGAGCCGGTAAAAATATGTTTATCCATCTAACATGAGCTGGAACTCACAAAATGTACTTCAAACCCAGTCAAGCCCAAGATTTAGGTCAGGAACCAGCCTGGATTCGAACCCACTCTCTAAGTCCCAAATCGAACACCTAATGAATAACATAATAGTTATGGCTCATGAGAATTAATCTTAATTCGGCCGACTAGCAAAGCTGAGAAGACAATGAGACATCTATTAATTATGATTATATTAAAATATACATAAGTATGGCTGTAATATATGTGGAAGAAGTGGAGGAAAAGGAATTCGAACTACTCAAATAAGTTAAACAATAAAAGATAGTTTAATATAATGAAAATTTAGTTATATACATTTATAAATTAAGTACATTAGTGTGTGCGTGAATGAGCAAGCGATTACATAGTGTCATTCACGCTATTAGTTCTCATATGCTCTTTATTAGCTAAATAATATATTACAAATAAACACACATCTTTGGTGGGTCCAATATTAAGATGCCAATCAGTTAATAAAAGGAATTACATAATATTGCTATTAACGCTTTGGGTTACAGTTCAGAAATGTGGTGACTAACATATATTAGGGGAGCGTTCTGGGATTCATTACAGATATAAATACAAACTATTTTCCTGCCATTATGGTCGTGAAAATACATAAAATACATTTGATTATATTTAAACCTATGACAAAATATTTAATGACAAATTATTTTAACAATAGTAAGACGAACGCTTTATTTTCCCCAAGGCATATAGATACTCTTAAATATAGATATATAAATCACGAAGGTAGGATTGTATATGATTGAAATAAACTTAATTAATCAAATAAAAGTAATTGGCATTTATATATATCTTTTAAGCAAAGCTTAATTTTAATATTAGAGCATTAAAACTGGGTCATGAAGCAAAAGAAATAATAATAATAATACGAAGAAGTTTGCGGTGCTGACATAATAGCCTAAAAATAACTAAGAGGAAAAGGTCGTGCTTCTGGATGAAAAACGAAATGGATGGGCATAGCGTGTGCCAAACTTAGGGGATCACCGCCAGTGGCCTTTTTATACGAAGAAATGGATGGGCATAGCGTGTGCCAGACTTATGGGTCACCGCTAGTGGCCTTTTTATACGAAGAAATAATATGCATAGCGTGTGCCAGACTTAGGGGTCACCGCTAGAGGCATTTTTATACGAAGACGAGAAGAAATCTATGGGTTCGAACCTGTCGTAACCCCCAGATTAAGAAGCACGTAATATATATATATACGAAGATAGGCTAAATGACAGAAACGCAGTAATGATATATGTCTCTAACAACATTGAATAAATTTTACAGCTTTAAAATAAACGAGCCCAGTTTGAATACCATAATTTAGACAAATAATACACTATGCAGTTATATATAGAGAGAGATTTTACTAAGTAAGTAAAATATTAAAATTTCCCAAATACGTTAAGATTTTATTTAATAAAGAAACATTAAGATTTCCCCCCATCCCTTTTCTGCTATTTAAAATAAATCAATCCCACTTTCGTGATTTTTATAATAACTGAAATATATAAATACAAGATTTGAAATGTTAAGAGTATGAAAATGAAATAAGGTTAGCAGTGATATAGAAAACAATTGAGTCACCTTATTTTAGAATTAAATAAATAATATTTTATAAGATTTCAAAGCGTTAATTAGTTTTAACTTTGAATTTACACCGGTAGAAAATTCAGAGTTAAACAAATATATATATTTTTATATTAGAACATAAATAAAATGTTGGTACATAAAACAAGCTGGCGAGTATATCAATTAATTAATAATACGTATATATATTTAAGGGGACGTTAATAACTTGCTTGAAGGTTTAGTTTAAAAGAAGAAAGGATTTTTAGAAAATTCAATTTGTCAGATTGTTTTAGATTGACATATTAATAGGCAAACAGATATATAAATCAAATAATAAACACATGTAAATAAATGACCCTACCAAAATTAAAGAGCATATAAGATAGAATTAAATTTATATAATTTATTTAAGAGCAAATTACATGTTATTTATATATATATAAAAGGCAAAGTTAAAGAATACATAAAAAAAGATCTTGAGAGATTATTGAGACTAAATTGACTATTAGGTAGCGGCTTGAAATTTACCTTTCAATTTTAAGAGTCCGATTAAAATATTGTCCGTGCACGGCAGTTGAAAATGAAAGTTCTCCGATGGCAGAAAACTTCTATCATATTCTAAAGTTCTTTTTTTTGACGTTTCTTCTTTTCAGGGCAGCAGTATATTATGGTAGCGGCAGATGATGACCCAAAAGGGGTCGAGCAAGTTGGTGGATTCACTGCTACATATTTTTCTTAGTTTTACAGCAATGTTAACAATCTCTCAATCAATAGTAACTAATTAATTAATAACTAATCTATGTGATTCAAAATTTAGTCATTTTATACTTTTTCTCTTATCAGTTGTTTTTGAAGATGCAATTGTTAGATAACGCCCAAAATAAATTCAAATCTATTTCTAGATTAGAAATAGATTTAACAACATGTTTTTAACACAAGTAAATCTAATCTTAACTAATCCCATTTATCTTAAGTAAAACTTTAATTAAAAAATACCTTTCCCAGATTAAAACAACAGTGCTTCCAACCCCTAATTATTTTTAGACAATTAAACAACACCTGCATCCTCCATATTGGATTTTATATAAAAAATGTATAATTTATAGAAAAACAAGCAATTTGAAAAGAAAAAGCTAAAACGACATATAATAAAATATTTACAAAAACATCAATATTTTGTTAGTAAGTTTTGCTCCTAAGTATATATTTAAGCTGCAACTATAATTTTAATAAGAAGAACTAATAATTAATAAAAAGAATCAATAATAATAAATATTGAAAGTTAAACTACAAATTTAGGTGCGCATCTCAAATATATACATGAAATATATATACTGACAAAAGGAGCAGGATGGGATATAGGGGTTTGAACACGGGTTAGTAAGTAGAAACATGAAGCACAATCTTAAGCTAAGATTACTGCTTCAATATATATATATATTGTAATGGGATGGGATAGTAGGAAGTGGAAGGAAAATGGGTTGAAACTGGGTGATGGAATCTCATCATCACCACTGTCAATTTGAAATGAAATATATATTTTTTTAAGTATATAAAATATTATAGTATTTTAAAAGGAGCATGAAATCAAGAGATCTCATGATCATTGAGAGATCAGCCAGCTAGATCAGAAGAACAACTACAAATATAATTATAAATTCATCAACCAGCATTATCAATAAGTCAAAATTAGTATGAGTACTACTCAAAAGAAATAACCTTCCATCATCATCATTGATGGGAATAAACAAATCAGTACAATACATCAATACAGTAAATCAACAGTCAACCTTGTGACTGGATTTGAAATGGGTCTTCTGTAGACCAGGCTAACTATTGAGTCTTTGCTAGCTTGGGCAATTATTTAAACATAACTTGGATACACCAGATTAGTGTCCATCCATTAAATACATAATAATCAGAAATTGAAACAATAATGCTGGGACACTAAAACATGCTGATCATCGTTAATGCTCAGGCCATTTGTAGTGGCCAACTATAAACTTAATTTTTTAATAAGACAACTAAAATAAAAGGTAGTGCATGGGCATTAAAGAATATCTTCTTTTGCACCAACCAGGATGATGATTGATCATCTCTGGATGCCCCAAAGCACTAAATACACATCCCCATTTATATATTCATCCCGTGCACAAATCTAGCTCAGAGAACATAAGCTCTATTCCTGTATGTGACCAAGAGATGATGGAAACAATTTTTAACAATTAAATAAGTTTATTAATAACAATTTAAAAAATTGTATTTAAGGTCTGATTTTGAATAATATACAATATTATATACACAATTAAAGTTATTATATTGATTTACAATATTTCTTAATAAGTTTCTATAAACACATACACATATTCGTACACAGATGTGTGTTTTATAATATAAAATCAAACATTTCAATTAATTATAAAAAAAATTATTAAATTGTACATATGTGTCATAATTGACAAGTATTGGTATTTGCAATACAATTGACAGATATACGCATACATACATGTGTGTGATTTCTGAACATATTTGACTTGTTACAAAATAATTATCAAAATATTAAATTATATAAAATACAATAAATGATTAAAGTTTCAGTTAAATGAAATATATTTTACATACTAGGTTTACTGAAACACGTATATATAATTTGCACAGACAGGCGAAACATTAATTTAACTACATAACATTTGCATTTATCACAATAACATTATGAAAGATTATTTTCGCAATTTAATCTCTTTGCTGAATATAGTATTTTTCTTTAAAATAAGAACTCAAATTTTTTACAGTTAATTGATTTAAAATGTCTTTTCTTTTCCTAGTCTAAAAGATTTTTGGAAAACTTTTTCTTGACTATTAATTATAACTTTGTACTTTTTTCTTCTAAATTATAAATATAACTTTAAACAGTTTTTTCTTCTTTAATAAACGATTTTAAACTAATATCGTTTTATAGAATAAAAAATATATATAAATTTTAAGACATCTTTCTGCTTGCTGAGTTAATGCTGAAGAAGTAGGCAAGATGAGATAGCAAAAGTGAATACGTGAACTGCAACTCCCCATGCCATGATAAGCAGACAGCCAAGCCAGACTATCAGTACACAAAGCTCCATGACATGGTGAGAAAATACCTCATTTTTAAGCACTGCCCCTTCTAAGTATCTAGACAGATCATCCTCAAAGAGTAGTATCCAGAAAAAAAAAAGAAAAGGCATTGAATCAATCCTGCTCATCTCTGTAAGACTTAGGGATATAAATGAGGTCTATTCATGAGATCAAGGCTTATTCATGAGGCCTATATATATTCACCGCTGGTCTACTCTGGGAGCTCAACATCTAGGTCTAGACCGTGCTGAGCCTATACTTCGGAGCATCATGAACACACTGCATCCAGCCAGCCCTGCTCAACTATACACCCACCATAAACATAAAAAGGACAAATTCACGCATTACTTTCAAAATGTAATTTCACTAAAGAAATTATTTAAAAATTTTGTTATCATATATAACTTTACTCACCACAGCTGTATATATTTTTATCTGTTCTCTGCCTTTAGATATTTCAGCATATATACATAATTGTTTCCTCAGCAATCTTGGGTTCCCTGGTAAGTTTGGTTTTAGGGATCATCATCATCAGGAAAAAGTATAATCCATGTATAATGTTGGTCTGTAGTTGGTCTCCTGTCTGTGTAGAACTGTTCCAGGTAAGCAGCTGTCTTGGTTTAATAGATTTCAGGCAAGCAACTGTCCTATTCACATTTAAGGCTATAAATTTCAGCACAAAGAAGTGGGTCATTTTCTCCACATGAATTCAAACTCCTGCAAAGTAAATATTAGCAGCTCCTGAATCTAATGTCCTGCCTTCAGTTATATCAGTTCATGGTAGCTATTCTGCCAACTCTATGGTCAGCTAAAACCAACTGCTGCAAACTTCAAGAAGCTGCAACAAAATATAACCAACTTTTCAGCTGACCATTCTTACAAAAATTATTATCCAGACTGCTCTCTTTAAAAATCATTACCCAGACTGGAGCTAATTTTGTAATCAGACCTTTTATAGAATCATCTAAGGTGATAATAACGCCTTGATTGAAAACAGTTTTTATTTTTATCTCTCTAATCCCTTTGAAAACATACATGTTTTAATTAATTAAAAAAATTTCAAAAACAAGTATTGTGTTTTTACATTTCACAATCAGAATAATAATAATAATAAGACAATATATTTTAACCAGACCCCCATTCAACCCCTTTATTACTTCAGTTGTAACAATTTTCTGAGGAGCATATTGTAAGGAAGAACCATCGATTGGCTTTCCCCAATACAGATATCACCCCCTCTACAACAATATTTCCTGCTCATCAGAGGTTGGAGGCACCATAGAGAATGGAAGCATCTAGAAATTTCTGTGTTTGGTTTTTCAAATGGTGCCACTAGAGTTCCATCTGACTTACCTAGATCTAGTTATGCCAGACATAGCTCACGAGGCATGAAATTCTCATGAACAAGTGCAATGAATGACAAGTGATGCAAAAATAGAATGGAACAACTAAAATTAATTTTAAGTAACAATTCATCTGCAAGTCCCTCCAATAAAGTTCATTCATATCTATATGAAGATTCATTTTCAGTTCAATTGAGAAGTTTAGAAGCATTTTATTTATCAATAATTCATTTGCAAGTTCTTCTAATAAAGTTCTTTCATATCCATGTGAAGATTCATTTTCAGTTCAATTATGAGAAGTTTGGAAGCACTTTATTTATCAATAATTCATTTGCAAGTCCTAATAAAGTTCATTCATATACATGTGAAGATTCATTTTCAGTTCAATTATGAGAAGAAGTATAGAAGCACTTTATTTATCAATAAATCATTTGCAAGTCCTAATAAAGTTCATCCTTCATTTCAAATGAAGGCTCATTTTAATTTATCTTGGGTAAAGAATTCAAAGGGTCTTTTATCACGTAGACATCTACCATTACCACATGAATATTTTTAACTATTTGTTCGAGTGTATATCCTTTTTAGGTAGGTAAATAGGTAAGATGAGCAATTCCTGATTTGTGAAGCTTCTGTAATTCAGTCAAGTATGGATGTGTATTTACGCACATAAGTCTCATTATTTTATTCATACACAATCAATATGCATGTAAGCATTTGTAATTCATATAGTACTTCATTATTTTTAAATTTATCATAGGTAGGTAAACAGGTAATGTAAACAATTCCAGGTTTGTGGACTATTCATAATCCAATCAAGTATAAATGGGCATAAGTTTCATTATTTTATTTATACACAATCAATATGCATGTAAGTATTTATAATTTTTATTTTGTTATTCTAATATATATAGCATAAATATTGTTATTTGGTCTGCCACAGACATATATTTCTACATATAAGTTGATTAGCAGCTTCATTTATAATTTAATCAGTGATAGTTATATGTAATAGCTCAGCATTTTGAATTCTTCCAGGCATACTTATTTGTATATCAGCAATATAAATAGTTATAAGTATTCGTTTTTATTTTATTTTAATTCAGATGTATCTGCATATAAGAAGTTAATCATTTATGATTTACCTTATTAAAAATGCCTTTTGATTATAGATACTTAAGACATTTATGTATTTATAATTTATCACTAATAAAACGTATTTTCACATAGCTATAATTATTCATAATTTATTTTAAGAAAGACGTTTTTTTTTTGTTTTGTTTTTTATAAACACATATAAGTATTGAATATTTCATGAAATTGTTACCTTATTTTATCCAGTTTGTTCCTTCACTTCATGTTACTACTGCATTTCAAAAAGAGGCAGTTTATTTGAGTTGAGTGGCATTATTTTCTTTCCATGATGTTCACTCAGGCGGGTCTTGGAGATTCATGGCTATGGACAAAGAGAGGAAGCTATTATGATTAGCCTTCCATCTTTATGATTTCCTTATTAATACTTTCTTTTTCATCATTATCAATGTAGCTGTAAATATTATATTCCAAGGTGACTAAAAACAGTTGTCAACTAAACAGTTAAGCAACACTTAGATAAAACTTTTTAACTTTTTTTTAAGTCTTTCACTTTTCTTCCTTTTTGACTGCTTTTTAAAATCTATCTCCTCTGAACTTCAAACACAACTATTTATACCCTGATCTCTGGATTGATTCAGCAGCACTCCCACTATATCTGATTTGTTACACAGCTTTCATTTAACCGTTTGATTGCCTGACTCATAAAAAAACGAGTAGATTTGACATCACTCTAAATCAGCTACTTTTTATCCCACGTATACATATTATATGTCATTCGAAAGAAAATCAAAAGTTCTGTAAGATGGTGCCCTCTTCAGAATTATTTTACAAGTAAAAAATCAATAAAAATGAGCATATATGTCAAACAAAACCAAAGCACCACCTCCTCACCACCTTTTCTTGAATCTTATTGGCTGTACAACTTCTGTCAAAAAGGGAAATGGCTGCCAAAAAGTAAAAAGTTATGTTCGTTTTGATTTTTATTACAAAAAATGATAAACGAATGTTTACAACATTTTAAACAATATTTGAATTGAATTACAAATTATTATTAATAAAATAATACTAAAACTCAAATTATTTTAGAAAAATAGTTAAGATATTACCAAGAATTATTTATTTATTGCTACATATTTATCATAACGTTAAAGTGAAAAAAAAAAGATTGCTGATGCAATCTTTTTTGGTTGGTTGAATAGCGGTTACTTTTATTTCACCGCAGTTGAATATTTTTTAAATTATATATTCAAATTTTATTTTTGAAAAGACTTTTGTTTACTTTTGTAATCTGACAATTTAGTAATATACTTTTTACAAATGAAACTAACGTATTTATATTATTAAAAGTGAATCTATTTAACAATAGATTTTGTTAAAGTTGTGAGTTGGCCAATTAAAAGTTTTGATTTTTAACTCATTCAGCCAATTAAATAATAATCGTTGAAAGGGTTAAGCCTGGGTGCTTTTCTCTTCTTAATGATTGGGCCACTACTTTTAGTGGGACAGATAAGGAATCATGAGGATTAAGCCATGTTTTTCAATTTGATAACTGCCTCAAACAATTATTACACTTCATATGACAACATCTTTTCAAAAATTAAAAATGTAATATTTTAATAAATGCCAGCTATAAATAAATACTTACGAGATATATTTATATCATAATTTAAAATGATAAAATCAATAATGAAGGTTTATCTTTTTTTTCTCAATTATAGAAAATAATAATTTTCTTTTAACTTTAAACTTTTTGCTTTATTTTTTTTTAAAAAAATAGGATCAACTTCTTACATATACATCTGCCTTTTTAGGGGGGGGGGTAAAATAAATCTTAATACACATGAAACAGAGTTTCTGTTTCAATATATATTTATTCAGACCTTTTAAAAGTTTAATTTATAAAACAATATTTTAAATCAGAGTTATTATTTATTTTTTTATTTCAATGAATGTAGAAAATATCTACTATGATTTTTGTCTGTGTTTATTTCTAGTTTTCCTTTCAACTTTATATATATTTATGCACACACACTATGTTAGTGTGTGCTATGTAATCCAACTGGTTACAATATATACATATATTTAAAAGGAATTTGAACTCAGACTTTCAAGCTCTCTACAGCTATCCACAACATCTTATACAAGCAATACACATGACCACATACATATGGACAAGATAAATGATCTCCAATATACATATTTCATGCTGAACCAACACTCATTAGTTGGTCCAGATCATCTCCCACACATATATACAAACAGTACTCAGCTTATATTAACTTCTTCAACATCCTTAGTGCTACGAGTGCGCTGCTTTCATTTTTCAGATGATGTTTTGTTTTCTTTCTTTACTGATGTAAAAAGTATAAGCATGACATAGAACAAAATATGAGTTTTCAACAGCTTAATCATGTGGGTTTCAGAAAATGTTTATTTTTAAAAAAATCGGTTAAAATTTGGATTTTTTGCAAATTTTTTAATCAACCACAGTATTTAATTTTTTTGTTTGTTTTTTTTTTGATAATTTTTGTACTTATCACGAAGCGATAAAAGACAAAAATAATTTACGGTTTGCAAATGATATTTTCTCCGGTGCTATTCACAAAGAAGGCCTACAATAGTCCTTCAACGTAATATCGTAAGTAACATTTTAAAAAAAATTTTTTAAATTTTTTTCAGAAAATTATATATATATGTTTTTTCATAAAATTATATTTTTTATTAATTTTAATTGGTAATTAGTGTGTGTTAGTTATTTATGCTCACATAGAATTCATATCTAATGTAATTTTCTAATGTTCTACCTACACTATTATAAAAAGAATGTTTATCAAAAAGTATAATTTATTATGAAAATCATTAATTATGTTTATATAATATGGTTTATAAGTAATTTGTTATAAAACTAATAATCAAATGTATACAAACATTGCATACATATATATATATAATCAAATTCTGATTCTTGTTTACGTTTTTCAAGTCTATAGCTAACAAATGATCTGTATGCAAATAAATTATATATATGTGGTACAATAAATATAACAAGATAGCACCACTTGTGTGCATAAAGAATATAAACAGTTATAAAACTAATAATCAAATGTATACAAACATTGAATACACAAACATAATCACATTCTGATTCTTGTTTTTGTTTACTCTTGTTCATGCTTTGGTTTTGCTATATATTTCATAACATTATTTTCAAGTCTATAGCTAACAAATACACTATATGCAAATAAATTATATCTATGTGGTACAGTAAATATAATAAGATAGCATCACTTCTGTACATAAAGAATATAAACATCACTAGTATCCATAAAGAATATAAACATCACTGATGTACACAAAAAAATATAAAATGAAGAAATGAAATTCATTTTATCAGTGATATAGACAGTAGCCTACAATTTCTAGTTTTAGATGAATAAGAAGCCAATTGCTATGATGATTTCTTTTGTATCTTTTATTAGGATGAATCTTTTTCTTTATAGACATCTTTGACATTTAGAACATTTGGGGTACAAGATAAAAATGAAGAAGTCATATCCGAATTCTTGATTGTGAAGCTGTGGATTAACTCAGGTAAGACATGTTATACATGTTTAGAAAGATAATTTTGAGAGTAATATAAAGAAATTATCACTGAAGATGTATTTTTAATTTTAGTTAATGTTACTTTTCAAATTATGAACAAACAATAAAATAATAATTATTTCGGATGTGAAAATTTATTTTTTCCTTATTTTTTATATAGTTATCACTATTTATTTTATGTTTATTGTTTTCCTTAATGTTTCTAGTTTCTAGCAATGTAATTGTTTTTGCTCTAACATAATTAAAACTGAAGTAGTTCAATATGGCGGCTTGAAGCTGAAAGAGTTAAGATAGCAAATCTTTATACTTTAATGAACAGGCTTAAATTTTCTCCACCTTTTCACCCATACACATCAGGCTGAGTGTTCCATCACCAGATTTTCAATGATATGGATCGGTGAAAGGTTGGAGGGTGAAGAAGATTGAAGATTGTTCTTTAAAGGATGAATATTTGCTATCTTAATATAAGCTGAGCACTGACTGTATATATGTGAGGGAGATGATGATTTGGACCAACTGATGAGTGCTGGTTCAGTACAAAATACATATATTGGAGATCATTTATCTTTTTCACATTGTGTGGTCATGTATATTGGGTTTATAAGATAGAGTGGATAGTTGTAGGAAGCTTAAAAGTCTGATTTCAAATCCCTTCTAAATTACATTAAGTTCAGAATAAACAATATATGGTACTGTTCTGTTAGCTCATGTCAGCCACTTGATGGCATTGATACTATGCAAAAAGACACAAATATAATGTTACCGGGCCACCAGCATCAAAATTAATTTTCAATATATTAAGGTATGTTAGCTTATCTACAAAATCATTAAGTTTGTTGATTTGTTATTTAGTTGATAACGTGGGATATATGTATATAAATGAGAAGAAGTTGGATGATAGAAATTAAAATAAGTTCAAAACAATTTTTTCTTCAAATTCTATTTTCACCCTGCTATGTAAGGCAGAACTCATTTGTAAATAAATTAGACAAGTGATATTTATTACATATGTATACTTATTCAAACCAGATATGTATTAATTAATTACACATTAGAAGGCCAATAGTTATACACATCCGCTAATTTCATATTTGGAATAGAGAGGTACTGTGCAATCTTTTTCATAGACTTAGATATTCAATAAGAATCAGATCTATGTGCATAAATAGTTCAACAATAATAACTATTAATAATTAATCATGCTAAGAATAAAATGCTGCTATAATACCCACATCTAAATTAATTAAATATTTTTAAGAAAAAGGGTTTTTTTATTCATTTCATAATGGATTGTTTTTTTGGTAGCATAATAACATATGGGATGGTATACTTATATATTATTGTAAATAAGGTTTTTTGACTGTATCTGTAATACTGTGTTGTATTTGGTATTGTGTGTCTATTCTTTTATTGCTTTCCAAAATACTTCATCGGTCAATTCTTAAATACTGGAGATGCCCAGAGTGAACTCCTAAATGGGCAAACCAAAGGAAATGGATATAAGATATTGAAGCATTCTTCATTTCTGAACCTGGCTCACACTAAGGCTTTCAAAATGAATGGCATTCTGGAGCTGTCGAAGCATATTTTCTTTCAAAGAGAACACTTTCGCTGACAGGAACAGGACTTGCATCTGAATTGTGAGATGGTTTTGGACATCTCCAGTCTCATTGTTTCACTGCACATGCATCTCTTGGGATATAGAAGTATGTTGTTATCCTGTAAAAATGCCATCGCGCCAGCTTCTGTGGACAACAGTTTGCACAATTTGAATGGCTCGGTTTTTCAGTCAGCCATTTTATTTGTCATGGATGTGTTCTCATGCAAACATGAGCTGGTTGAAATCTTGCTTGGACATACCCTTTCTGAATTTTTTTAAGGTTCCATGTTGAGTAGGGAAGCATGGCGACAGGTTCACAATTGTTAGGAGGTAGTAGTAGGTCAGATGACTTGTAAGGTAATTACTTTGACATGCATATTTGAAGAGTTGTGGCAAGCTGAAGTCCAGTCACCCTCAGATGATACTGTAGCAAACTGAACTATGAGCATTGGGACAAAGTGCATAACATGAAGCAGCAGGCTGGCTGACAGAATGGCATGCAAAATAGGCTCGCGGCAGGTCACATAAATGGCATATTTATGTGTTTTTGCATATAAATAATGTCATCAAGTGGCTGATATGACCTAATAGAACAGTGCCCAATATACTTGTATTTAAATATTATATATATATATATATATATAATAACAATAAAAATAATAAATATAATGGTGATTAACTATTATACATGGTCTTTTAATCCACATGAATACTTTCAGTTAATTACTTAATCCTCTTCATCTTCTGTTTAAATTCAAAAACTATAATGGAAGCAAATATCATCAACTCATATCCCAGGATTCCCAATTTTTAACCTTTGTATATATAATACTTTCAGTGCTTAATATATATGTAATACTTTGAGCTTAAGTTTCGTGCAATGGGTAAACTAGGTAATTACAATACTCTCTACCCTCAACATAAGGGAATTTTTATTAGAAAAAGGAGCATCTTCTCATTGCATAAATCTTAACCTTGAAGTATTTCATATATATTAAACACTGAAATTTACTTTATATCATATATTTTCATAGTTTGAATTGAAGTTGACAGAACTCTCAGAAATAGCAATTATTATTATCAATAAATTTAAAATATTTTTAAAATAAATTATGTGATTGATTTAATATGCATTCTCTTATTTTGTTACATAGAGAATTGTTTGAAAGACTTAGGCTAGAGGGAATGCATCTTAAATCAATCACACAATTTATTTTAAAAATATTATAAATTGATATTATTTACATTGAAGAAACTCTCAGACATGTTAATTAATAATATAAATCAATTTAAAATATATTAAAAATAAATTGTGGGATTGATTTAATATTCATTGATCTAGCATAATAAATGTTTTAGGCAGCTTTTTATATAATAAAATGAGATAATGTGAAAATATTGACTACTCTTTTTTCATAAAGATTATCACCATAATCTGTGATGAGAAAGTATTTCAATTATCTATTGTACCAGTAGCATGTCTTAACTTCAAAGTATTATATATATATATTGTAACGAGCACAGACGTTCGTTACATTGTTTTTTTTATATATATTATTAAACAAGTTAAAATAAAAAGTTCGCATTTAAAAACTTTCTTTAAAAATTAAAAATTGAAATTAAAATATCGTCTTAAACTCTTATATATTAAGTCGCACAGATAATAAAAATTATTAAAATAAAATTTTTATTAAAGAAAAAGGTATTTTTAAAACTAAATTTTAAAAAGATTTGGAGATAAAATTATATCTCTAAATCTGTCTTTAAATATATTTTCATTTGGAAAACAGTTAATTAATGAAATGAAATGATTGTTAATTAGTTAAATGTAAACACCTTCCATTTAAATTAAAAACACTGTCAGATAAGAAAACAATAAAAACTTTAGCAAATAAGAAAAATCCCTATGAATCACCTCAACGAAAAGGATATCTCATCATGACTATGTAAATTCAATCCTTCACATTAATATAAAAGAAAATTTTGGAAATTATTAATCAGTGAGTGACTAGTGAATGATTATTACATGTGAGAGAGATTGTTAGTGCGAAGTGAAGGAGAAGGGATTGAAAAAAGAGACATTAATCCCTTAGCTTTCTAAGAAATAAAAAGAAATGAATATTTTCTACATTGAGGACCAATTAAACTAAAAAAACCTCCAATGAATAAATAAAACAACACTAAATGATACTAATCTTCGGACATGGGAATTCACTTTAACGCCAGGAATATAATAGGATGAACTATTTCAATAACCTAAGAACTTTAAAATTTATGAACATTAAGTTAAAAACTTTAGTATTTAAAATAATTGCATTAGTTTCCTATCTGACCAAACTAAATTAATAATTTATTTGATATTTTTTCTTATTTATTTGTAAAATCATTTCCATTTATTTATTTTTCTTAGTTTTATTATATTGTTTTTCCTTAAATTAATTATAAAAATTTAAACTTAAGTCTGAATGGCTGTATAGATTGTAAAGTTATATTAGGGGAGGGTAATCTTAGGTTATTTATGTTTGTTAGATTGGCAATGGATTGGATATATTGAGTAGTTAGTAGATGTAATCGAGATACGGGCAGAATCGTTTATGTATACGCACTACCTTCCTATGGAAGGAATTATAAGACGGAGAACGGTTCTTTATGTTTTTTTTATTTCTTCTCTTAGATAGATGTAATATTCCTATCTGATTGAGAGTCATTCTTTTCTTAATTTTTGGCTATTTATTACATTGAATACATAGTATCAGATGGATTGATAGTTTGAATTTTAGTAAGGTTAAATAGGGATAGAATATTTTATTTTAATGCAAATCTATATAGTATATTCAGGCTCGTCCTATAAAATATTAAATTTAAGTTGTTTATAGACGCTCATAGATTGGCTATCGTTAAATATGTTTCTTTATATTTGCAAAATATATATAATTCGACAAATACTGATACCTTAGGTGAGTATCTAAAAGGTATTTATTCGGTGTCTTAGTTATTGGTGACGATGAGGTATCTTACGATGAATACTAGAGGGTTTCTTATATTCCTCTGCATTGTCAGTAATCAATAACTTTATTTTGCTTTTACTTAAATGTTTTATTGAAATCTATGTAAGATCTATAGCAACATATTAAACAGGTTAATATAATCCCATCTGCGACTTGATTAAAAATGTAAATTTATAATATAATAGTATGCAAGTAAATTAAAGTAAAATCAAAGTAAAAAAAAAAATAATGTTAAATGTTAAATTAAATGTAAATCACTAAAGTAATTTTAAACCTTATATATAGCATAAATAAATGTTTGTGAATTACTGGCAGTGGCTTCTTTATTCTTAATCCTAGTAAATGATATTATTAAATCTCTGCTATTCCTCTGAGCTAGTGACAATGGGCTAACGATCTAAATATGTAAATAAAGTGGAATCCTAACAGCGCTATTGCCTACTTTATAAATTTTTAGGCTCAAATGCCTAGATGTTTGGTAGTGCGTGGGTGCGATGCGATCTCCCACTTCGTTTGGATCGTTATAATTGGCGCCCAACGTGGGGCGATCTTTAATAAACCACAAATACCCTGAGCAAATTTTGTCAAAATGAAATAAATGTTTTATCTGCTTACATAAGTCGGATATTTTTAAATTTTATAAAAGCACTGCCAGCAAGAAATTGCGCATATATATTAAATAAAAGAAAGTATAAATAATTTTAAAACTAATTTTTGTAAATTAAAAAGAAAATCAAAAGGTTGCATTGGATATGTCTTCTTTTTTTTTGTTAGTATATATTTATGCGTTAACGTGTATAGGCGCACAGCCACGGAAGTTTATGATCGAAATGTGGTACCTTACGATGAGTACCGTTGGGAATTTACGTCAGTGTAATCCTATTTATGCATTTCAATCAGTCATAAATAAGTTGGTGGTAGTTATAATTGTGCTGCAAATAAACACGTATAAATCCATTATCTTGGAACATATTTATCTCAATGCAACCTTCCTAAATAAGTTAAATAATTTGTTTGTCATGCCGTAAGTAGAAATCAAATGGATAAAATAAAATAGAATTCTCGGGGGGAGGGGTGTTAACGTAGATGGTCCTTAGGTAGGCGATGGTCAACATTTTCTTTTTCTTTTTGTATATAGTTTTTTTGTAAAATTATTAACTGAATGTTTGTAAATTTTGTTAATACCGTAATTACTAACCCTAAGTAAAATATTTTTTTTGACTTACGTATCTGCCTACTTTATAAATTTTTCTAGGTTCAAATGCCTAGATGGCGCCCCGTAGTGCAGTGTACGTTAAGTCGTTTTTCTCCGGATCGTTACAATATATATATAGGGGATTTGAATCCAGACTTTCAAGCTCCCTTCAGCTAACCAATTTATCTAATACATCTCATTTACATGACCACATACATGTTACAAAAATAAATGATCTCCAATATATGTATTTCATGCTGAACCAGCACTCGTCAGTTGGTTCAGATCATCATTTCTCATACATATATATAATCAGTGCTCAGTCTATATTAAGATAGCAAATTTTCAAACTTTAATGGACAGGGTTCAATCTACTCCACCTTCTAACTCTTCAGCTATCCATATCATTGAATATCTTATGGTAAAATGAACAAATTCCTTGATGATGCCAATGTTATTGTCATGCCTATGTTGACTTTAAGCCATTCTGACCTCTCATATATATATATATATATATATATATATATATATATATATATATAAAAACAATTCCACTAATTGTTAAATTATTCCATTAATACTCCCTGTGAGACATTAAAGTTGGATAAAATTAGAAAAGAATGGAACCAAACATGTATGCAGGATTTAAAATTTCCCTAATTTAATGCATTACATAAAACCATCACTTATGATTTTTTGCAAATCTTCTTAGATAAACATGAATTTCTAAGTTTTATTTCTGAAAGGAGATTATTTATAGCCAAAGAAAAGATAGACTGAAAGAATGCAATAACAAAGAGTTTATTATCAATACTTTCAAATTATTTTTTTAAAACCAATAAACATTAAAATATTTAAATATCTTAAGCTTTGCCCAACTTTGAACCATGATTAACATGTTACATAAAATTGTCACTTCCATCACCTATGTAAAGACTAACAGAACATTGAAGTTACAAATATTTTTTTAAATTATAAATTACATTTATATATTTTCACAAAAACTATAAAATTACTTACAAAATTTATTTTTTGCCTGTGTTAAATCAATTCTCATTAACAATTTCATAAAATGCAACTTTATTTTTTATTTTCTTCTTTAACATAGTTATTTGAGCTAGTACAAATTTATTGTTAAATAAATAATTGTTAATACTTTTTTAGAATATAGTCTATTTTATTATAGATACTCTGTTCTGTGAGATTTTTAACAATAGTTTAAGAGTGGTCAGATAGGAAAAAATTTAGATCCTTATTAACAGATTTATATCTGGGAATTTTTAGCAAACTATGTCATTTGCTTCTACATTTATTTTAATTATAATTTCATATATATAGATTAGATGTAATTGGAATTTGAATGAAAATATATTTTGGTCAATGAATGCGTTTAGAAAAATACTGATATCTAAAAAGCATTTCTGTTTCAACTGAGATAAATATCAATTGAAAAAAACCACTAAGTTATTATAGGATTGTAATGCATTGCCACACTTTTGTTAAATAAGATTCATTGAACAATGAAAGTTTTTCTGTCTTTCCACATTCAGTAGAATTAGAGGAAAAATGGCAGCTGCCCTCATGATTGAACTTTGTCCTTTCTCCCTACCACAACTGCTTGCAAACAAATAATGTATGATATGTAATGTGGACAATTGAAATTTTAAACTGGATTCCAAGAGATTGTAAAAGACCAAGAAAGAGACCACATGTGAGATGGATGAATGAAATAAGAAAGTGTGCAGGGGTGATGTGGAGAAGAGAAGCTAAAGATAGGAAAAGATGGATTGAACTTGGAGAGACCTTCATCCTGCAGTGGATTGATAATGATTGATGATGATGATGATGTAATGTGGACCTAGTAATATATAAGAACACATATTGCAGCACTCTTTTCCAACTTCACATATATATGTTGTATTGTAATTTCCATAAAGACAATTACTAATATATAAATATTCTGAAACAACTTGTTTCATTTCTACAACATTAGAGCAGTAATATTGATAAAGTATGTGTATTTAAAGTTTATAAAGGAAAAGAAGAAAAGAGCACAAACATAAGTTACTTATACCCTTTTCCTCCCACATATGATGGACTTTTATACAAGGATTTATCATATTGATTATCAAATTTTGCTCACTAATTCAATTATTCATTACAATGATAAACACATCAGTCATTCATGAAGGGGAACCTTTTGACATTCACACCAAAAAAGCACATTAAAACACAAAGTTTATTCATTATATATATATATGTACAATTAAAATATGATTACCTAATTTTCATCTAATTCCCTTCTTAGTCTGTACTTTAATTTATTAACATCAAATGTAAATAAGCTTGCATCACAATCAATAGAAAAGGCAAAAAATACATATTTCATTCACTGCAATAAATAATGAAAAATATATTTTGATGATGAATTGTTACAAAGTACATTAATAATAAATTGTAAAATGTGTACATTAGCTAAAATATATTGATTTAATCAATTTTTGTCTAAAAATTGATTAAATAGTAATTCATTCTAAGGCAAAAATGTTGTTAATTCAAGTAAAAATGATTTTCATTAAAAAAAGAAATACTATTGCATGCATTACACAAATAATCATAAACATACAATCATCATCATCACATCATTTTTAACTACTATTGATCCATTTCAGGATGAAGGTCTCTCTAAGTTAATCCATCTCTGATCTCTAGCCTCTCTTCTCCACATCACTCCAAATGGTACTAAAAATAAGTTTAAAATATCACATTTATTTTTCTCAATGATATTATAATTTGTCTCTGAGTTATCCAAGATAATAATGGCTTTTATTGCAAACATTAAAAATTAATAGCAACAATATACACATTTTATTATGAATAAATTTTCATCATATATAACAACAAAAGTATCAATAATACATTTTAAAATGACATCATCATCAACCATTATCAATCCAGTGCAGGATGAAGGTCTCTCCAAGTTCAATCCATCTTCTCCGATCTTCAGCTTCTCTTTTCCACATCATCCCTGCACACTTTCTTATTTCATCCATCCATCTCACATGGGGTCTCTTTCTGGGTCTTTTACAACCTCTTGGAATCCAGTTTAAGATCATCTTAAAACAATTTGTATTTAATTGATTTCTAGTTAGTATTGTTATATGTATAAACATTTTAATTTTCTGTGAGAAAAATATGTTATTGTATACTAAAGTAATATTGGCAATTAAAAAACAAGGATTAATCATTTATATTATTAAAATTACAACAGTCAATCATACATTACATGTTTTAATCTAATTTTTATTTAATTATAGCTGCATTTATGTTAAATTAATAAATTTGTGTACTATTGTTAAAATAAAATTAGCAGCATTGTAAAAAAAAAAGCTCTTTTATTGGTTAAATAATTACAAAAATAAAAAAATGTTGATAAGAAAAGATAAAATACAACAAAAATAAATTTTAATATATAAAATATATTAACTTTTTTTTCTAAATGCTTAATTTAATTTAATGAATCATGATTCAGAAAATATTTTCAATTTAGATAAGTCTTAAAATAGCAGACTATAAATTGAGAACTATTGTTTTTAAAAAAAATATAGCATCTAAAATATTTTTTATATTGTGTATTTACTCAGATGTTTTATATATTTTGAATTTACAATAATAAATTAAATGTTTTGCCACAGAAATGTATTAGAATTTCTTGTTTTTATATGGTATTTTTGATTTATGAAGCATTTTGAGAAACCATGTTCACTTTCCAGGATAAATGTTTGGTATTTATGTATTAATATGGTAGTGAGATTTTACATTCATACAAGGGCAGCAAAAATGTTCTAACTTGCAATCTCATAAAATAATATCTGCATAGGATCTTCTGACAAACTTAATCCATCAATTTTGATAAATTATGACAAGTAACTTTATTTAGTACTAAATGTTGATCTATAACTTTATTTAGTGGAAATAAACAAGTACTTACATTTTGAATCGAATCAAGTGATTTTCAAAATGACAAGAAATTAACCTTATTTCATACAAAGTGTCAACCTATAGCTCTATTTATTGGAAATAAATGAACATGTATTTACATGTTGTTGTTTTTTGTGAGAAATGACATTGCAACAACTAAATGTTTAGCAAATGTACATTTATTAAATAAAAAGAAAAGCAAAAGATTTTTTTTTTTTAACAATCATGGGGAAAGACTGAAGTTTTTTATGTCTTGCAAAATGCAAATGAAAGTGTAGCTATGATTTATATGAAAATGTTTGTATTCAGTGATTCGAAAGTTGTCACTTCCATAGAATTTTGTGTTTTTTTCGAGATAACGTGCTACACACATTAAACTTTCACCGATAGTTATTTCAATGTATGACCATCTCTTAAAAGTAATGGATTTTTGTAGTGAGCAGTTCCCAAATTTTAATAATTTCATTAGATTAAAAAAGTCATTTCAAAAAATCACTCACCAAGAATTAAAGCTGGATAGTAAATCACGTGAACACCTTACTTTTGTCAGATGATAGATTAGTCACTCCAGCCTTTTTCATGACATCACAGCATCTTTTAAATCATAAAATTAGCAGAACCAACATTTTGACTAACAACTTTCTCCTGATCAAGGTATTATTTAATATTCACTTAAAAATGCATTCATTTCATTTTTAGAAGATTGTAAACATCTTTGATTCAGTCTTTATATGCACTTTTGCTTGTGGCTATGACTTTTATCACCAGAAAACTAATATATAAGTACCAAATGTTTAAAATAAAGACTATAATGATTTAAATAAGAATTAAGTAAGTAATATTTTTAATGTTTTGAAATAAATTATTTAAAATTAAATACTAAGGTTACCAATATATATGGATTATTTAATTTATTTTTAATTTGGACTAAATCTAAACTTTTTATTAGATATTCATAAGATTAGAGATTATCCACATAATGAATAATACTTCTATAATGTAATTTTCACTTCACCACTCTCACACAAGGTAGGAACTGGTAAGAGTGGTTAGGGAAAATTACACTCCAGAAATATTCTAAACTTTTTAATTTAACAAAAGAAAGAAAACTTTTCGTGTTAAAAAAGTGTTATTAAAGAGATATGTAATTATTAAAGTTAATTTCAATATTTTTTCTTTAAAATATTAAATTTAATTAAGAAGTTATTTTCGATCTTTTGTGTGTTGGTGGTCGAGAGGTCAGCGCAGCTGCCTTAAAAGCAGTTGTCCCAGGTTAGCGGGTTCGCTTCCTGACTGATGCTATGTCACATGAAAAAAAACACTATTGAAAAACAAAATTGCAATACATTTATAACCTATTTAATTTTAATTCTTTGGCTTATCAATCTACAATTGTTAATATAGGTTATAATTACTGATTGACAGTATTGAGAAGAAAGCCATTTTTTAGTAATTATCTATGCTGGTGGAATTTAAGATAATGTAATCACTGTTTACGGTGCCTAAAATTCAAATAGTATGGAAGCTAAATGTGCTTTACAAATCATGAGTAGTTGAATCGCCTATTCTGGTTAATCAAAATATTTTATAGAGCAACCCTATATAAGATCAATCTAACTAAGATGTTTCTAGCTATATACAAAGACCATCTACATATATATTGAAGCACAGATAATAGAAATTTGCTAATAATATATTTCAGTGATATACATGCTATTAATATATGAAATCTATTATACATATGTATGTATAAAAGCTCAGTCAAAAGATATATATTGTTGTTAGAAGAAGCACAGCTGGAAGAAATTTACTATTGAGAAACATATTCATATATATTGTATCATCCTGAGCTAGACTTAAGATAGGCATTATCATATATAAAAAATATTGTCATGATTTTATACATTAATAATTGTTTAGAATTATTAAGTAATGTTTTATCTTAATTTTGGAAGTTATTATAGACACACCCAAAATACAAAGCAACTTATGATTTGTTTTTATTTTTTAAAAATAATTTGTGATCTATTTTTCTCATTGTGGTTAAGACCTGTAGAGGTCCCTACCTTCGCATTTTCAACCGCACATGCTTTAGGTTTATTGCCTTAGTAAATATTACTTACGTAATTAATGTGCATTAAATAAATTTATAATTACAATTTTTTGTGAAGTAAAACGACATGTAAATTTACTGCATTAAATTTAATATCTCATTATAAAGTAATTAATAAATGAAAAGATGTATATTTTAAATAAAGATAGTAATGTTTTGTCTGTCTGCACATTTTAAAAGACAGTAGGTTTAGGTAAACAGTAAATTACATTTTCACATATATAAATGTGATATTACCATATAGTTTTTAAATTCTAACTGTTTTAAAAGTAATATTTTTTTGTTATAAAAAATGATATTTGTAATAATCTTTTTTGTTAAACCAAGATATATTTTGTTTTAAAAGAGAAAGAAATAGTAAAATTATTATGTCATTATCTTTATTTTAAAATGTTTTAAAATATTTTTTCTCTTATAATATAAAAGAAACATTTTTGTTAGAGATATTGGTTTTATTTAAATAAACTCTAATTAAAGTGCAATATTTATCTTTTAAGTAAAAGATATAAATATTGAATTTATCGATAACAATAGTATCTAGATGAATTACATCAACAAACAAATGATATATAAGCCTGTGATTTGCCTTGGGAGATTCTTCTTCTTAGTTGATTTGCTCTCTATATATTATGTATATTGATTATTTCAATTAACACTGCCTTTTAGCAGTAAATACTTTTTTTTTAAAAAATGATATATATATTAAAATGTCTTATCTGAACTATAATATAATGAAAACCTAGTCAGGAAAATTGATATTTGCTTCAAAGACAACTTAATCTTTGAGAAGAACCTGAAATAACAACTAACATGGATTTTTTTTTAGTGTTCTGGAAGAAAATTTTGTTAAAAGGTTTATTTAAAACATCTGAGTTAATACATATACATGTCTAATATGTGCACCAATAAATTAATAATTTGCCAAGGATAAAATATAATGATAATAATAATTTGTCAAATGGAATAATTATAAGTTTTAAAAAAGGCTAGAAAAATTTAATTTGTTATATGAGTTGATTATTATGCATTTACCTATTTGTTGCTAAAGAAGAAAATACATGATATTGTTAAGAATTATAATTTCAAGTGGAATAATTAGGAATCTAAATAACCACTTAATCATTTTGAAATGAATAAATAAATAACTATTACTTATTGTAAACTACAGTGTGAAATATTTCCAGTAATTATTAATAGTTTGTTGAATAAACAATGGATATTTTAAAAGAAAAAATCTTTGGAATTGTTATAGCTTAAAATATCATATTTTATTGCTTTTAATTAAAAGACAGTAGAACTTTTGTGTACAGACATTTATCAATATATCATTTGATAAGACAGGTTGTATGATTTATTTATAATTATTATTTATACTGTTATTGTGGTTGTTTTAAAAGACCATTTAGCATATATGTCTGAGAGTGAACATATAAATATATAAATTAACCAAAGAAAATTTTAATAGATAATTTTAGCTTTACATCTAAATCATCATAATAGATTTTATTCAATAATTTGTTTTGTTTGCTGATAAATGCCCAATAGGCAAACTGCAGCAAATTAATATTTTCTTTTGTATGATTTATATATACATATTATTTATTGGAGATAATAAATAGATTAATATTTTCTTATATTTTGAGTTGTACTATCTTATAGTTTAAACAAATATAATATTCTATGATACCTTAATTTAAATTATTATAGCATATTTATTAATTATCTTCTTATTAATTTTGTAAATAAAATTATTATTATTCATTAAATTCAAGTTAGGAGTCTTATTCAAATTAATAGATATTTGATATAGTAATCATAATTTAGAATCTCATTGCAAACATAAAAATATAAAATCTAATTGTCAAATAATATAAATTTTACCATTGTATTAAAGTTCAGTAATGATTAGAAGTGAGCCTAATGTTTTATGAACATCCATTAGTATAAAAGCTAGTTAATAAATTATTATAATAAAATTTTATATAATCATTAAGCTTAATAAGAATTATTTATGAATGAATGCCATTATAAACTACTAATTAATATCATCTGTCATAAATTTTCAAATACATTATTTTACATTATGTAGATAATATTGGCATTCAATCAGACTGATATTTATCTAGTACCTAAATATTATTAATAAATTTTAAAGCATTATTCCAATATAAATTTGGATTATTTTATTAATAGAATTTGCTTAACCTTTGCTAATTTTATTTCATTACAATATATGCATTAAACATATTTAATATTAATTCCCAGTGCTAATTAAAATACAAGAAAGATCTGCTTATTGCTCAAAAAAGGGGTATCCAACCTGTGGCTCAAGGGCCACATGCAATTATAAATGAGGTCCAATGTAAGATTGTAAACTTATTTAAGTCATTATGACATTTTTGGGTGGTTCATGTTGCAATGTGATTAAAATAAATGTGTGCCTGAAATACAATATCAAATATGCACCTAGTTTGTTTTTCCTCTTTTGCTTTTATAATAAAAAATATATATAAAGAAATATCAATAATGTTTTATAGTATAGTTAATGTGCAATCCAAGACTTTTTTTTATCTAATGTGGCCCAGAAATGCTAAAAGATTGGATGCCCCTACTTTAAGGAAAATAGTATTTCATATATAAATGTGTTGAATGGTAGATAAAAAACTTTGAATAAGTAAAAACCAGCCAACAAGGTGATTGAATAATTTAAATTTCCAAGAGATAAAGAGGTTACTGAAGATACTAGGAAAAAGAATTATTAAGCAAGTTTCTATAAAATATTCTTGAATGATTTAGAGTTAGAAAAATGTAATAGAATAATCAACTGTTTTTTACTGGTTAAATAATTTTTATGATAATGATATGCATCTTATGTTTGTATTTTCATATTCAAACATAGAATGAATTATTTTGCTCAAATATTTTAGGTTTATTTATTTTAAAAGCGAATTAATTATTAAGAATTGAAGTGATTTTTATATTGGAAAATACAACTACAGTATCCATGCCATTGTCAGCTTAGCCTTTGTTTCTAATATACTATTAAAGTCGTTTAGCTTTATAAATTTAAATCAATTAATAAATAATAATTGAAAATATTTTTCTATTGTTAGATGTATGTGTATGCACATATATAATTATGTTCTATTTACAAAAACTTACTTTATATATATATATATAGTAATTCAAGCTATTAAAATGAGCCCATCTTTTTCTCATAGTTCTGGCTTGTGTTCTTGAATTGAGAGTTCCACATGCAGTCATTATTACATCTGATTGGCTGTCATATAAGCATTTTTAAGGCACTTCTGTCGAAGATTTTAGCCTTTCACGTTATTATTAGGTCATCTGCTAGCGCTTAATAAATTTAATATATTTAAATCTACTTCAATTGATGTTTATTTCATCTCAGTCAGTTGAGGCTTGTCTGTGTAAACAAAGAAAATCTTTTTTTCTGCAATGCCAACTGTCTTTTTTTTTTAATATGTCAAAGCATTGACCGGGAAGCGAACCCGGACCCAGCTGCTTGGAAAACAGCTACGCTAACCGCTAGGCCACCAATGCTTGACTCAGTCTTTGACAAAAAAAAAATATGTCTTTAGTATCTCATTTGAATGCATTTTTAAAAAAAGTCAAGAAAAATAGCAGTTCTTTTCTTATATTTATATATAAAAAATTATTATTACATCATTAGTCACTGGATGAAATTTTCTCTCTATTTTACTTTTTTTTTCTATCCGCAATTTCTCTTCATATAAACTTTCTTAAATCATTCATGCATTATATGAATTTTTTCTAGGCCTCTTAAAACCTTGGGATCCAGTTTTAATACTTCAGGTGTTCATTTATTGTTGTCTATTTTAGAAACATGTATCACTCATTTCCATATCAGCTATTAAATTATTGCAATAATATCATGGATACCTCTTTGTTCTTTTACTGATGTGTTTTTCTGATCTTTCTTTTATAATTCCAATACCTCTAAATACCTTGCTTTGTAGTCTACAGTCAAGTTCTCCTATTAAGTGTCCATATCTTAGGGGGTAAGATACATTTATTTTCAATCGTATAGGACAATGGTGCTCAAGGGAGTTACAGATATATTGCTGTGGGTCGTGAATATTTTGAGAAGTTCTCATGATGTATAATATGCATTTTTTTCAAAGATCTTATATCAAATCGTACTGAAATATAATATATATATTTGTATGTGGTAAAGCCACTCTCATTATTACTATTTTTATATGCTTATAATTTCAGTCTGCATGTGGGGGTCAGTTAAGTACCACTGATAATAGAATATTACTTTCAATATTAAATTATGTCAACCAAAAGTATCCATACAATGCATTAATTTTATTATTATGTTTTTAAAATCAGTATTAATTAATTGGACCGACTGGATGAAACTATCAAATGTTCAACCTGCTACCAGGGTACTTGAAAGTCATATGATCTCCCGATTAATTTAGCATACGGCTTTTTTTTTTTTATTGGATGAAAATATTTATAATTGTTCATTTCTACCTTCTTTAGATTTTCTCCTTTTTAAAAAAATAGTATTTTTAATATATGTCTTAAATCCTATTCTTTAGTTTAGTTCTTGTAATCTTTCCTATAGCTTTGAAGCATAATTTGGGAAAACAAACACTGTCCCAAAATGTAGATGACTTATTTTATATCCACTTACGTTGCAATACGTGCCTGCATTTTAATTTATTGATTAAAAAAAAAACTATTTATATTTATAAATTCATAATTATAGTCACTTATTTTAATCTGTCTAAATATTAAAAAATAAACAAAAGTTTTATTTTTATTAAACCTTACTTTTATTTTTTTTTAATAAAAAATATTGTTTATTTATTGATTGCATAAAAAAAAAAATCACATTTATTTATTGTATGATATTTTTTTTAGATAATTAAAATATATATTTTATCGGAATTTAATTTTTCTCTTTATTAAAAATTAGCTACGAGTTATCTTTGAATTAAAAAAAAATTCTCACAAAATTTAAAATTTTATATCGTGAAGAATAATTTTAAAATGTTGAAAATCATTTAAACATCTGTGATATCAGTTTTCAGGCAAATTATTTTCTGAAGAGGATAAAAAATACTTATATTAATTTTTATTAACTACATATAAACTAAAAAGAAATTCATAAAAATAGATTTAAATTGACAGCCAATTCTTTTATGCAAATACAATTGTCCTCTATTTAAATTCGCCTCTTTTCCTACTATCATGTCCTCAAATTTCTTTACGATGTTGTGCGCCCACTTTCATGGCTATTCTCTTAATCTCTTGATCTTCGCATTTCTATGAGAGTACAAATGAAAGTCAGATAAACAATATTTTAAGTTTCCATTCAAATAGTATCACTGAGTTCAAACCTTGGAATATATGTTGAAATTAACTGAGCTGAAGTAAAATGCTGATCTTAGACTATTAGTGGTAGGTCACACGTAATAGAACGACTTTCAGATATGAGCATTAACTTCAAATAAACAATCTACATTACCTTACTACCTTTCACTTCCTTGCATGATAAGATGATTCATAAAGAGGGGGTATTGCTTCCAATCCAAACAATTGTGTTTTCTTTATGTTCACTTTTATTACATTCTCCAGGTATTATTTAATTTAGTAGAAGACCCAATCATCATGAACTTCTCATAGCAGCAGCCCCTCCCCCAGCTTACACTGTATCAATGAGATTAAGAGTTTATAATATTTATCATTTCATTCCATTTATTTTTTTTTTAATTCCCAAGTCCTTGGCTCTGAGAAATCAGTGTTATAGTAGATTTACCAGACTAGAGATCCTTAGTTGTGACTTTACATGAGGTATTGGTAATGAGTTATTCTGGAATGAAATTTGGAACAGAGGTTTCAAATCTTAAAATGACTGTTTGTTTTGTAACCCCTGATAGTGAAACTGTCTCACAAAATTTTGCTAAATTATTAAGCCTGGAAAACCAATTATCAAGGCAGCAATTGTAAATTCGGAAGTGGTAATGGTAATAAAGCAGAAGGTTGTGTTGGTTACAAATATAATTTTTAATATCTTCTTAAATATAGATATGTGGAATCTGATCATCATAACTTGATGTGAATGAGCTGCTAAAATGTTGAACCAATGATGTTGCTCTTTTTCTAAGCATGCAATTGAACAAATAGATGGCTATATGTTTTTTTCTAAAGGAATCATCAAGTGAAAGAGAACAGCATTGTAATGGATTTGTCTTTCGAATTCTCCACCTACCAGTAGTAGCTTGATAACATCAGATGGAAGAACTAAGTATGATATAAATATCAGAATTTTACAAGATAAAGGAGCTTTTAATAAAAACAGAGGGTTATTAACTTCTAAAAATAAATATTTTCATATTTAAAAAACATCTAATTGAAAACTACATTCGAAATGTGTCTTTATATGCATCAGAAATGTGAATATTATAGAAGCAACTTTTTCCATACAATAGTACCATCTAGTGCAAGCTATAGTTATCAGTAGATGCTAAAAGATCATCAATTTAATTCTATCTAGTGCTTGCTCATCCAATATCACCAGACTTAGTGAGAAGCCTTGGAACTGGTAGCATTGCACTTGGATCTTTGGATCTAATGCACCCTTTGGATTGAGAACTTTATTGTATTTTCAGTTTGGGCAGATGGCTTTATAGATAACTGACAAGGTAAAAAGTGGTTTCTGAAAAGGTGAATTAGATCTAAATACCCAACTACACTACTCCCTGATTCAAGGTTCCACAGTGATAAAATCTCTGATCTAAACACTAGTCTGTGGATATAAGATGAGTAGGCATTATGAAGAATTAAAGGCACAACCTTCAAGCAGTTGTTGATTACTGTAGCCTGCATTAAGTGTCACTATTGTGTGGAAGAAGTTGCTACTGTTTTAACAACTTGTATCAGCATAGTAAAATGTGATCCTTATACCTTGGGATGTGATATAGCATGGATAAAAATTAAGAAGTGCTAAATATTATTGAAGAAGACGTCAATATTGTAGAGGTTAGTCACATGATGAAAATATTCACAATAGTACTTATTGTTGTTGAAGAAAATGAAAGGAAATGGTCAATAGCATGGTTAAAATTTAAAAAATGCTAAGTACGATTGGAGTAAATAGAAGTATCCTAGAAATCAGGCACATGGTGAAATATTCACAATAGTGCTTATTGTTAATGGAAGAAATGATGAGACAAAATACCAGCATAGAAAAATCTAGAATCAAATATCTGAATGGAGTAAAAGGAATATGAATTTATGGATTTGTAAAAGATTTGATGATACAGAGAAGATTGAAGAGCTATACTGCTCACCAACTTAATAGAGTTAAGGAGACAGAGAGAAAGTGGGATCAATGAAAAATTAATAATATTAAAAAGTGATTTTTCCAATGGTATTTGTGAGCACTTTATTGGTGCATTGGTCCAACATTAGATTTAATGCAGTAGGGAAATGTCAGACTGAGGAAAGTGAGGTCTTCAGATCAATTTCAATGCTAGAAAGTCCCAACACTCAAATTTCTTGTAATCTCTTGAGCAATAAAGCTATTCAGTTTCGTTTTTAAATCAATAATTTTTTTTTTTAAAATTATTTTAATCTCACATTGATAAGAATAGTGCTTCAAAATTATTAAAAAGAATGGCATTTGTTCTATAAACTCAAGTGATCTGCTGTTCCTGAATTTGTTTAGAAGGAAATTTGATACAAACGAACTCCAATGCATCCACACTCGGAGTAATAGTTTTTTATTTTCTTAATTTTTAGATATTTTAAAATTGATACTACATGAGTCCTTACTGATATGAATTGACTGATAGATAATGGCATAGTATATTCTATGGTTAGAATAATAGTTGCCGTAAATATTATACCCTATGTGAAACATTTTGGTATGAAATTTGACATTTGCTCTTAAGAAGCAATCACTACTCACACCAAATTTAAACAGTTTATGAATACTGAAGTTGTTAAAATGGATATTCAAAGAATCTTTCTTTACCGGACACAAACTTAAAACTAAAATCATGTTTCAAATATAAGTAAACTATTATTGGGTCTATTAAAAAGAACAATCCTGATTATTTCTCTGGTAATAGTTCTATTTTTGCTTTAGCAATATAGAGCATCATAAGTAGTGTGGAATTTTGTATGGTTTGGTGAAATGGAAGAGTGGCAGATTTTGGAGCCCAAACATTCCAGATCACAATTCAGCTGTGTCACTTCCACTGATAAAACTTCTTTTCAACTTAGCAACAGGACCATTTAAGTATTGATTTTGCAATGCAGAGTTTTAAATTCAGAAGTTCAATAATTGACTAAAAGACTCATGAATGATTGGTGATTAAAATTGCAAAAAAGTTATAATCTTTTCAGATCCTGTTGACTTTATATGTATAAATAAATAATTTAGTGATGTATATAATTGTAAATAAATAAATAACTCAGATTATATGTAACTGAACAGGAAGTAACTGAAGCTTCCGATGAGTTTTTTCATTCTTGCAATCCAATCACAACTATCCATTTGCCCAAAAGTCAGACCAACCTCTCAGACCATAGATACATTAGAAACATATACGTTGTCAAGCAATTCATACAGCGCATGTGCTATTTCAACTTCTTATATACATTATTTCTAAAGAAACCCTAATCTTAATTTTTTATTAATTACAAGCGATCACAGATTACCTGGAACATATAATCAAAGACATATAATGCATATAATTGTAATCTTGTGAAAAGAACTTAATCTTCATTACATTCACTATTAGATTAAATTTATATGCATGTAAATTTGACTTAATAGCTAATCTAATTGCATATGTGTGAAGATTAATTTCCTTCCACGAGATTACATTTATGTATACATTTATATTGAAGCATTAAAGTAACATATGGGCATGAAATCATAAACCTATTAAATTCATAAATGACATTCTTTTGTATAATAATAACAATAATAATAATAACAACAACAATGATGATGATGATAATAAGGACTAATCTTTCTTATTGCACTGACAAATGTATATCATATAATACTAAATCATCCATACACTGCTTTATTTATCATCTTCTTTTACAATTTACAGTATTTTGATTGCTCCAGCAATCTTCTTCAGAACTTTTATATCTCCTAACTTTAATTGCTAAATTCAATTTTTTTAATATAGTTTCGATTGCCCCAGCAATCTTTTTCAGAAATTTTATATCTCTTAACTTCAACTACTAAATTCAAATATTTAAAAAAAAATTTATTTTTTTTAATTTAGCAGTTGAAGTTAGGAAATATACAAGTTCTGAAGAAGATTGCTGGGGCAAACAAAACTTTAAAAGAGAGTGATAAATAAAGCATTGTGATGATTTTGATGATAATAATAATAATAATAATAATAATAATAATAATAATAATAATAATAATAATAATAATAATAATAATAATAATAATAATAATAATAATAATAATAATAATAATAATAATAATAATAATAATAATAATAATAATAATAATAATAATAATAATAATAATAATAATAATAATAATAATAATAATAATAATAATAATAATAATAATAATAATAATAATAATAATAATAATAATAATAATTTAATCAGAAAGGGGGAGTATTTTATATAATGATATTAGAATTGAGATGGTATATCTATCTTATCTACTCAGTTAAATGATAATAAAGATATACAACTTAATGAAGTTAAAACAGCCTTCATGACCATAAAAATTAAAAAAAAAATGCAGGTTGATGTGATGTGATATGCTTCTTCTTTATCAGAGTCACGAATCTCTCACCCACTATGCCCGGAGAAACCTGTTTGCCACCTTAGTTTCCCTTTCCATTCCCCACTCTAAGTTTTCCCATATTATTGTATATCCTGCTCCATCCTATTTTCACAACATAATCTTTGTCCACTCTATGGCTTTATTCCCCCTTATCTTTTTCTAAACACAGCATAAAAATCAAAAACCCACTTTTAAATATAATCACTTTGTTTATATTTATTCTCTCACAACTTCATTATTTGTATTCTTTTTGTTTGTAAGCATTTACATTCAATTAACAGATGCCTAGTAGTTTCCATGGTTACTTCTCCACTTATGTGTACGATATATTCCCTTGTTGCTAATGATTTTGTTCGAGTCTTAAACAGTAAACTACCTTCCTTGTTATTATCATAAATTAACTCACACCCAATATTCTGTTTACTTCTATATATATTTAAACTCTTTTTATTTTCCATAATAGTACTCCATCTCTCCAACTTCCTATTTTTTATAAATGCATCTATTTTTTATCCCATTATTTGCCACTATAACACTCAACAAATCTCCTAACACAAACACCCACCTTTTATATAAATATACCAACACAAATTCTTTATCCAAATCTTCTGTATACTATACTACCTTTCTCATTTATCTTGTTGCCTATTCTTTACCTGTAACCCAATTAAATACTATTTTGGCTATTCTCTTATTATCCATATGTTTCTCCCCATCTTACCCCAGTGCTATCTACTGCAATTTTAGGTAATTAATTTAGATATTTGGGTTAGAAGATTTTACATATGCAAATTATTAATCAATAATTTATATATAGAGAGAGGGGTGGGCATAAATGTGTAATAAATATATTAAAAGCACTTACAAATAATTTGATAATAAAGAATAAGAAGTATATGAATTTACCATGGTTTGTAGTGAAATGATTCGAGAGAAAATGTTTCTTTGTTTAATAGATACAGAATTGGAGAAGAGGAATAAAATATATACAAAATATAAATAGTTATTAGAAAGAGAACTTACTGATATTTGATACAAGGGCAGTTTTGGATATTAAAAAAACAAGAGATAAATGGAATTAGAATTTCATCTGATTATGTTGAAATAAAAAAAAAAAGAGTACTTAATATTTTTGAAGTTTGTAAATGAAGATAGAAATAGAAGTTAAAAAAAGTAGAAGTGTTTCTTTTTGAGTCTTTATAATAAAAATGGAAAATATAAAGATGGTATATTGGAAGTAATAAAACCGTTTTTACTAAAAAGAGATAGGAGAAGAGGGAGTACGTCACTACTGAAAAAAATAAGAAATAAGAATGTGACGATTATAGCAAAAAAAATGTTTATTTTGGTTTATAGAATATCTAAACTTACTGACTACACACGATGACCTGAGTTTGTTAAGAAGCCTTTTATATTTTATTGCGTTATACTTTAAAAAGAATTTTAATAATATAGGTGAAAATCGTTTAAATAATTTAATTTACACATATATAAATTGTAGCTAAATTATTTTCATTTTTTTTTTTTTTAGTTAAATTATTTTTTTTATAGTTATAACAATTATTATAATATAAAAATACAGCATAATAGAAGGTATTTAGTTTTTTTTTAATTAAATCTCTGTCATAATTTACCATTACAATATTTATAGGGAATTTGAATTCAGATTTACAGGCTCTTTTTAGCTATTCCATCTATCTCGTACAACCGATGCACATGACAACACACGTGTGAAAAAGATAAATGATCTATATCTTCAAGATATACATATATTCAAGATCATTTATCTTTTTTCCACGTGTGTTGTCATGTGTATCAGTAGTATGAGATAGATTGGATAACTGAAGGGAGCTTGAAAGTCTTAGTTCAAATCCCTTATAAATACATCTAAATTCCAGGGATA
Source organism: Epiperipatus broadwayi (assembly GCA_028023455.1). Classification (NCBI taxonomy): domain Eukaryota; kingdom Metazoa; phylum Onychophora; class Udeonychophora; order Euonychophora; family Peripatidae; genus Epiperipatus; species Epiperipatus broadwayi. The sequence goes on along the minus strand of JAQFVV010013044.1, from coordinate 105,619 downwards.
TAAATATGCCTGTATTTAAATATAAGGATATTTATAAAAAAATTTAATAAATGTTTAGGTATAGTTAGTGCAGAAAATAGGTAAAATAAATTCTTATAGAATTATTTATATAAATTGTATTTTGGAAATTTTTTAAACTTCTGAAACGGTTTTTATTTTGTGCAAATATTTTTAAATTGCTTGTTATTTTTCGTTTTATATAAATAAAAAAAAGAAAAGAAAAGAAATTGAATCTGATTCTACCAGCTTTGTTTTTCTTTTAAAAATCTTGCATTTATCTCAGGTTTCTCAAGGTAGTTAGTAATTGTTAATAGTTGAAATATTCTCATATATATATATAACGGTCTGTGATTGGGATTTAAATGCATAACAATAGATAATAATAAAGCAGATATACATAACACACACACATATATATAGTAAAATATATTCTACCACAGTGTGTAGACAATTATCATCTATTAAGGTAATTGTTATGGTAATAAATCTTTGGTACATATCGTCATGCTTTGATAAAGATATGCTGTATTAAAAGTCTGGATCATCAAAGTAACTAATATTATTTTGTATCAAAGATTTATGACTATAATAATTGATAATTGTCCACATACTCTGGTAGAATATATTTTATTACATATTATCTATAATATATACATATAATATAGTTTGAATTAAATGTTTCTGTGGATTGTTATTATAATAATGAATAGAAATGAGATAATATCCATGAAATACAGATGAACTTTAACTTTTTGATGTTACCAAAAATTATTACCACTAATTGACAACTTCTAAAGCTAAGTACATTTTTGTTAAACACTTATAATAGCTCTTTTGCTGAGGGTCTTTTGTTGAAGTAAAAGGGGTCCCTCTTTTACTTCAAACCCAAATACTTATATGGAATTAAACACAGAAAGCTATTTTTATAGATATGAGAATGTGAAAGAATAGCATATTTCTTAACATTCTGCATAATATTTTTTACAACTTTGGAGAGTTGTATATGTTGAATTAAATGTTTATATGGATTGTTATTATAATAATGAATAGAAACGAGGAGATAATATTCATGAAATAGAGATAAACTTTAATCTTTTGATGTTATCAAAAAATTGTCAATTAATAGTAAATGATAATTTCTTTGTAACATCAAAAGGTTAAAGTTTTCTTGTACTTCATGGATATTATCTTCTCATATAATATATATATATATATTGTAACTAACTTGCATTTTTGTTTATCATATATATATAAACCATTATACAATTACAAATATCCAGTAACACCCTCTATTTAAAAGTCTATATCTCAATAATAGATATAGACTTTTAAACAGAGGGCGTTACTGGATATTTGTAATTGTATAATGGTTTATATATTTGTATAATTATTTCAATTAGTGTTAACAGTAATTTTCTTTTCATATATATATATAAAAGATAGAAATGACACTAGTAAATAATGAAGAATAAGAGCAAAGGAGTACATCAAATGATATTATATTTACATAAGATGCATTAATAAAACAATTGCATGATTACATGTTCAAAAGGTTGGTGCTTTTTATACATTAAAATTGACATATTTATTTATAAAGGCAAAGTAATTGATAAACTCATCATTGGCGACGAGGGAGATTTAATTGCACTACTATCTTATAATCAATGACTATTCTAGGTTACTGTAGATGGCACTAGAGCAGAGAGTTGCTTTTGTTTATAATATATTGTACCATTAATCCTTTACTGATGTTAATGAAGTGATAACATTTTACATAGATAAAGCTTTCGGTGTACATATGCATTAATCTCAATAATATGTATTTTGTCAGTGCACCTAAACATTATTAAAATCAGATTTGATGATCATTATCAACTCTTCTGTTTTCTATATAAATATTTATATAAAGCATGCTGTTTATATTTTCAGATTATCAATCACACAAATTCTTTCTCAGAGGCCTGCATCCAATATTTGCCCATAAGGGTTTTATTAGAATGTACATGTTTTGAACTTAATTACCTATCTTCAAATTGCCACTTTTTTAAAAAAAAAAGTCCTTATAGAAATGTTTTATCCTCTGGCATCATCATCACAGTTCACTTGGTAACAATCCTGCTTTTCTCAGCTCAGAATCATGTAAGCATCAGAAATGAGATTACTTAGAGAGTGATGCAAAAGTACAAAATGTTAAATAAAAGTGATAATAATTTATATGGACATTCTTAATTGATTTCATAAAAAAAAAAAATAAACAAATGAAGCACTAAATTTACTAAACATCATATAAACATCATATAAAAAAAAGAAAAATTATAGTGTAATTAAAAATATATGCACATCTAAATAATTTATATTTACATCTTACAATATCTTAAAAGTATTTGTTAATAAAATGATATAAATAATATATATTCAAAGAAAAAAACAATTGAAATGTCAATTCTTAACATTTATAAATTATATTATCATTTTAATAAGGTCTTCTACACATCTATAAATCATTACATTCTTACTCCTGGTTGGTTAAAAAAAATTCATCAATACAATGTCTCTGTTGTGTATTTTAGAGCCAGTTTTCCAAGTTTTTACTTCACTTGTTTGATTATATGGGCAGAATAACAGCATGCAATTAAAAAACAACAATTCAGTAAGCAAAAGATTACATTTCCCCACATCCTCTGTTTCTGGGCTCTTCTTGGCAATTTTTTAAATTTGGAGAGGCTACATTGTAAGTTCTGACTTGGATACTGTGGGTCTATTTAGCAATTCATGCTTTTTCTATTATCTTCATCTATATTGGACCATTTTAGCTAGCTAGTTATGTGTCAGTATTAAGAAGTATTATGATAGCAGTTTGAAACAGGCTAGAATGATTTTGCAGATATGTGGTTTTTTAATTTATATAGACTGCTATTTACATGTATTTATCTTTAACCCCTGGTTTTAGTTATCTCTTAATCATTTTAAGTACATTTAATTACAATTCTGATTAAATTTAACTGTAATCAAACTATCAAAATAACTTAATTTGTTTGTTTGTTTAGAAATAGTTTGCATTTCTTGATTAAATTATTAATCAAGGCCATAAAATATATAATTAAAAATATTAGAAATATGCAAAGTTTTACAAATTTTGCCAACTTCTCCATAAATAAAAGTAAATATAAATTTAACTTATAAATAAATTGAACCTATACTTACAAATGTAGGAGATCAATTGAGAGAATGTTTTATTGGTTTTTTTTTTTTATTTCCCTAATTTTTAATTTTATTTGGAGATTTTAGTAATTTATTTTGAGCTCATTTTATTGAGGGAACTTTGAATATAAATATGGTTAGAGTTGGCCAATGTCTGCAATATTACGATACCTCTCCTTAAAATGATGAGACAATGAAAATGAGAGGAACGTTTCAATTCCCATTATTTAAACCTTAATCAGACTCTATTCCCTATATAAGTCCAAATCAGATTCCACATATATGTTATTTTATTTTCTGTACACCATTGAATATTAACAGTTGCTAATATATATTTATTGTCATAAAATATTTAGATCCAATTTAAAATACATTGCTGTTATTAATGGACACAGCATCCCTAGACCACTGGATAATTGCATGCACATCTACACCAACAAATATTCTCCAAGCAATAAACCTTGCATCAGAATCCAGTGTTATAATACTCATATGTACAACCAATTCTGTCATTCAAAAACATTGGATTATTGCTATTCACTGGATCTTCTACCACAGATGTAACTCTAATTAACAAATAGTATCAGGAATGTTTAAGAGATGGTTCTATGAAATCAAATGAGGTCCTATTTAAGAGAAGAATTTCCATCTTTCTATATATAGTTATAATACATACTATGTGGGTGTAAATAACACAGTAAGTGTACATACTTAATTACTCAATGCCACACAGTCACATATTCAAGGAATACACTGTGGTACCATTTACACTCATCTCTCAGATGAACACAGAGATTGACAATGCATCCAACTATTTTGTTCTATTATGTGATATACTATTATAGAAAGACTTTAATATTCTGTCATTATATGTTTTTCTCATGCCAATTCTATCTCAGTTATTCATATGGAATAAATTGAGGGCATATCTGAACATCTCACCATCCCTAATATACATTGAGTTTTCTTGCCTAAAGATGCTACCATTTTATCCTGAATATCATTTTTCATTTGATGATTCTCAGACAAAACTCACTTTACTTTTATTTTATTCAGACCTTGGCTGGCATTATGATCTTTGAGCCACTTTATCATTCCACAATTCAATATTAGATTTTAAGGATTGGTCACTCCTCATTTTTATAGCAAGCTGGTATTGTCTTTATATTCATCCAGGATTGTAATTTTTCCAATTTTCAGACAGTGTATTTATTTAGCTAGTTCATTTTATTTTATTAGTTATACAGTATTTTCTAAAATCATTTATTCTTAAAACATATTCAGGATCATATATCTAGTAGACCACCATTACCCATATAAGGATTAAACCTTTTCTCTGGATATTTCTTTAGTATTATTAGTATCCTTATTTGGGGTAATCTAAAAAAATCTATCATTCTTTTCATTCTGAGTTAGATCTGCATTATCTTGTTTGACTCTACCATTTTCTTTTTCTATGCTTTGGATATTATCCTCCTTCAGCTAATCTATCCATGGTAATAAGTAGCTTTATGTTTGGGTTGATATCTGATCATTTTAATCTTTTTATATTACTTATACTATTTTTTTTGTAAGCCTTACTAGGCAGAGGATTTGTATTATTAATTTTTTTAGCCTGCCATTTATCATCATACATTTCTTTAAGAACTTGGGCTGCAAACTTCATTTTCTATTTTTTTTATTTTTTATTTTGGTCTTATTTATATAATTTTCATTCTCTGTATTATCATTTATCTCACTGATGAATCCATTCAATTTTTTTCATCATTATATTTTGCATCAATGTTTACTTTCAGTTTATCACATTTTTTTCTTCATTTGTGATTTTATTCAAGTGAAACTTTCATAGCAAAGACATCAATATCTCTGTTATTACTATTCATGGCATTAGTATTCATGCTAAATTCTTCTGTAGTACTATTTACTAATATCTATTTTATTTGTCTCTTGTATGTTAAATTCATCCTCATCATTATATTTTATAATAATATAACCATATTACAATTTTGGAGTTATCTACAAAACTATTTGTCATATTCAAATTAGAATTAACTTTTACCGCTTAAGACAACAGTACTACATTCACCTTAGTTTTTTTAAATTTTTCACTTGCTACAGCATCTTTAGTTAGTTTTCTATTCTCTTGTATATTTAACGTAACTTCAACAATTTGCTTTACACCAAAATTTACTTGGAATTGTTTTTCCTTTCCTATTTTGTTTAATGTTTGTTCTACACTTGCTGTATCTTTTCATTATGTTCTTTGAGCATTTTTTCCCTTTCTTTAATCATTTTTTCTCTGTTTTATCTTATCATGCTCTTCATTTCTTGCTTACTTTATTTTTTTAACATTCTCTGATTTCACTTCATCATAATCTCCATCATTTTTACAGGTATTTCATATTAAAATCAATATTTAGGATTATTCATTTTTTTGTGTTCTGCATCTTACTGACTATTACTCTGTATTGCTTCTAGTGCATTTGCTTCATTATCTGTTATATATTTTTTCCATTTTTTTCTGCCTGTCTTATTTTCTTAATTCTAGATTTTGTTAACATTGACTATATTACCCTAATACTATGACTATTTTTATATTTTCTGTTTTAAAACTCTTATTTTCATTAAATTGTGTACCAGCCTTACCCTCACAATGCATCTCACCAACACCTAAAATATGCTAAGCCTATTTCACTATTTACATACTATCTTAATTTAAATCTATCCTATTTACCTGCCCATTAATTAAACCTGCTTTATTTTCCTTGTTAATTAATTATATTATTATAATGATGATATATTGTGACCAGTTGGCTATATAGCTGCATTAAAAATAATTAGACAATTGTCAGAAGGTTTATTTAATTAATGGAGAAAATAATATTTAATTTTCCTATGCATATTTTTATAATAATAATGGGTCAGAAATTAGTTAAATATTTTATTTTTCTTCCCACATAATAGCAGGAACATTCAACCAATTTTTTAGTAATTGTCAAACTTTTTTTAAAGTGTAATATGCATGTTTTAATATGTACTGTAAATCGTAAATATTGATTGAAGAGAGAGAAAATTATAAAATCATATAAATAATTTCTTTTGTTCTCTCTCTCTTCAATAATTTTATTTAATTATCTGTTGCTTTTAATTCTTAAAAAAATGTACCGAAAGAAAAAAATATTTTTTTTCTTTTTAGTAAATCATTTGATATTTAATTTTTAACCTTTTAAGAGAGAGAAAGTTTTATGTTTAATAATATTTTTAAAAAAGAAAAAACAAAAAGATTTTAATACTTTTGGTAAATTTTACTTTTAATTAGAATTGTTGTTTTTCTTTTCTTCTTATCTTTCTTCATTATAAAAAATCAAATCAGTATAATCAACTGATTATCGTATTTTTATTTTTTGCAAACATTTTTTTTTAATTAGAAAGTAATGTCAAGAAATTTATGATGTTAATTTAAGTTCTTGGATTGTGTTTTAATGTCTAAGATTAAGGAGGAAAATAGTTAAACATTTGTATTTATACAAATTTATCTAATTGGTTATTAAATTGAAAAGCTGAAAACTCTGGCATGCACTTTTTTAGAATGTTTGTATGATAGCCAATCAGATGTAATGATAGCTAATTGGTTATAAAAACTATCATGTTAGAGATCGATTGTGATTGGCTTGTAGGGATGAGTGTTCTAAAAATAAATAATAATAGAAATAAGTCAAAAGACCCAGGTGTGTGGCAAGAAGATATTCCTCACTTATATGTTGAAGAAAGAGTAGTCAAGTCTTAAGCCAGCTGCTAAAAAGACAATAGAAGAATAAATTATTTAGCATACTATGAGTTTAGTCATAAAAATAGTTTCTACAATAAAAGAACATTTGCTAAATTCAACTAAAAGCTAGACATCATCTTCCTCAATGTAACATGCCTTCACTGTACTAAATGTAAAAAAGTTACTTCCTGAAGTAATCTGCAACTTTATCTTCAATTGCATGTGTTACCTGGAAATTTTGGTGGAAAGAAATGGATAAAACTTGCTATTTTTTAACCTGGAAAACTGAAAATTATATTTGGAAAGAATTCCAAATAGTAAGAAAACTATGGTTGAAAGTATTTTTGTATGTTCACCCTGTATTTTTATTAAATAGAAAAAAAGATTTTTTTTATATAAAAGTAATCTTTTTTTTTTGTTGTAAAAATTGAGAATTTTAAATATTTTTATAAAGTTAATGTTTTCATGTTATGAAACATATTTTTTATAAAATCCAGTCAATTTTCTATTCAAAATTATAAAATACTTTTTAGAAAAATTAATTTTTTAAAGCATATTTTTTTCTTTTCATTCATTTTTTTCCTAAAAACTTAACAAAAGATTAATTAAGCTAAATCAAAGATTGTTATCTTTGATTTTGAAAATGTTGTTTTTCTAACTCTTAGTTATTTTAAAGAAATAAAAGTTAATTTATGAATAGAAATCAACTGATTTGATTAAAATCTTTATGAAAATATAATTTTAATGAATGTTTAAAATTTTATACTATCATTTTTTTTTAAATTTAATGTTAATCAATTTGTTATTAAATATTTTTTTTTCATTTCTTTATTCTATCCAATTTCTGTTCCATAATGGCAGTATGTGTTCTAGGATTTTTTTAAATGATCCCAATAAATATTTACTTATAATAGGGTAAACCTAGGAATTATTTAAAGTGATTTCTAATAAGCTGCTTTATTTATTTAATTATCCCTTGTTCACAGCAATAGTTTATAAAGTTCTTGATTCCTGAGCTAAATTTGTGCACAACAGTTAGTTATGGAGGACTTATGTTTAGTATGATGAAAATCCAAATGATAATGATTCTGGTTAGTGAAAAAGGGATATTCTTTAAAGTCCATGCACTACATTTCATTTTATTTATTATTTCTTTAGAAATTTAGTTTATAGTTGGCCAGTACATTAATAGTACTAAGTGATCAGAGCATTGATGATGGTCAGAATATTTTAATATCTCTACATTATTTGACTTATTGTTATATTTTGATGTAGTAGCACCTAAGTATGTGCTTCCAAATAATTATTGGTTTGTATTCTTGCCCTAGATTTGGCAGTGGCTAAATAATTAGCCTGGCTTTGAGTGGACTACTTTTAAATATAGTCACGAGATTGTCTATTGATTTATTTTTATTGTTGATCATTTATATTAGATGAATGATTATTACTTTTGTGTAATGCTGGTGAAATTATAGTTAATTCTGTGCTGATATCTCATGCTCATTTCTTTTATATTTTATTTTATATTTTGTTTATTTGGGAAAATGATGGTTTCCCATCTCCTCATAATTCAGCCCTAATGTGATATATATTTTCATAATTCAGCCCTAATGTGATATATATGACGTTTCAGTACAATATCAAGTACCTTCCTCAAGGTACTTGATATTGTACTGAAACGTCAGCATTTAGCTTTTTCACTACATGGAATATCCCGCAAATAGTAATAATAATATGACATCTTTTATCCGTGAAAACATTAGAATTAATATATATATATATATATATTCCAAATAATGGTAAATGATTTATTATATAATGTAAATAAAATATTATATCCTTCAAAAGTGCTATTTGTCCATATGTATTTGCTAATGTAAAATTACATAAAGAAGGTTATCCACTTAAAATAGTTTTGGATTTTGGAGGTTTTTTTATGTATAAGACTAGTAAATATATAGCTAAAATTTTACAGGATTTACTTGGGTTTGGAGAATATTCTGTAGTGTTGTTATTTGATTTTGTTGATAAAATTAAAAATTTAAATTTGGACTGTGATGATGTTTTAGTATCATTGCATGTATCTGAGAAGTATGGCTCTATTGATAGAGTGGAGTCAATTAAAATAATTCATCAAGCTTTATTGGAGAAGAAAGTTGATAATCAATTAATATGTTTTGTGATGAAGGCTTTAAATTTCATTGAACAAAATATTGTTGCATCATTTAATGGTAAATTTTATAAAATGAGTAAAGGATGGCCAATGGGATTACTAATGGTGGCACAGTTATGTAGTTTTGTTTTGTCTTATTATGAAAAAAAATTGTAAACAAGTTTCTATTTGTGGGAAATATTAAGATATATACAACATACGTGGATGATATTTTTGTATTTGCTTCTTCAAAAATGATTGATAAAATTTTTGATGAATTTAATGAAAGATCTTAAATGAACTATGGAGAAAAAAATATAATAATAGGACTAAATATTTAGATTTGATGATTTCCAGGAACAGTAATATGATTGACTATAAATTGTTTGTTAAATCTATTGAAACAAGAGGGTATATTCCATATTTATCTAAAGTGCCACATAATTATAAAATGGCTGGTTTTAGATCTTTTTTACATAGAAATAATATTTTGTGTAAATATTTGTGTGATAAAAAGAAAAATATTGAAAATTATGCAGATGAATTGTTGAGTGTGGATATAATATAAAAAAAAATTATCATGTAATTTGTCAATTTAATAAAAAAATTAATAGAAATGTGGGTGATGAAAAAAATTGAAAGTAAGAAATGGATTTCTTTGTCTTTTTATAATAATAATCAAGTGAAATTTATGAAAAAAGTTTATAATGGAATATATAATGTTTCATTTTATGGATGGGTAATTTAAATAGAATAATTAATAATTCAAAAGATAAGTTAGAAAGAAATAATTTGAGTAATGTAATTTATAGAATTTTTTGTGGGTGTAACTTATCATATGTGGGGAGTCTAGGTGTAATATAAAGAAGAGAATTAAAGAGCATAAATTGTTGTATAAAAGACTTTTGAAAAATGTGCAGATATGTAGTGATGGAAATAATGAAGTGAGGTAATATATTGAATCTGTTTTTTATGATCATGATAGGAATTGTAAATTTTAATTTGATTTTGATATAAAAAAGATAGAAATTTTAGGTCAAGAAAGAGATAATGAAAAGAGAAAAATTAAGGAGGCAATTTTTATTAGTAGATAATAAATAGACAGTCAGCAAATGTTAAGATTAATGAATTAAGGAATATTTAAATCGACATGTGCTTCTGGTTAGTAGTAAATGATTCCATTTTGAAATTTAAATTGAGTTGATAATGATTATGAATATAATCGAAAATATTTCTCTATGATTTTTTATTTATATTATAAATCGTTTACCGCTATTTTGGAATATATTTAAGTTTTGTTATTGTATTATTAATATTAGCGAACATTTTCTTTTGTTTTAATATATATATATATTAATCACTGTAATTTATATAATTTATCCCACTCTCAGATCTCACTCCATATTACCTATTTACTTTGAATTAATTAGCACACTGTTCTTTATTCTATTAATTCAAGCCAATCATTGAATGAAGTAATATATATTTAAATAAATTTTCTTTACTCTTTTCAAATATTTATATTTTATCAAAGCACACTTTGGGCAAATGACTTCTGTTTTGGGAATACTTTAAAGATTATGATAAAATGATGATGATTTATTTAGATTGGCCATTTATATAACTATACACACAGATAATGCTTCTGGTGGGCATATGCATTAGTCTACAATAATATGTATTTTGTCAATATGCCTAAAGATTACTAATATTGCATTTGGTGATGATAATGAGACCTTCTTTATTTAAATATTGATGTAAGGAATCCTGGTTATATTTTCTGATCAGCATTCACCACATCCTATCTCAGAGAGTTGCATTCACATTCCTTTACATTAGAATGTATAGATTTTGAACTTAATTACCTACATTCAAAGCATCACTTTCCTCTAAGAAAGATCATATACAAATATTTTATCCTCTGGCATCTTCATTGCAGTTCATTTGCTAACAATTACACTTTTTCAGGTTCAAAACATAAGCACTTAATAGAGTATTGATATGTGCGCATTGGACATGAGGACGAAATTATGGAGATAATGAGTGATTCACAATTATAAAATAAAATATTAGTAATTTATTTATTTGGACACTCGCAATTGATTTCATAAAGTAATAAATTAATTGACCATCACCTACAAAAGAAAATATCCCCTATATTTACAATTAAGCTCCAGGTATATGAAGAATGCCTGTATTTCAAATATTTATAAAAAAGAAAAAAATATAGATTAATTAAAAGTGTACGCACATATAAATAATTTGCATCTATATCTTATGATATCTTTAAATTATTCGTTAATGAAACGATATAAGTATTATACATTCCAAAAAAAATTAAAAACAATTAAAATGCTGATTCTTAATATATATAAATTATATTTTAATAAAAACTTCTCCATACATGCATAAATGATTAAATTCTTATCACAACTTGTTCATAACAATTTAGTAAGTTTACCACTGGTGGATTATTTCTAATTTTAAGTTTATAATGGCACTCATTAGGTGATTTTAGGCTGAGTGTTCCAAGATTTTATTTCAATTGTTGGTTGACTACATGGTCAAGATAAGAGCAGGTGATTGGAAAACAATTCAGTAGGCAACAAGTTACAGTTCACTAAGTCCTATGTTTCTGGGCTTTTTGGTGATTTTTTAAAGTTGTAAAGGCTACTTATGAATTCTGGCTAGTATACTTTGGATATCCTTAATAATTCGTTCTTGTTCTTTTCTCTTCAACTAAATTGAACATTTTAACTGGCTGGTTATGTGTCAGTATTGAGAAATACTATAACAGCATTTTGAAACAAGGTAGAATGATTATGCAGCTAAAATTGGATTTTTTTTTAAGATTTATGCGCTATTGGCAATGGGTACCCTGCATTTTTTTTTTTACAAATGTTGTAATCCATTTTTTTCTTTTTTATAACCTTTTGTTAAGTCAGAACAAACCTTCCCTGAAAGCCTCCATATATTTAACCTTAATTTAAAACCCTAGTATTGAGTACATGGGTCAAATGATCTTGCAAGTGGTGATCGATGAATAAGAGAAAATATGAAGAACTCTGTTTTGGCAGCAGCTACTTGTTCCATGTCAATTCTGATGGCATTATCGATGCTAATAAGTTTGGAAATCTTGCAAGATTTATTAATCTCAGTTGTAACCCAAATTGTTGTGCCAAAATTATTACTGTGGAGTTCCACCAAAAAAATTGTTATTTATTCCAAGCAATCTATAAATGTGAAGGAGGAAATTACTTATGATTATAAGTTCTCCATAGAAGAAGAAAAAATCTCATGTTTATGTGGTGCTCTGCAGTGCCAAGGAACTTTAAATTAAAATCATGCCAAGCGTGTATTGTATTTTTATTACATTTTCCAAAAAGAAAAAAGAAAACAGAAGGAGAGAGAGAAAATATTTGTCTAACCTGAACAACTGAATGTACTATCAATTGAAACCACTTTCAAACGTGAAGGTGCTTCTACTATAAACATTACCAATACATCTACACAGTGATGTAAGACCATGATAGGACTGGAAGCATTTAAGACTATGGCCGACTCGACGCAAGCTGTCCAGTACAGCCAGAAGAGTCTTGACTAGAATTCAAGGCAAGTTGTCCAGTACAGCCAGAAGAGTCTTGACTAAAACTCACAAAGCCAGCTAATATATAACTGAAAGTGAGTCTGGCATGATCAGCACAATAATAACTATGCTTATCTACATACAACTGTATTTACTGAGTGTTCATATTTTTAGTGATATCACTGTTGGTTTAAGCCTGAAACCTGCAATTCAACACCTAGTTTTAGTTTTTCTTTCTAAATCATTTAAATTATATTTAATTATGGTTCTAATTAAATTTAACTGTGATCAAATCTTATCAAATCAACTTAGTTAGTTTTTGTTTTATAAATAGGTTTTACCTTGATTAAATTATTAATCAAGGCTATAAAATATATAATGCTAGTTTATAAGTTAGCATATTAAAAATACCAGAAATACACAAAGTTTCACAAATTTTGCCAATTTTTCCAAAAACAGAAATAAATACATAAAGTTAAGGTACGCATAAAAATATATGAAATCAATTATTTATTTTATTCTTGTAATTTTCATTTTTTTCTGAAAACATTTAAAACTTATTTTGAGCTCATTTTAATGAGGCAGCTTTTAATATAAATATGATTCAAATTGACCAATGTATTTGCTTAATCAATAGTCAAATATCAATAAACTATGAAAAGAATGAAATAATACCATTCAAGTGTAAACTGAGTTTATTGATGTTATAAATTAAAGAGAGAAATATCTATATTAGTTAGATTTATGCACAGTGAAAATGCATTGTATAATGTATTAAGCCACTAAACATCTCATGATCCCTATTCCTTATGCTTATACAAGCTGTTTACACAAATACAAAACTATCCATACAGTAGCACCACTCAGTGCAAGACAGAATAATCAATGGATGCAAGAAGATTTGTGCATAAAATTCCCATCCAGGATCTACTCATTCACTATTCCCAGACTAATTTCTAGCTTCTGGCTTTCATCAGTGAAGTGTCTTGGATCAGGGAGCACTGCATGTAGGTCTTAAAATCTAATGCAACCCTCCAGCAGTCATCTTTTACCTTATTAGCTAATTATAAAGATTTGGGTTCAAAATAAAAACATAAAAATTCTAATGAGCTTGCATTGAAAGCATTTTTGTGTTTTCATTTTGGACTCAAAGCTTTATAGTTAGCTAATAAGGTCAAAGATGACTGTGGGAGGGTTGCATTATATTTTAAGACCTAGGTTCAGTGCTTCCTAATCCAAGGCTCCTCAGTGATAAAATCCACAAGCTAGAAACTAGTCTGGGGATATTGGACGAGTAGGCATTGGATAGGATTTTATGCACAAACCTTCTTGCATCCATTGATTATTCTGGCTTGCACTATTGTATGGCCTGTTTAGTCTTTGTGTAATGTCTGTGAGTATAAAACATATTGTAAATATTGTTTATTTTTTGTAAATATGTAAAGATTATTTCAATATTAAAATTATTTTCCTTTAAAACTACGTTAGAAAATCTACAATGATAATATTACGATAGTAAATTAAATTGAATAAAATTTCAATGCAAAATTTAAATATTTACATCCAAATTAGAAAGTGGAAATTAAAAAAACCCATATATAGTCAAATATAGCAAATTCTGAATGTCCGTCAGAAACATTTATTGCTACTGAGTAAATAATAAAAATGTAACCAGACTACAATGAAAAATTAGTGGTGGAATTATGGTTAAGATAATTGTAAATCGTGTGCGCGATGCAACGGTCTCAAATAAAACTCTAAATAATTTTATTTGCATATGGAAATTAGTCATTGTCTGAAAGAAATGTAAATTGCTACAATATAGCTACTTCTAAAAGGACTATATGCATTGGTTATTAATATACGCATGTTTTTATTTAAAGACATATGAATTGGAGACAAATGTTTAATTGGTTTACTCCTTGTATGTAAATTGTCGTTTCTAGTCAAGAATAAATTATAACATTATTTGAGCTACTATTTTTTTACATTATTATTCTTGTTATTAATAAATATTAGTTATATAATAATTGTGCTTGTTATTTATTTTATTGTTACGTGATTGGTTGTTGGATACCCTCTGGACATAGCAGAATGGTGCAAGTTGATAGTTGTAAAAAATTTGGGAAAAAGAAAATAATAAAATGGTTACAGTTGGATACTACAAAACAACTGTGTATAAAGAGTGGATAGTGATATTAGATAGTACTATCATGAATTCACATTAATGATGCTGCTTCATGAAAAAATTATGTTAAACACATATAATATTAGATGTTAATTAAAAAAGCAGCCAAAACTCTCCACACAGTAGTGCCACTAAGTGCAAGTCAGAGTAATAATGGATGTCAGAAGGCTTATGCATAAAATCCTTATCTAGCACCTACTCATCCAATATCCCCAGACTAGTTTATGGCTTGTGGCCTTCATCAGTGAGGAGACTTGGATTTGAGAGCACCGTGCCTAGATCTTAGGATCTAATGCAACCCTCTAGCAGCCACCTTTTATCTCTACTTAACAACAAAACCATGAGAACAAAATTGAAAACACAATAATATTTTCAAAATACAATAATATTTTGAAAATACAATAATATTTTCAATCTAAACTCATTAGCTTATATAATCATATAGGTCTGAACTCAGTTCAGTACCTATACATTTTGGTGTCTTTTGGTTCTTTAACAACCATAGCCACCACTACTCTATTAGGCACTGAGTGGCACTACTGTAAGGATAGTTTTACCTGTTTTAATAACAGTTATGAGCAAGCATAAGAAATGGTGATCATGTGAATATTCCATGTTCATGAACAAGATAGATGATAAGCTCTGAAAGTGTCTATACTTCTATTTTTCATGAGTTGTGTTGGCATACAGGTAGTAAATAAACTAACTGATTCCTAAAAGGCCAATAGAATTTCTATATAAAGAAATTTATAAGAAATTGAATGGATATTTTAGCCCTGGAATATCAAATTGGATAGCATGCTTGAGGTTGCAAAATAGAAAGTAATTAGCTTGCAAGAAATACATTGATTATGACTTAGCATTAAGAAAGTTAGCTAAGAACTGTCAGTTATTACAGCAATTTCTCTATATCATTCAGTATAAGAATGTTAAGAAATTGTTATTGAGTGACATCGACCTAAATTATAAACTGTACCATGGGTAAATGCATCACACCAGAATCTATGTGGAATAACACTTCAGAATATGCATTGCCACAATAGAGAAAATCTCTCTTATAATCAGAAAAAAATATGTCCGACTCCAATAAAGAGAAAAAAGATGATGTGTTGTTGTAGTAAACCTTGACATTTCTGAAATAAAAATAAATCCTGTGAAATTGTGCAAGCATCCATCTGCCATTATAAGGAGTGCAGAGTTGTTAATAAAAAAATATCAGACTACAAATTTGGGGAAGAGATAATTAATAAGAATGTAAATGTAAAGAAGTTTAATAATATTAAAATAGACCACATATTATTGAATTTGAATATTTTTGGATAGCAGAGCAGACTTGTTGTTATCTAATAAAGATTGTTTAAAAATCAATGACAAGTATAAGAAGAGATTCACATTTTAAAATACAGATATGATTAAAATACAGATATGTGGGAAAGTTATTGTACCAGTAAAGTTAAATTTGAAAGTAAAATTTCTCTTGTTACATGTAGTAAATATTTTAGTCCATTTCTGGGAACAAATTCATTTTAATTTTTATGAATTTATGTCAATGTGGAAAAGGTAGTTCAAATAGAGACTCAAATGTAGAAGAGATACCCAGGATTGTTGATGTCTAGATCAGTGGAGCTGAGAACAACCAGTGAATGCAGAATTGATTAAGGCTGCCCAACATATTATTTGTATTTCACAAAGAGCCATTTGTCTTGAAAGAAAAGGTTGAGAAAATGCTTGAAATATTTACTAAAGGAATCTTGACACCAACGGATGAATTATTTTGAGCTACAGCAGCAGTTACAATAGTAAAGCTAAATGGAGACTTACATTAAACAAGTATGTTAATAAAGTTTCATATCCTGTTCCAAGTATATGCAAAGTGTTAATGACATTGCAAAAAGCTACTTATTTTGTGAAAATAGACCTTAAGGTGGCATTCCATAAGAGTCCAGTAACTGAAAAAACATCAGAAATGTTTACTATGAGTATTCATTAAGAACTATATGTGCAATAAATTGCTTACAGTATCACAGTGTGCCAAACATTTTCCAGGCAAAAATACATTCATTTTCCAAATCTATGGACAGTGTGACTCTCTATTTGAATGACATCTTGGTTACTGCTAAGACAGATTCAGAATTAGAAAAGTGAGTAGACACAGTCTGGTCAAAGTTGAAAAAAAGTGAGAGCTAGAATAAATATTAGTAAATATATCTGGTCCAGAGTAATCAATGGATACCAGAAAGCTTGTGCATAAAATCCCTACCTAGTGCCTACTCATCCAATATCCCCAGACTAGTTTCTGGCTTGTGGCCTTTGTCAGTGTGGAGCCTTGGATCTGAGAGCACTGCATCTAGATCTTAGAATCTAATGCAACCCTCCATTAGTCATCTTTTATCTCTACTTAACTGCAAAATTATAATATTTTCAATCCAAGCTCATTAGCTTATATAGTCATATAAGTCTGAACTCAGTTCAGTATCCATATATTTTGGTGTCTGGTTTTTTAATAACCATAGCCACTACTATCCTATTAAGCAGAATAGGTGTTATATTATTAAGCATTACATTATCACTATTTCTTATGCTTGCTCATAACTATTATTAAAACAGGCAAAACTCTCCATACAGTAGTGCCACACTCAGTGCAAGTCAGAGTATTGTGTTTTCAATTTTATTCTCATAGTTTTGTAGTCAAATAGAGATAAAAGGTGGCTCTTGGAGGGTTTCATTAGATCCTAAGATTTAGATGCAGTGCTCTCAGTTCCAAAGCTCCTCACTGACAAAGGCCACAATGCAGAAACTAGTATGGTGATATTGGATGAGTAGGGACTAGATAGGAATTTTATGCACAAGCCTTCTGGCATCCATTAATTACTCTGGCTTGCACTGAGTGGCACTACTGTATGGAGAGTTTTGCCTGTTTTAATATTTGGTCCACTAAGGAAATAAAGTTTCTCGGGCATATTGTAAATGCAAATGGAAGATATCCTAATCCAGAGAAGGTAAAGATATTAAAAAATGATGAGAAGCCAAGAAATATAAAGGAATTGCAGATATTTTGGGGACTTTTAAACTTTTACAAAGGTTTTTTAAAAGAAAAGTCACATTGGTTATCATGATTGCATAGCTTTTGAAAAAAGAAACAATATTGGACATGAATCAGTGAACATGATTCAGCTTTTCAAAAAGAAAAAAATCTTTTAATATCTGACAGACTGTTGGTATATTACAACAATCTAGATGTTATAATAATAATAAATGCATCAGAATACAGTGTTTGAGCTATTATTTCCCATTTACACTATGGAGATAAATATCCAATATTCTACACTTCAAGAGTATTGTCAGAAGCTGAGAAAAATTACAGCCATATTGACAAGGAGGCATTAGTAGTGATTTTCACCATTAATAAATTCCACTAATATATTTGGGTGAAAATTTCAAATCTTCACTGACCAACACCAGCTAATGGAAATATTGAGCACAAGGGGAAATATCCTTGACCATGTCAGCCAACACATGCTACACAAGGTATGACAACAAACTTGTTTATAAGCTAGCAAAAGCAATTGGTCATCATGATGCTTTATCTTGGTTATCTGATATTAAGGAGAACAAATATAGAGCTAGTGAAATTAATAACATAGACATATTAAACTCTGTAGCACTCAACATTTCAATTATAGTTGAGTGGACTAAGCAAGACAAGGGATATGCCCAATAAATGTGATAAAACTAATCCTATGGGAATATAAACTGGTTTGTACAGTATGACATAATCTTTTAAGTCTGTAATGGATATGTGTTTATGACAGATTATGTACTTCTCTCCCCACCCCCCAAGGCCAAAAAAATGTGTCGTCTTCATCAACGTCAGCCTCGAATTGTAAGAAAAACAGCTTTGGACTGATTCTATTTATGATCACCAAATTTAAGTGGTGATATAAAGTCAAATTACAATAAATAAAAAAATGCTAACTTTCTACAGTATTGAAAATATATATATATTTTATTTTTATTTATCTATTTCCTATCTATCCTATATATATAGACTATAGATTTTTGCTTTATGAAACTTAACTTGCTTTAAGCAATAAATCAACAAATATAAATGTGAATGACAGCCTGCATTATTTATTTTTAAAAAAACTTCAACCTACAATAATTAAAAAAAGCATATTTTCCATAGTGTTTTATATATTATTTGAAACAATGTTAAAAAGTATCAAATACAATAAATTATTTACTTTTAAAAATAATAGCAGTGTGTAATAAATTAACGAGTTTTTATTATGTGCTTTATAAATTATATACTTTAAACAATATTAAAAAGTATTCAATATATTATTTTTAAAAATCCTTCAAATACAGTATATTTTTATTATTCTTTTCATATACCATACATGTTAATATCTTGTAATCAAACACTTATTCTGAGATGCCACTTAGGCAACTTGGAGAGAGTAACAATTATTTTTTTTTATTTGGACACACGTATAATTTCTGTATTGTATATTTGTTAAAAGAAGTTTATTAATCAATCCATACACAAGCATGTAAATTAACAAATAGATAGGCACTTATGTCAATGAATAAAAAAAAACAATTATCTTATAAATTTACAATAATTTAGCCAGGAACAGGGTCATTATCATGTGACCCTGGAGATTAAATGTTTTATTCTCTTCCCCATATGTCAACACAATGGTGTTTATTAGTTAAATTAGATATGCATGACTTTTTCAAGAGAGAGAGAGAGAGAGAGAGAGAGGGGGAGAGAGGGAGGGAGGGAGAGAGAGGGAGAGGGAGGGGAGGGAGGGAGGGAAGGAGGGAGGGGAGAGAGAGGGAGAGAGAGAGGTAGGTAGGTAGGTAGATAGATAGATAGGTAGGTAGGTAGGTAGATAGATAGATAGGTAGGTAGGTAGGTAGATAGATAGATAGGTAGATAGATAGATGGATAGGTAGATAGGTAGGTAGATAGATAGGTAGGTAGATAGGTAGGTAGATAGATAGATAGGTAGGTAGATAGATAGGTAGATAGATAGATAGATAGATAGATAGATAGATAGATAGATAGATAGATAGATAGATAGATAGATAGATAGATAGATAGATAGATAGGTATGTAG
This sequence comes from Epiperipatus broadwayi, assembly GCA_028023455.1. NCBI lineage: Eukaryota > Metazoa > Onychophora > Udeonychophora > Euonychophora > Peripatidae > Epiperipatus > Epiperipatus broadwayi. The sequence continues at coordinate 85,597 of JAQFVV010013044.1, read as the reverse complement.
GTAGATAGATAGGTAGATAGGTAGGTATGTAGGTAGATAGATAGGTAGATAGATTAAAAATACTATACTTGTGATTTAAAAAGAATCCAATTAATTTTTAAAAAAGATCAACCTTGTTTTGGGTAATTGGGAAAAGATTTTTTAAAAGGCATTTTTCTTTAAAAGATGATTTAAAAAAACCTTTGACTAATCAACATCCACTCCACGAAAGTTGTGATCAATCTTCAAGATTGAAATTAACGATCAACAACTATCAACAGCAGCGAATCTTGAAAAATGAAAAAAACAAAAACAAGGGGAAAACAAAAGAAAATTAATTCATCTAATTGAGAATTTCAAACTAGAAAATCCGAAGACAAATTTTAAATCTATTCCCCGTTTCAAGAACTGGAGAATACCAATTCTAACCTGAGATTTTCAAGAGAAGAACACCTAACCATCCAGTAAATTCAAAGATTATATTTAAATAGTCAGTTAAATATACAAGTAATGATGTACAGCTAAATATAAAGTGACTTTATGGAGAAGAGTCTATCAACTATGAATCTATAATTGCAAAAGAAAAATAATATTCAACATAAACAGCAGATATCCACCTATGGTGTAGATTGCATTGAAGACACTACTCAGAGCTTAGGATTCTCTCTTACCAACCCAATGAATACCATATAAAAAAGTGAAATTCAAATCAACAAGAGGAATATTCTAAAGTGTTCAAACCCAGTTAACTAAATTTAGGAATTATAAAATGTGGACATTCTCAATATTCACAAGACTTTTTCCTTCTTGGACTTGCAATAATTTTGGATTGATATTGTATAATTAATCTATATTGGATATTTATAAACTATTTTGGAAAGAAGAACTGTGTGATTAATAATTAAATTATTTAATCTCATACATATATATATATATTTTTTCTTTTTCCTTTATAATGGGTCAGTCTATCATTTAGATATATGAAAAACAAAAAAAAAAACTATCATTTTAATTTTTTAATTGGAAATAAAATAAAGATCTGGGTAACAATTGCTTGCAGATGAATGTCAGCAAATTAAAGATGAAACTAAAAATCTATTTTAATAACTGAAACACACAGGCTTATTATATACCTGTATCTATATATGTAATATATAGGGTATATGAGCACAGACTTTCACACAATCCCCCACTCTCTACACTATCTCATAACACTGATACACTTGAACACATATATGTTTAAAAGATAAATAATCATCAATATATGTATTTCATTGCTAAACCAGCAATCATCAGATGGTCCAGATTACCAGCTCTATGCATATATGCTATAAGTGCTCAGATATATATTAAGATAGCCAATCTGCCTCAGGGTGGCCTTTGAGCAATTCATCATCAGATTTTCAATTAGATGTATGGTTGAAGAGTTGGAGTGTGGAGTAGATTGAAGCCTGTCCATTAAAGTATGAGGATTGGCTATCTTAATATATATATATATATATATATATATATATATATATATATATATAGATACATGCTATAAGTGCTATATATATATATATATATATCTGAGCACTTATAGCATGTGTAGAGATGGTAATCTGGACTAACTGATGATTGCTGGTTTAGCATGAAATATGTATATTGATGATTATTTATCTTTTCAACATATATGTGTTCAAGTGTATGAGTGTTATGAGATAGTGTGGAGAGTGGTGGATTGTGTGAAAGTCTATGCTCATATACCCTATATATTAAGAATCTATTTTGTAAAACCTTAACTGCCTTCACTAACAAAGAAACAATGTTGTTTCTTATTTGATTATCGGTACTAATTTTATTTATTATTTTATTTATTTTTCGGTATGAATGACTAAAAACTTTTAGTATAAATGAGCTTTACTATCATTACTGAAACAAATAATTATAGAAGTCTTAAAATCATGATCTTTGTAGATTGAAATAGTTAATTAATGTACTTACATTTTCTTTTTAGAATAATAATTTCAAGGATTCTAAATTAGCAACCTGTATATAAATATATATATAAAAAATCTTTTTTTAAATCTAACTTCAATTGTACAATAGGATGTCAAATGGTTATCCCAGGGTTTGGAATAATAAATATTGATATGATAAATCAAAGAATAAACATGGATGTCCAAAATCAATAAATTGTTATTTTTTTATAAATAAAATTCTTATATGTGTTATTTTAAAGTAAATTCAATTGTTGGAGTACTGTCTTATTTGATCATCAATTCATCATACTCATCATCTTATAAAATAATATATGATCATACCCTGAAATAGAATACTATGCATATAGTCCCTGAGCTTGAATCCTGGGACATAATGGAAATTAAGATGGGAAAGAATGGATGAGTTTTAAGTTTTCCCTTCTCACCTATGTTGATGGCCTACTAGGTATTCCATCAAGCAAGATTAAGTCCCGTTCTGTTACAATACATTTTACTGTATTAATAGTAATTTTAATCACATGTAAATGCTTTTTACTACAGATCAAATATGTAACATTTAGGAATATAAATACTTCATGGAATACTCACATGTAGTAACATATTCATATGTGCTTGTTCCATAAAGTATTTACATTTTATCATAAAAATATATATACATAAAATAAATATTGCTTCTTCCTCATTTATTTCTTTTATAATAAATTATGTTTCAGAATATAAGGATTATAAAATGACAATAAATTGCTCCACGTTATTTTTTTTATATTATTCACAAATAAATAAATTTTGATACTTATAATAACTTGTCTCAAATGATTGAATAAATAATATAACTTAATATTTATAAATATGTATTAATTACATAATACAAATTCATTGTTAAAAACATTTTCTAGTCCCTTCTCATAATCAATAATATTCCATCTCATGGACAGCTCCAAAGCACAGTCACATCAAAGTTTCATCAATTTTCCCCAATCTATTTTATTCATTGCTCAGGTCTTGAATTCCACATATTTCTAGCCATCTCTTATATCACTAGAAAGAGAAATCTTTAACATCCTTTCTTCTTATTTCCATTCACCATTCTCTCTAAAACATCTCTCATTAAACTATTATTCCTTCTTAACATATGCCCAATCCATGATAAGTTTAAAGTCTGAATAAACATTTTAAATATTATATATATATTGAGACAGACTGTTTCATTCCATAATATAGTGAGTGAATAATTTTAATAATGTTGTATGTGTTTATATTTAAGTTTTTAAAGGAAAAGAAATGAACACATATAGAAGTTAGTTATATAAATATTAAAATAAAATCTAGAATAACTTGAATGTTAATTAACTGAATAAATTATTTAAAATTAAATAAAACGAAATGAATTATTTAAAGTTATTTCTGATTCTGACAACAATCTATATTATTAATATAACAAAAGAAAGAAAACCACTTTTGTAAAATAGACATGAAATTATAGAAACTGTTTTCAATACGTTTTTTTTTTTTTTTTGAATGAAGATTTTAAAAAAAAAAAATTAAAACAATATTCTTTTTTATAGATTAGACAACGTATATATTTGTCCATTCTTTTTTATTTCATAAATAATTCATTTAAATAAAAATACAATAAAAGACAAATAACTCCCAAGATGCATTTCGTGCTGAACCAGCACTCATCAGTTGATCCAGGTCATCATCTCTCATATACAGTACATCTTTATTACCTGAAGAGTAATCATGTAGAATTAATTGTCTCATTTTTATTTTCAAGCGTCAATTTACTCCACTCCCAACCTTTACGTTGTCAACTTTTTGATAAACACGTAATGATTATTACTAATCATTTATTAAACTAGAGATTTTCTCTAGCACAGATATAAACTTTAATCCAAGTTAAAGATTAATATATCTGATTTTCAGCACACACACGGCTATTTACGTTTCACTTTCTTCCATTAGTAATATCTTTTTTATAGATTAGACAACTTCCATATTTGTCCATTCTTTTTTATTTCATAAATAATTTCATTTAAATGAAGATACAATAAAAGACAAATAACCCCCAAGATGCATTTCATACTGAACCAGCACTCATCAGTTAGTCTAGGTCATCATATCTCATATATCTTTATTACATAAAGAGTATTTATGTAGAGCAAATTGTCTCATTTTTATTTTCAAGCGTCAATTTACTCCACTCCCAACTTTTATGTTATTAACTTTTTGATAAACACATAATGATTATTACTAATCATTTATTAAACTAGAGATTTTTTTTGTTTTTATGAATGTAAGTTAATTAAAATCAACTATGTATTACAATTATAACTCTGCTTTTATTAATTAAAGAAGAAAAATAATTAACATTTTTACTTATCAATGTGTTCATTCATTACTATAGGATATAAATATAGAAATACAATTTTAAAAAAACTTGCATGCTGGAAGGTATTTAAAACAAATTAGTGTAGTTTAAAAGAACAAATAAACAACTTTGAATTGATCTGTGATGTACTTGATTTAATGTTACTTATGAGAAATAATCAAACACACCCAATTCAAGTAACTATTACTCTCTTGCATGAAATTAAGATATCTCACTTAACAGATACAAGATTTTATTAGTATAAAAATTAACAAGCATTTATAAACAGAATTATAAGTAGTTTACTAGCGCCTGTAAGGCTTACAAAAATAATAAGAAGACAGGTATAGTCTGTATAATTACCCTAGGTCGGTCTTTATTACCTTCAGACCCGAATATCTGGTTCTCCTCCCATCGTTGGTCCTGTTCCGAAATTCACGCTACACATAAGTCTCTCAGAAAAACAGGACTGACGCTAACTCGCTTATTTTCCCGCTAGATTGTATCTCTTTTTGTTCTATTGTTTATTCCTTAACAATTTTAATTGCAAAAGTATTCTGGGATTATTTCTGAACTAATTAATTAAATTGTTCTTTACATTTTTAATCCTTCATTTAATTAATTATTTATTCGGATCTTCCATCTTATTTTACACCTTGCTTTTTATAAAATATATATATATATGAAAAACCATTTGTCATTTCTAATTTTCGTTTTAATTTAAACAACTCGTTTACTTTCACATGTAATTATTTAACACTTTTAACTTCTGGAGTACACACAGTTTCAAACGTATTTTTTATTAATATTAATCGTACTACAACATCATCCAATTAATAGAAAACATTTGTAGATTAGAATACAGACTCAGAACAATTTGAAATCCTAAGAGGAAATACCTTCTTAAGAAAAGATAGATAAAGTTTCTTTTTAGAATTTATTGTACAAAAATTCTATTCTGTTTATAGATTTGATTAATTTAACAGAATAATTAAATATCTTTTACTATCTCAGATTGTTTTAATGTCAGTGATAAATGGAAATGTAAAATCTTAAATAATAATAATAATCAATATGTTTGCATTTTCTATAGATAGTTACATTTTTTTTTTACCATTGTCAAACTTCCCTCCACTCACAACTTTGTCACCATCCATTTCATAGATAATCATAAAAATTTATCAAGAGAAAATAATTTACCATATGAATTTAAGATGAATGAAAATTAATAATTGAAATATTTTTTATATTAAAAATGTCATCATCATCAACCATTATCAATACACTGCAGGATGAAGGTCTCTCCAAATTTAATCCATCTTCTTCTATCTTTAGCTTCTCTTATCCACATCACCCCTGCACACTTTCTTATTTCATCCATCCATCTCACATGTGGTCTCTTTCTGGGGACAATCTCTTGGAATCCAGTTTAAGATTTCAATTGTCCATCTATTATCACCTCTTCTAGCAATATGTCCAGCCCAACTCCAATCTTTTAATTTTTTCAATGAAGTCAATTACCCCTGTTTGTTCTCTTACCAATACATCGCGTTTTCAATCTCTTCTTGTTATTCCCAACATACATCTCTCTATACTTCTGTGAGTGGTCTGGAGTCTTTGTATTGCTCTTCTATTAAGTGTCCAAGTCTCAGATCCATAAATAAGGAATGGTAAAACACATTTGTTAAAAACCTTCCTTTTCAAACACATAGGCATATTTCCTTTTAGTATCAAATTATTTCTACCAAAAGCACTCCAACCAAGTTTAATTCTATGATTAATTTCATCCATTATGTTTCCATCTGCATTAATAATATAAGTGCCCATATATTGACCAATTCTATTCTATATATACACCAAATAAATTAAAAAATTATTAAAGTAATTTTGCCTATAGATTTAAGGCAAATTTTTTTAGATTACTAGGTGCATGTGTGTGAACATTTATAAGGAGTCATATTTACATTCACACAATTTAAATAATATTAATATATTTATGGTTGTTTTTAACTTTCAGGATCAATATTTATATGATGTTTATAAGTCATAACCAGGTATAATAGTATATTTGTATTATTGGAGAATATTTATTACACCTTTAGTTTTCAATTTTATTTTTTTATTATTGCTATGAATTATATTATTAATTATCATTTCTAATTATTACAGTGAATTTATTTAGATTCAAGATGAAGCATTTTGTGTCTTTACTCTTGTGCACATATGGACAGCAGAATCTTTTGTTTTAGACAAATAAATAGCACCAGACAATAATGGAATTTAGTAAATGTGCATGTGATTTTTATATAATCCTCTTTAGAATTTTATGTAATTGGCCTATGATTAATAAACCCTCTTTGTAGAATTGTTAAGAGTCACCTTTAAAATCCACATATGTTGGCCTATGATTAATAAACCCCCTTTGTAGAATTGTTAAGAGTCACCTTTAAAATCCACATATTTTATTATATATATTATTAAATAACTGAAACACAGAGGCTTATTATATACCTGTGTTTATATATTTAATATATAGGGTATATGAGCACAGACTTTCACATGACCCACCACTCTCCATACTATCTCATAACACTGATATACTTGAACACATATATGTTGAAAAGATAAATAATCACCAATATACATATTTCATGCTAAACCAGCAATCATCAGTTGGTCCAGATTACCATCTCTATACATATATGCTATAAGTGCTCAGATATATATATATTAAGATAGCCAAACCTTATACTTTAATGGACATGCTTCAATGTACTCCACACTCCAACTCTTCAACCATCCATCCAATTGAAAATATGATGATGAAACGTTCAAAGGCCACCCTGAGACCGAGTATATATATTAAATGGATTATGTCCTGTACATGAGGGGTCAGATTTACCTTAGGTCAACATGGGTGTGCCATTTATTAATAAATTTTTAAATAATAATAGAAAATTGGTATTAAAAATATGAACTACACTATGATAGTTATCAAAATTTTATGAATATAAATATTATCATTCAAACTTTATAATAATTCTTTTATGCAAAATATGTCTTAATTCTTAATCCGACGGTAATCAGCTGTCTACATATGCACTATTTAATCATATTATCAGTACTTTACTTCAGTGGTCTTCAACCCTTGGTCTGCGGACTGGTACCAGGCCAGAGAAGTTTTCTGTCTGTCTGTGCTAGACTGGCAGGAAAGTTTGTAATAACAAAATACTAAGATTTTAAACTTTTAATTAATATAAATAATTTTTATTTATTTTTTCATCTCATTTTTACCCAATTTAAAAAGAGAAACAGAATGAAAACAAAATCTAATCAATCATACATAAATTAATTTGTTTTTCTAGTTATCACAGATGTTTATGGGGGTCAGGATTAGAATTAAAATTTTATTATTTTTCTAAAAAAATTAAAAATTAAAAAAAAAGTTATTTATTATACAAACTCCATATATATATAACTTCAGTTTGTATATTTAACATTAAATACAGATATTACATTTATCATAATCATTGTCATGTAATTATACTAGCTGTGATATTTCTCAACATTCAGGTGAATAACATTTTATTCTTGCATGTATTACTGTGCAACTCGAGAAAGTGTTCAGCATGTGTAAGCAACACCATTGCAATACACAATAACTAGTGTGTTGTTTTGGTCAGTTATAACAATTATGCTCATCTATGGCTAAGCAGTTTACATCTTTAAGAAAATTTATCTGCAGACTTCTTCCGCAAAATATCCTTATTTTTGCCAGTCCACAGGTGTAAAATGATTGAAGCTCTATATAATATTAATATGTCTAAATGCACTAAAGCAAAGGCCATGGTAAAGCTAAATACCTGAGTGCTCTTGAGAAGATTTATCTTTTCATAATCATAGCAAGTGGATTGTGTGAGCATGATAGAAAATGTATGTGACAAATATTTAAATATATACAAAGTTGATTAGAAAGTCTACTTTTTGGAGAGAACGGAGCATGCTTCCTTTTGATTTATAGCATAGGTGTTGATACCTATATGCCATGCTTCTTTAATTTTATGTTTAGGGTTATGACATTCTATGCATGTTATGAACCAGAAGACAATTCAAATATTTGGCTGGGAGTTCTCAGAGCTCTTTTGTATAAGTAAACAGTGCTGAGAGACATGAGTGGAGAGAGATGCATGGGATTATGGCACTGCAGCCAATTTTGAAGCATGAAATCTTGTACACTGTGTGAAGAGTCTGATCAGAGGATAGGCAGTCTTTCTAATTGTTAATTAATCCATTGGTTGAGAGGGGGTATAAAAACTTACCTTGAAAGAAGAAGTTTTTAATAAAATTTTTAATGAAAGAATAGATGTATGGAAGAAGAAGCCATAATATGTCATCTTGGAAGGGTTTGTGTGTAACTTTTAGTAAAATTGTTTATCTTTCTTGTGAGATGGGTGACTTTAAAACCAATATTAATGAGATCTTTTTTCACAAAATTAACATAAAACAATATCTAAAAGATTTCATTAGCATTAGATTCAAACTCAGCCATCTCACAAAAAGGTAAAACAATTTTATTATAAATTACACACTAACTCTCCCAAAGATGACATACCATGGCTTCTTCTTCCACACATCCATTTCCTCACTAAAAAAACTTTATTAAAAGCTCTCCTTCTTTCAAGCAAAGTTTTCATACTCTCCCTTTAACCAGTACATTAATTAATAATTCAAAAGACTGTTTATCTGCTGATTAGACTCTTCCCACAATGTACAAGATTCCATGTCCCCAAACTGTCTGCAGTGCCATATGCTATAGTGAATCCCATACATTTCTCTCCACTTGTGTTTTTCAGAACTGTTACTTATACAAAAGACCTCTAAACAATATTTATCTAAATTGCATGTTGAAAATTGATAATAAATTGAAAGTATGCTAGCCTTTCTCACATGCGCAATTATAACAGAGAAAGCCAATCAGATTTTAAACAGATATCTAATAAATAATCAAGCTTAGACACGAGACAGAGATTTTGATAGAAAAGATTGATACCAACCTTTTCTAAACTTAACTTTTATATATATATATATAAGCCAGTCTTAAGCATCTTAGCCCGATAGCTTTAAATATATAAACAAATACAATTATCATTCATTATGTTATAAATATAATATATTATGGCACGAAATCTCAGATTTACTATACCGCAATTTTCATAGCAGCAATGTTTGTAAACAATATTTATCTAAATCGCATGTTGAAAATTGATAATAAATTGAAAGTATGCTAGCCTTTTTCACATGCGCAATTATAACAGAGGAAGCCAATCAGATTTTAAACAGATATCTAATAAATAATCAAGCTTAGACACGAGACAGAGATTTTGATAGAAAAGGTTGATACCAACCTTTTCTAAACTTAACTTTTATATATCAACCAACCTTTTCTAAACTATCTGTTTAAAATCTGATTGGCTTTCTCTGTTATAATTGCACATATGAGAAAGGCTAGCATAATTTCAATTTATTATCAATTTTCAACATGCGATTTAGATAAATATTGTTTACAAACGTTGCTGCTATGAAAATTGCAGTATAGTAAATCTGAGATTTCGAGCCGTAATATATTATACTTATAACACAATGAATGATAATTATATTTGTTTATATATTTAAAGCTTTCGGGCTAAGATGCTTAAGACTGGCTTATATATATAAAATTTAAGTTTACAAAAGGTTGGCATCAACCTTTTCTATCAAAATCTCTGTCTCGTGTCTAAGCTTGATTATTTATTAGATATCTGTTTAAAATCTGGTTGGCTTTCTCTGTTATAATTGTGCATGTGAGAAAGTCTAGCATACTTTCAATTTATTAAAAGAGCTCTAAATAAATTGAATATAATTCTATATTTTTGGAACTCCAAAGGTCCAGTGGTCATATATTTGAACAGTGTTCTGCTTCCATCACATGCATAAAATGCCATGACTCTAAATGTAAAATCAAAGAAGAGTGGCTTATGGGTAACAACACCTATGCTATAAATTGCAAAGAAGCATGCTTTTCTATCTCCAAAAAGTGGACTTTCTAATCCAATTTGCATATATTTAAATATTTGTCACATATATTTTCTATCATGCTCACACAACCCACTTGCTATGATTATGAGAAGACAAAACTCATGAAAGCACTCAGCCAATTAATATTACGATTTGTACTTAGCTTCATCATTGCCTGTGTTTTAGCTTATTTTAGGCATATTATTTGTTTAATTGAGAAGTCTACATTTTTTTTATTCTATACAACATTATAGAGATAGTAATATGATTAAACACTGTCTGATTAAGATTACTAATAAAAATTGCGCTATAAATAATGCCTTCAAAAATATGTCTGTATGTGGTCTAAGTTATGTTATAAGTTAAGAAATTATTTAAGCACAATTTCAAACATTCAGTGGATTCGTTTATATTCCAGCACTTAATAGTTGCTTATTAAATTCATGCAGTTGCTTTCACAAATAGGCGTAGCAACAAAAAAGATTCTACCTGGCAATTTAAAAATAATTGGCATTTAAGCAAGAAACATATGGAAATTTCATACAGAATCTGACATTGTATAATAGCAGCATGGAAAAGATTTCTATATCGCTGAATTCCTCACTTGTATCAGTTGTAGCTGATCCCTACCTGTCCTTCTGGAGGATTATCTTCAGTTTTTTAACCTGTCTACTACATATTCAATTAATAAGATTGAATTTAAAGAACATAATGTGCAGAATTCACCATCAAAAGATGGAAGATAACAATGTTAGAGTCATTTAAAAGAGTGTGAGGAAGACCGTAGAAGAGATAGCTAATATGCAAGTAATATGCAAGTAATTAGAGCAATTGTGCTTAGGTAATTAGTGCATATGCATTTAATTGCTAAACAAGTATGCATTTAATTGCTAAACAATGGTTTTAATATGTTATCTAAGTTAAGTCATAAGTGAGAAAGGATATTGGAGAAATTTGATGTTCCAGTATTTACTAGACACATTAAATTTATGCAAGATCTTTTCAAATAGGTACAGTGGCAAGATAAATTATATCTGGCAATGTATAGATAATGCCCATCAAGCAAGAAGAATGTGGTAATCTACGGAGAATCTGGAGTTTTATTTTAACAGAACAGAATGGAAAAAGTAAATATTTCTATAGCCATTGAAATAAGCTGCTAAATTTTTCAAATTGTTAAGATGTAGCTTTCTGATCTTTTGAAGTGTTACCTCTAGATTTTGAACCTTTCTGTCTTTCTTATGAAGTGAATAAATAAACATAAATAATCTTGTAGCAAAATCTCCATATAGTAGTGCCACTCAGTTATAAGCAAGCATAAAGAAATGGTGATCATGTGATGTTTGGTAGCCAAATCTCCATATCTTATAATAAAAATGTAGTTCAGATAAGAAATCTCAAAGAAGAAGAACTTCATCAGCATAATATAGCTCTCAAAATATATACATGTGAAAGAAATTGAACAGTCTAGGTTTGAACTAGTCTACAAGATTTAAAAAGTCATAGGCAAATTTGTGAAGTTGTATTAGAATCAGAAGTTGTATTAGAATCCAAATTTTTTAATCTTCTTTGATGAAAATATCTATGAGTGATTCATTTTTTATTACTAATTTTTTTTATATTTGAAAGTTTTTAATTATTATTTAAGCCATTATATATTTTATTGTTTCATACTTAGTATTCATTAATATTTGGAACGCAATATTTTGAGTATTGTATTTTTCAATGTAATATTTTTTTTTGTCTTTAGTTTTTCACTGATACTGTAGAAGGTTTTTGGATTTCTGAAGAAATATTAATCAGCATAGTTCAGGCAAATATGTTCAATGAGGGATTTGAAGATTGAAATTTACATAGACTTTTTGCATTCTTCTTATTCATGAAATGCAGATCAAACATGAGCAATAACATGTGGATGGTTACAGCATTTACAAAGTGAAAAAGCAAAAGAAACAAAAATAATAGAAGAAATTTATTTCTAGAGACAGGAACAAGCATAATAGATAATAAGAAAAAAATTGAGGAATGAATGAGAAGGATGGGATTTAAATTCTATGTCCAACTCCACCACCATTTTGCTCAGAAAGATGAATTATATGATAGAATGGACAGTACTTAACACATAGTACCATATATCATTGATTGAATTTCTAGTTATTACACCAAAGTTCAAAATCTATCAATGTACATATATGAGAGTTAATAAAACCCATAATCTACAGTTGGCTGTTCTATTTGTTTATTCAGGGGAGATAAGGTTTGATGATTGTATATATAATGAGTGCATAAGCAGTTGTTTTATTAATCTCAAATATGAGTTATAAAAATATATTGATGTGATAGAATAAAGATATAAAATATTGACTAGAATTAATAGTTGCCATTTATTATTAAATTAAAAATGAAAAGGAAAATTAGCATTAAAAATATGGAAAACCCTATGATAGTAGTTAAAATTATTATGTCAAAGCTGTGAGTGGAGGAAATTTGACAATGGTAAATGAAAATGTAACAATTTACTCTAGATAAATACTTTGCATATAATAAAGATATATATGGGAGCTAGTAATCTGGGCCAACTGATGAGTGCTGATTCAGCACGAAATGCATCTTGGGGGTCATTTGTCTTTTATTATATCTTTATTTATATGAATTTAAAAAGAATAGGGAAGTATGGAGGTATTTATTATATCTATATTATTTTTATATGAGTGTAAATGATAGTAGTCAGAACTTATTCTTTTGTATATATAAAATGTGCATAAAATTGAAAATAAAATGTGCATAAAACTGAAAAATGTATAATTTCTTAAAAATGTAAATGGTTGTTATGTCAGATTTATATTTTTATTTTTTTGATTAAAGTTGGATTAGGTTATTTAAGAATTTGATACACGAGTTAGTCATATGGCTTGTTTACTAATGAAAATAAGAACAGACACTTAATTAGGGCAATTGCATTTAGTTAATTAATAAATATAGATTTAATTATAAAAGTGGTTTATTATTTAGTCTAAGTTATGTCACAATTTGAGAAATTATTTAATCAGGATTTTAAACAATAAAAAAAAATCGCTACATTTGAGGTCTAAATTCACGCTAGCTGTTCTCACAAAGAGGCATGGTGGGAAGAGATGTTTTATCCGGCAATTGGGAAATAGCTGTTATCAAGCAAGAATAACCTAATAATTTATATAGTAGTTGAATCTGTAGCCATTTAAATGAATGGCTAATTTCTTCAGTTGTACTTGTTGTAGCTCATGCTGTTAATATCTAATCTGCCTACTTCCAAAAACCCTTACCTGCCTTACACCGGATGCTATTACAAGTCAGTCATCCACACACTAAACATCAATTCATGCAACACTGCTACTTTGTCTCTTTATAATAGCAAACCATTCTCATGACATGCATGTGGGTAAACCATCCATCTTTCTGAGTTTTCCCTTGTACATGAGTGCAAATGCAATGTGGTGGAAGACCCAGAATAAGCTTAAAGAAAAAACAGAATAATTCACTATTTCACTATCAAAAACCTACCTCTTCATATATTCCAAGATCTAACTATTTGACCAACTAATTATCATCAGAAACATCTACTACTCTCCCATAATTACTTTTTCCAAAGTGTTCACAGCCAAAATTTCTTCTTTATGCAACAAGCTTATGGAGGAAAACAGTATCTACATCTGCAAAATACCTTAGCTGACCACCTATACATAAAAACTAAGCCATTACCACATTTATACCTTTCATTTGCAGAAGGCCACAAATCTATTAATGGCAACACTCAAGTATTCTACAATGCTAAATGCCTCCTTCAAATAACACTGACAAACAGGCTACCAAAGACCACATCCATCCAGATATCTCTTCAAACTATGTACAAGTATTTGAACTAGAAAATCTATTCATTGATCCACTCAAATCTAAGCCATAATGCCAATGTTCCATTGCTTGCAATCGACAATCACCAATTACTCTCAAATTTAAAAAAAAAAAGTTCACTATAGCTGAAATGCTTCAATTTCTTACTAAGATTCAACCTCCATGTGCTGCCCTTTTTTGTTCCCAACATCACTGAGCAGAGGAGATGCAGCAACACCTATTCTACCACTGCTCAGTACTTGGAAGAACCCACTATAACATGACATGAGCCTACAGACAATTCAACATTACACTCATACTATCATTACTGCATACCACAGAAGCTCTGTCCCATCAAATTGCACAGCCACTTTCACAATCTATGTTTATTGGTGTTGTTGCACCTTCACCTTTGGTGACAATACAAAACACCATCCATCAACATTCAATACTAAACTGGTGCAAAAAAATCAAGAGATAAAATTGTACATCTGATGGCTTCATGACCACTTGATCATTTATAACACAGCAATCCAACTTTTAGTCAGCTATTACACTCCCACCAAATCATGTCACCAATAAGTGTCTCCTCCAAAGGATGGGCCATTATACAATAATTGACATACAGCTCATATTCATATGACCTCATTTGACTGACTACTACTGATTACAAGCATCACAGTGCAACTCTCCAGCCATGGCCACTGAAGCACACACTGAAACCACCAACATAACACCCATATGATTGATAATCACCCAACAACGCTACAACAAGTCATCTGAAATCTTGTATAACATAAACTGTCACCCACCGACATATGAAAATAAAACAAACTGTAAATGTTACTCAAGTAATGTATGCATATGTACCTGCATATTAATCAAAGATAATTGAGCAAACCCAAACCCAACTATAAGCCAGTGCATGATAACTGTAGTATCCTTCCCTGCCCCCCTCCATATATAATTCTGTAAAAGTTCTCCAAATAACCATCCTCACTGTCCCCAAGTATCTCCTTCTGTTTCCTCTATGTATACACACTTGCACTCAATGCTCTCCTCTGTTTTGCAATGTAAACACATATATACAACACAATCCAAACCAAATGTAACCTTTTTCAAGTTGTCAATAAAGTTACTTTTTGAAACCTTAATATCTAGATTATTATTTTCTGGAAGACTGTCTTCAGTTTTTGAATCTGTTTGCCTCCCTTTTAAGGTATTTGAATGAATATAAACAATCTAACATTCTAATCTCCATATGTAATAGTGGAAATGTAATAAAATTGTAATCACTGCTTAAATAAAAAAATCTCAAACAAGAACAAATTCATCAGCATAAAGACAGGTCATCAGAAAATATGTATTTGTAAAAAGTTGAACAGTATAGTTCAAACTAATCTATACAATTCAAAAAGTCTTAGACAAACGTATGTAGTTCTATTAGGATTCAAACTTTAAAATCTTCCTAGGTGTGAACATTTATATTTATTGTTTTAACCAGATTGTAATTTCTTATTATTAATTTTGCCTATATTTGAACTTCTTTTATAAATGTTATATTTCATTATTTAGAATTTATTGATATTTAAATGCCATATTTTGGCTTTCTTCTCAATATATGTATTTGTATTTAGCAAAATTAGAAAATCACATTCTAATTTTAAAAGAGGGGAGAATATTTGAGTTGTGTTGATGGTTTATATACACTAAAAATTGTTTGTCAATATAAACTCTTCCTTTTACAGAATATAAAAAATTTCATATATATTTTAGTCATATTGGTCTTAGTAAAAATAAGGAAAACAATATGTATATGTTAATCTCGAAATTATTATATTAAAGTTATTATATAATGAACTTGCAAATAAGCTTTTAACAAGTTTTTCAGAATATCTCCAACTTCAGACCAGTTTCTGCGACTGACTTTCTCAGTGAAGTGCTAGGATATTCAAGCATTAGATTTTTAAATACCAGACTAAGCCCAGCACTTTATCTAATGGATAACAACTATTCAAGTAGAAAATCTGCAGACTTCCATATGTCTTCCAATCCAGCTATCTAACTTAAATAGCCATATGGGACTGAACCAAGTTCAGATGCATCTATTGCCAAAACCTTAATAGAAAAAAATTACATTACAAAAAAATTGAGTCATATGTCACATGACCTAATTTAACAAGCTTGTATTACAAATGCTATGTAATGAGATTGCAAGTAAGCTTTTAATGAGCTTTTCAGAATCCCAAGCTCAGACTGGTTTCTGCTACTGACTTCCTCACTGAGGTACTAGGATATTTAAGCATTAGCTAAAGATGTTATTATATGCTGTATCTGAATTTGATTCAGTCCCATATGGCTATTTAAGTTAGATAGCTGTATTGGAAAACATACGGATGTCTGAAAATTTCAGATTTTCTACTTAATAATTATCCATTAGATAAAATGCTGGGCTTGACCTTGTATTTTAAATATAATGCTTGAATATCCTAGCACCTCACTGAGGAACCCAGTAGCAGGAACTGGTCTAAGGTTGAGGATATTCTGAAAAGCTTGTTAAAAGCTTATTTGCAAGCACATTATATAACATTTGTAATACAAGCTTGTTAAATTAGGTCATGTTACATATGACTTAATTTCTTTGCAATTATATTAAAATTAATATGAATAACAAGATTATTTGATTTATGAAATGCAAATGCTCATTTTATTTAATAATCAACCTTTATTTTTATTAAATTACTTATTTTGCTAAAGTTTAAAACTTTTAAATTTTGATTTTCTTTATTTTCAATTCTATAAACCATTTGACTTATACTATGTTATGTGACCTGTATGTAAATTAGACATTAAGCTTTAAGTAAGCATATGTTATTAGTTCCCACCAATTTAAATTATATATATTGCCTATGTGATGGTCATTTCATAGATTATAGGTGAATCCATCCTGTATCATCAACCATAAATACAATCTATCATCACTACATATCTTTTAAGATGATTGGATGAAAGATGGTGTAATAAATTAATTTTTCCAAAATGTATAATTGGAAGGGATATGTCTTTTGGGATTATGAAATTATAGTTAAAGTGTATAACTTTCCATCATTTATCCATTTTATATCATTTTACTTTTGCATGATAGTTTGTGGAGCAGCTTGAAAGAAATCATTTATATGCACTTTGATTAGAAAAAATTTATATGTATTTATTTATTTCTCTATTAAATCATCTCTATGTTCATTATAATATATGTATATATGTAAAAAAAGGGGGTAAATAACCCTCTGGGGGTAAATAACCCTCCCTCAGGCTATGAATTAAAAATGTTCTAAATGTTGAATGAAGAATCAAGAATAGAATGAATCCACCTATTCTTGGAGTTCTGGTATTTGTTTATAAGCATACCTTTGTCAGCCCTGGTGATAATTTGGAGTGAAATTATTATATCAGCCAGATGAAATGTGGCATTTAATATGTATTGAATTAATAATCAATTATATATGGTTGGAAACAGAATTTCTTTTTTAACAATTTGACTATAATATTTAAATAAGATAATGAAATTAAATATAACTCAATCTATATATGTAAACAAAGGGAGTAAATCCACTCTTCCTCGAGATATGAATTAAAAGCATTCTAAATCTTGCACAAAGGATCAATAACTTTGATCTTGAAATGTCGAATTTTAGTCATTTTTTTTGTTTATAATCAAAGTTAGTAATTTTAAAATGAAATTAACATAGCTTAATGTATATGTAATTAAGGAGAGCATTATATTTTTGATTATTTCTAAATGTTTGAAATGCTATTTATATATAACCTGACAGAAAGTGGTTTTATCTTAATTATATTTATATATGCATGTTGTTTCTTTATGAAAAATAAATGGTAAATTCAGATAAAATTGTTAAAAATAAATAAATTCAAAGTTCACTTTTTTTCTACTTGGTTTTACAGCAATAATATTAGTTATAATAAATATAAGTAGTAATAACAATAGTAATCACTTTCCACATGCATTTAATATGAATAATTAGTTTATTTCCAAATCAATCTAATAGTTTTGATTGTTGTACAGTGATTCTCAGAGCTGTAAATACATATATATATAAGCATTACCTTAAAATTTAATAATCAAGAATCTAAGGGCCCAGGTTCGAATCCCATGCTAGTTCTGTCACTGGTCAGGCCAGCAACACCTGAAGAAGAGGTGAGAAGAATGTGCATATACTAACCTGTTTGCTGTGATATTACTAACAGTTGGTGCATATACTAACCTAAACAATAAGGATTGCCAATTCTTCAACAAGCTTTGTGAGAAATGCTTAGCCAGAGAAAGCATTTAAAATATCTCTGTCAGGAACCCCTTCTCAAACCCCTGACTATGGTTTCGTGCTTTGGCACTCCTCAAAAAGGTGTCAGGATAAATTCAGACACTAGATCTAAAAAATACTAACCCAAAGCTAGCATTTAACTAAAAGTTATCTATTGAGTGGAAATTTTCAGATACCTACATGTCTTCAAATCCAACTATCCAACTCAAATAACTATATGGGGCTGATAGATCTTCAGCCATACCATATATTAGTAGTCTTAGCAATATAACATTGCATAAGACTTAAGGCAGAGACTATAAATAGTCAAAATAAGAGTCATAGATCACATGACCCTATTCTCTTAAGCTTGTAAGTTATAAACAATGAGGATTGTCAATTTCTCAACAAGCTTTGTGATAAATGCTTAGCCAGAGAAAGCATTTAAAATATCTCTGTCAGGAACCCTTTAAGAGAATAGGGTCTGTGATCTATGACTCTTATTTTGACTATTTATAGTCTCTGCCTTAAGTCTTATGCAATTTTATATTGCTAAGACTACTAATATATGGTATGGCTGAAGATCTATCAGTCCCATATAGTTATTTGAGTTGGATAGTTGGATAGTTAGATTTGAAGACATGTAGGTGTCTGAAAATTTCAGATTTTCCACTCAATAGATAACTTTTAGTTAAATCCTGGCTTTGGGTTGGTATTTTTAGATCTAGTGTCTGAACCTACTCTGACACCTCTCTGAGGAGTGCCAAAGCACAAAACCATGGTCAGGGGTTTGAGGAGGGGTTCCTGATAGAGATATTTTAAATGCTTTCTCTGGCTAAGCATTTATCACAAAGCTTGTTGAGGAATTGGCAATCCTCATTGTTTATAACTTACAAGCTTAAGAGAATAGGGTCATGTGATCTATGACTCTTATTTTGACTATATACTAACCTGTTTGCTGTGATACTACTAACAGTTGAATGTATTTGGAATATTTAAATAAAATTAAACTTTTCTAAAGACATTCAACACATATATTAGATGATGGAAATAGTCTAATATAAAAATACAAATATAATGTAGCACATTATATATATATATATATATATATATATATATATATATATATATATACTATACACATAGAATTGTGGACTTAATTAGTGAAGTATTGAATAGCTTCACACACTTAGATTTAACCACTTTAGCTTCACCTATTCATATATAAAAGTAGGTTGAAGTAAAGAAGGTTTCCCTCTTTTCTTCTGAGCATAAGCTTGTGGCTAAGATCTGTAGAGGTCCTTACCTTCGAATTTTTCAGATGCTTATTCATAAGGTTACAGCCTTAGTAAATATTACTTAATATAATAATGTGCATTTAATAAAATTTATAATTACAACTTTAAATTATCATAATAGATTTCTTACTATAAGATCTTTCCATTGACTCATTGTAAATCGTACGATTTTGCGAGTATTAATGTATAATAAGAATTGTGGACTTAATTAGTGAAGTATTGAATAGCTTCACACTCTTAGATCTAACCACTTCAGCTTCACCTATTCATATATAAAAGTAGGTTGAAGTAAAGAAGGTTTCCCTCTTTTCTTCTGAGTGTAAGCTTGTGGCTAAGACCTGTAGAGGTCCCTATCTTCGAATTTTTCAGACGCTTATTCATAAGGTTACAGCCTTAGTAAATATTACTATACACATAGTTAAAATTTTCTGTTAACTATAAAATATAAAAACTTTTTTTAATCATATACGAATATAAATGAATAATTAAATAGTTTAATTTTCATGAGTTCATCAAAAATTTGAATACTGAAAGAAACAAAACTGGGTATGATCCAGGGATCTTTGCTCTATAATCTGTCACTCTTTCACTGCACCAAACCACACAAGTTGAGGAGATATTCAGATTTTCTGCAAAGTGTTTATAACATTTGGAATAAAAAGTAAAATATGTTAAGAACATTATTTTTAAAGAAAGGTATAAGTTTCAAGTTTCCAACAAGTTATCATACGCAAAGCTACAGCCAACAGCCTGAACAATATAAACTCTGTTCTTAATGATTTAAAATCATTAATAAATAAATAGTACATTTATTTTTCAGTTCCAGTTCTGCCACCTTGTATAAACTTGAGTAATCAATAGAGGTGATATGTGGTAGTGTTTAATAAATCCCAATGCTGTCCTCCAATATAAATATTAGCTATAAAGCATAATTTTCCATTTTTGACATCTAGTAAGTAATCAGTAGATGCCAGATGGCAGTGCCTAATAAAGGTCTACTGACTGCTGTGCTATTTATGGCTCCAGATTAATTTCTTGCTGCTGACTTTCATTAGTCATACAATTAGGACCATACTGGATAAATATTTATTAAGCACTACCATTTGGAATCTTATTACTTATTTAAATTTACACAAGGTGGCAGAACTACAGTAGGTAAAGTAGATTTGCTACTAGGCAATGGTCATGGGATGATTTCTTGGTGTTTAATAATAAACTGGCAGAAAAATGGATTTTTTTCTTTTGCCTTTTACATTTCCCAATTATGCTTAGTAATCCTGGTATGATTACATATTGTTTTCCCAATTATGCTTAGTAATCCTGGTATGATTACATATTGTTTTTTCTTCATAAAGTAATACATTCAAAAACATTACTATAAATTCAAACAAAGCAATATTTTAATAACAAGTTGTTTTTGTTGTTGTTGTTGTTGTTATTATTATTATTATTATTATTATTATTATTATTATTATTATTATTATTATTATTATTATTATTATTATTATTATTATTATTATTATTATTATTATTATTATTATTATTATTATTATTATTATTATTATTATTATTATTATTATTATTATTATTATTATTATTATTATTATTATTATTGAAATGGTGATTACAATAGTATGGTTCTTATCAATTTCCTGAAGGCTTGTGGTGATGGTATTTTAGTTGTATGTCTTTAGAAAAATTTAATTTAATTTACATTTTCCCAAGAGATTTGACTGTTGGTAATAGCACCAGCTTGGTATATGCACAATGTTTCAAATGGTATTCTTCTTATTCAGGTGATGCTGACTTGATCAGTGTTAGTACTAGCATGGGAATCGAACTTGGATCTTGGATTTTTGTGTATTGAATTTAAGGTAATGCTCTAACCAAATGAGTCATCCTACTAAAGACAACTGTCAGTACAAAGTTCATATACTTATCCATGAGGTTCCTACTGATTTCTCCACTTTTTCCTAAGAGCAAAGTTGATTAGTGGTTTCCATACATTATGTATAGTCACACTAGGTTGACTTATGGAATTATTTTCCATTGACATATGAGTAGCTTCTTTGAATTTTCTTCTTTGTACCTTTTCCTCTTTATTTAATATTTTTGTATTTTCCCAATTGAACATATATTGTCATTGGTACATACATGATCTTCTATCTTAAACACATCTGTTTTCTCTCTCTCTAATCATCAGTTTGTGATCTTTCAAGCACTTTTCAATGGGACAAATGATCTCCCCAATATACGTTCTCCTACCTTCACATGATATTTCATATATAGTTTTTTTCTTTTCAGCATTTCAAGTTTAGGCTTTGTAGATGTCAGAATTCCTCATAATATGATATAGCTCTGGAAATCTGTTAGATGTTATACTGATTGCAAATTTTTCTTAATTTGTCTACAATAGCAATAATTGTTTTTTTCTTTGTTATCTTAATGATAGCTGGTGGATAATCATTTTTCATAAAAATTTGTTCTATATAGATCTTTTTTTTAAAATCACTGGTTTCTGAACCAACTTCTTTTGCTCTGTTTCATAGCAATAGTATAATTTCATGTTTTGTGTTTCTGGTGTGCTTGGATGTATATGTTAAGTATTTTCCTATATATGTGGGTTTTTTGTAAACTGTAGTTTTAATTTTGCCATGAGGGAGTCTTATCATAAGAATATCTAAGAATGCCAATTTTTATTGTTGTCCTAACTCTATTGTAAATTTAATTGATAGGGATATATTGTTGATGTGTTTTCAGAAAGTGTGTAGTAGTGTTCCAACATGTGAACATATGACAAATGTAGCATCAACATAGTGAAGCTAAACTTTAGGTAAATATGAAATAATCTTTATGGCTATGATTTCAATTTTTCATGCAAATATTTCTAATTAGGAGTGACAATGGTGAATCCACAGCCATCCCTTGATTTTTTTGGAAGAATTCTGTCTTATATTGAAAGTAGGTTGTTGTTATGTAGAATGTTAATAGTTCCATTATATTATCAATAGAAAGAGTTATTCTGGTTTGTAAGCCATTATCACCATTTAATCTTTTTTTACAATAGACAATGTTTTGTCACATGGTACATTTGTGAATAAAACAAAACTTACAATTTTAATGTTTTTTATTAATTCTACAAAGTGCCTAGATTCTCTTAAAAAGGACTAAATCTTGCATGCCAAAGGATTAAGAACTTTGATAAGATGAGAAGAAATATTGACAAATTTTCACAAGGTGAATTTCTAGAACTAACAATGGGTCTTAATGGAGCATGATCTTCATAGATTTTGTGTAGACTATAAAGATGAGGAATTTTGCTGAAATATGATGTTAGTTTACTTTTTTCTAAATCATTGAAGTATTGTGATGCTTTCTGAGTAGCACTTGTATCTTTGTTTCTATACTCATCAGATTTTTGTGACTTTTCTATTTTGGCCTGCTGTGAGGAGTTTTTGTATTTTATTGTCATAATCAGTTGTATCCATTACAACTGTTGCATTGACTTTATCAGTAGGGATAATGATTATACTTATCTACTAATTACTTTCCTCTCATCATAGAATATGTTTGACTTCAATTTTTGTTGCCTCTCAAAAATTTATTCTATTTTCCAGTGTAATTCTGCTGCTTCTTCTAAAAACAATTTTTGAGTGATTTCTTCAGTCACTGCCATTATATCTATTAAAGGGATATTAGATGGTGTGATGGCAGAGTTTAACTCTTTTTCCGAGAACAGAAATTTCAGCATCTGTTAGATGTTTATAACTAAAATTTTTAACAAATGAGGCTGGTATACTGCTTGGTACATTATGACTTTTGATATGCATATGTAGATTTGCAAGTTTTTTCTTTTGGAATTTTTTTCTTTGTAATGTAGAATATAATTTTCTTACTGCTTGAGAAACTCTTGTGACGTTTTTATCAGTAAATTTACTTTTTTAGAAACCATTCTACATTATTAATGGAATGCTAGGTTTGATGAATTGGAAAACCTTTTAGCATTTATCCTTTTTATTAACAGAACTTCACTTCTTTGTAATTTTTTCAGCTCTCTGGAAGTGAATTGGAGGTTTTTAGTTGCAAACCTTTAAGAACCATCCTTTCACATTTACATAAGTTAATCGATTTTCTACTTTGGCTAGCTTTAGACTAAATTTTTCACAATGTTCGAAGTTTGATATAGTATTGGGTCAATACTGAATATGTAGTGTTTTTTCTGAAGTTTTGTGATAATGGTATTTTAATTATATTTGTGTATATTGGACTATTTCTATCATCTAATATTAAATATTGAATGTCTTTAGAAAAATTTAGCTTTTATTTAATTTTTTCAATTATATTCAACTGTTAATAATAGCACACAGGTTAGTATATGTGCAATGTTTTGAGTAGCATCATCTTCCTCTCTTCTTCAGGTATTTCTATGCTTACTAGTGACAGTACTAGCATGAGAATCAAACTGAACCCGTAAATTCTTGAGCATTGAATTTTAAGGTAACACTCTAACCAAATGAGCCATATTACCCAAGGCAACAATCTGTAGAAATTTCATATACTTATCTATGACGTTCCTCCTGATTTCTCCATTTTTCCTTCCTGATTTCTCCATTTTTCCTAGGAGCAAAGTTTATTAGTAGTTTCCATACATTATGCATAGTCACACTAGATTGACTTATGGCATTATTTCCATTGTCATGTGACCAGCTAATTTGAATTTTCTTCTTTGTATATTTTTCTCTCTATCAAATATTTTCATATTTTCCCCAATTGAACATATATTTATTGGTACATAATGGTATTCTGCCTTAGACACCTTAGACACATGTTTTCTTTCTTCTAATTAGTTTGTGCTCTTGCAATTGCTTTTCAATGGGGCCACTAGTCTTACTAATATACATTCTTCCACATTCACATGGTATTTCATAAATGCAATTTTTGTTTTTCAGCATTTCAGGTTTAGGCTATGTAGATGTTAGTATTCCTCGTAGTGTGGTATGGCTCAGGAAAACTGTTCTGATGTTATACTGATTGTAGAATTTTCTTAATTTGTTTTGCTTTTCTTGGAACATATGGATGCACTATAGCACCAATAATTGTTTTTCTTCTTTTGGTGGTTCTTTTTCTTATCTATTTAAGGTTTTCTTAATGACATCTGATGAATAACCATTTTTCATATTTGTTTTATATAGATCTTTTCTTTTTCCAGATTGCTGGTTTCTGAGCAAACTTCTTTTACTCTGTTCCATAGTCATAGTATACTAACAGTTAAATGTTATTGGAAAATTTAAATAAAGTTTCATTTATTTAAAGATATTCAATACTTAATATTAGATTATGGAAATAATCCAATATATAAATATAGCTAGAATCCTTATTAATTGGATAAATCTCTAATTTGTGCATAAAAGTAAAAAACAAATATTATTGTAAACAAAAGTTTTTATTTTTGTTACCATAGTACAAAATTATGGCATAATGCACTGTAGTTCTTCAACAACTGTGGACTCCTCACTTATGTTTTTATTTAGCTCATTATTGTAATCATAAATCATCTCATTCATTCCTTCATATTGTGCACTTGATGTGCAATCAATTACTCAGGAGCACTCGTTTTCTGGTTCTCAATTTCTTAGAGTAGAGTCTTTTTCATAAATATATTATTCTATTTTGTTTTTGTTAATTACTTTTGATGATATCCTAATTTTATGTTTTAAAGTTAAATCATATCCAGATGAAAGTATGTAAGTTAAAGATGCATATTATGTAGAGTTTGCTATTATTTATGGTTTCAGATATCTACTGAAAAGTTTGCATCCAAATGCAATGAGTATAGAGAGACTACTCCATACTAAATCTAGACAACTGAATTACCTAGAAACCTCTATTTATTTTTAAATTTCTTGAGGGTAATTCTCTAATTTTAATAATATATTACTTCATTGTCGCTATTGTTAACATGCACTTTATAAAGAAATACGATTTTTCTAATTTTTTGTTAAAGAAAAAAATGAGTAATTGAACTCAGGTCTATTTTAGAATAAATTGACTCAATCTAACTCTTTATTAACTCTTTTTAATCGGTATTTGATAAGGTCATCCAGCACAACTACAATCAAAGAGATTTCTGCTGTTTAGGAAATAGGAATACTTTTCAAACAAAATATTTCTTACACAAATTCCCCTTCTAAATGCTTAAGCAATACTTTGGCTGCATATGAAAGGTAAAAGTGTAGCCTTGTACAAAGCAAAAGCTTTCCCACAATCCCCTCACAAAAATAACTAATACGAGAATATAGTACTTACGGGTTTTCAGGTTGCTGGCTGACTGTTTGAACTTTTTAGTTTTGTTTTATCCTTTACCCCAATATTAAGCGATTAAATGAGCTGATTATAGACCAGTTATTTGTGAGAATAATTCTAATATTTTTGAAAATAATTTTACTTGACTTGGATTTAAACCCCTTCTTATAAGCACGATAGAAGTATATAAAATTAGATCAATTTCATAGATTTTATAAGTCAATTTAGAATGACACGGTATTTAGATTTCTAAATGATATATCTGCGGAGTATTAATTAAAGTTTACGATTCTGTTTTAAATATTGAAATGTTTAGATGGATTGAGTTAAAAAATAGTGAACAATAAAAAATTTATCGCTAAGTGATGAAGTGTTATTATATTGATCATAGTACTCTGCTGTTTAGTTACCATGGCTTGCATTCAGTTAGAAATTCGAACAAATCCGTAAACATATACGTATATTTCATTACACATATATAATATTTTATTTTTTTTGAAGGAAATGTAAATTATTCTAATGCATGCATATATGGTCGATTGCATGTTTCTATTATTTGTAATCACGTTAAAATGTTCATGTCTTTAATATCTTAATTATCTGATAAATTCTTCGGTTTCAGATCATTTCATGCGAGTACTGTTTTTGATCAAAATAAATAAATACTTGGAAAAAAAATTGTAACAAGCAAAAAATATAAAAAAACATATATTTTAAAATGCCTAAAGTAAGAAATGACATTTTTGATAATAAAATAATAGATTGTTAATTATAAAATAAAAATATTCTATAATATCTAAAAAAAATTAAGCAATTGTATATAGCGAAACTACAATAAATGTCCATTTTTAGTGCAATAATAGAGTTTTAGAATTTGGAGTATAAAGTCCTTTGATCGAGTCTTGTTTGACATTTCTAGTCCTTAGACTTCTTATGAACTTCTAAGAAATAAAGCCACTTGATTATTTCTTTTTATTTAATATACCCCATATGTACCCAGCCTATGGAAAGGCTATTGTAATTAATTGGTTACTTTAACAAATTTCAATCATAGGTGGAGCTGCAAACTATGTGATATCAATCAACACAAAACTAAATGTAAATATGGTATTATAGCATCCATTTTTTCCCCTCACTAAATATCATATTTCTAACATGAATTTATACTATAGTCACACTTTGTTAATGATTTTAATATTATATTTATTCAGTTCTCTACTGTAGTCAAAAACACATTTTTTTCCAAGCATTTTTCCTTGAAAAAGTTTTATTCCAATACCATATTTTTTTAGAATCCAGGAATGTATCCAGCTTATGGAAAGATCATCATTTTAATCCATTGCTTTAACAAATTACTTCTTTTGCATAAAAAAACCGATGGAATATTTTTTTTCTTTGAAAACTATGCCCTCTAGTGAAGAAATGTTTAACTTGGATATCACATGATAATGTTTCAGACATTTAGAAACTTTATATATAAGATAAATTAACTTACTTTAACAAAGTTGTTTCAAACCAATAAATCAAATTTCTGATACTATTTATTAATATTTACTAAGGCTGTTAACCTCAAGAATATGCATGTGAAAATGCAAAGGTAGGGACCTCTACAGGTTTTAACCACAAGATTACGCTTTGGAAGAAAAGAGGGGGACCCTTCTTTACTTCAACCTACTTTCTATATGAATAGGTGAAGCTGAAGTGGTTAGATCTAAGAGCATGAAACTATTCAATACTTCACTGATTAAGTCCACAATTCCTATTACACATTAGTACTCATGAAATCTTTCGATTTACAACAAGTCAGTGGAAAGATCTTATAGTTAGAAATCTATTATGATAATTTAAAGTTGTAATTATAAATTTATTTAAATGCACATTGATTACATAAATAATATTTACAAAGGCTGTAAACCTCAAGAATATGCGCATGAAAATGTGAAGGTAGGGACCTCTACAAGTCTTAACCACAAGCTTATGCTTTGGAAGAAAAGAGGGGGACCCTTCTTTGCTATTTATGTAGAATATTGAAGTTCCAACACAATTATAAACCAATAAAATATCAAATGACTCTATCATATGATTTCAGCTTACATATTGTTGTTTTATAAGCCTATTTTTTAATCATCTTTAGCAACATTATAATGATAAATAGTGCTAAATAGATTCCCATTTTGTGCTGTACTCCCATTTTGTGCTGTTCTGTCCAATATCCTTAGAATGGTTTCAAGTTATTGTTTTCATCCACGAGGAGCTGTGGATCTTGGAAAGTAGACTGGGAATATTAGATAGAACAGCATTGCATAGGGATTTATTAAGGATTTGCATCTTAATCTCTTATTATTTACTAAAAAATGAAAAAGCATGCTGCTAAAACAACAATACATAAGCTTATGCCATTTGGGAGAGTCATTCGATATTCTATTGCTTTATACCAAATCCTTGCCACAATATGGAAGTACCTATAGTTATTTAGAAATTAAAGATACCACAATATTTCAGATCTATATGACTACATGGGCTAATTGGTATAGATTGATCATCTTTATATGTTTGTTTTCAGTTTGAGATAACTTGATAGCATAAAAGTTGTCTAAATGAGAAGCTGGAAGGAAGATGCATTCAATCCTAAAAATCCAGGTAGATTATTCCAAGATCCAAAGATTCTACCTGATGAAGACCACAAGCTTGAAACTGATATGGAGATATTGGATAGAAAAGAAATTTATTAATCATTGTCTAGCATTACCATCTACCATCTATTATTACAGATCAAAGCTTACAGTAAGTAGCATATATGCTGCTGAAGCACAATTAATTATTTTAGTAAAGCTATTTGGCTAATCATTTTAATGGATTATTAATGGTTGTAAATAATGGTCTCCATGATCTTATTGCGACTATTTTGTAAAACTTTGTTGAAATAAGTTGATTTATTTAATACAGTATAAGTTGATTTATTTAATACAGTAAATGGAAATCAGCTTTAAATAGTTCCCTGCAAAATAAAAGCTCTCTTCAGATTCCATAACAGTCAAATGTTGAGACTTTTTGCAGTTTTACTTTCTAGTTTTGTTCTCAGTTCATACTTTCTAGATGCCCATTTTTATCATTATCATTAGCAGCCAATTGTAACATGATTATGTTCATTTTAACATTAAAAAAGAGAAATCATAATAATGATGAATTTTGTGATTATTTTTGTGTAAATCAGCCTAGGAAACACTTATACATTCCATGTTCGATCCTTTAGATTTGTGAGGTGTAAAAAGTGTAATTCCTGAAATACTTCAACATCGTGTCTAATTGTAAATCTCTGCTATATACGATCCTGTCACATTTTCCCACTGAATGTAACCTGTATTATACCTCTTTAGACTATTTCAATTTTTAGAATACAAATAGGTTTACTTCTAACACAAATTCACGTTAACTCCATCATAAAATATTTTTTACTAATCTTGTTGCCATTCATTTACTTGATAGTCCTAGACAAACAAAAAGATGTTCTTTAATAGTAGATTCATTAGCACATCATACAAAATAACTGAAAAGCATACAGATCTTACACCCATCAACTTTTCTGAACACTACAAAGCATCCTTCAGTACAGATTTTCAATGATGTCAATTATAGGAAGCATATTCCCCACCAACTTTGATATAATAATACTTTTTATGTAATTAACTTAACTATGTAATATATAGGGGCTTTGAACTCAAACTTTCATATGACCCTCAACCATCCATACTGTCTCATACCACTGATACACTTGATCACACACATCAAAAAGATAAATAATCACCAATATACATATTTCATGCTAAGCCAGCACTCTTCAGTTGGTCCAGATTATCATCTCCACACATATATACAATCAAAGCTCAGCTTATATTAAGATAACCAATCTTCATACATTTGATGATGGAATGCTCAATCCCACCTTAGAGCTTTGAGCATTCCATCATCAGATTTTTAATGAAATGGACAGCTGAAGAGTTGTAGGTTGGAGTCGTTTGAAGCCTGTCCATTAAAGTGTGCATGTGTGTGTGTATATATATATATAAAGTTGGAGTAAATAAACTATTCTGCATGTGTGTGTGTATATATATATATAAAGTTGGAGTAAATAAACTATTCTGCATTCTCTCATTTTACCATAAATATAAATAATCTTCAATGAACACCAATCAGTTTCACACTTTCCCACTAATTGAAATAAAAGTCTTGACAAAGTAAGTGAAGCCAGTATACAAATCTCACTTTGTGCTCATAACATTTTTCTTGCATTTGTCTGACAATGGAAATCATATCTATAGTTCTTCATAATTCTATAAAAACAAATTGTTTTCAGTGAACATTCATCCATGACTGAAACTAATCTCTTTTTCAAAATTTTGCTGCCATAAGTAACAATGATATACCATGACAATTACTGCAGTCTTGTTTATCTGTTTTAATTTTATAAATTAGGACAATAGAAATATTCTTAAAAATCAGATGCAACAATTTCATAGGTCATATATTCCTAAAAAGTTCCAAGAATTTTAAATATATCACCAGAACCAGAAGCCTTTATACTTTAAGATTACCAAAAAATATTTGAATTCGATTAAGCTGGGTATATTTCACCAAATCTAGATGATTCAGTAGAATATCCTATGAGATTTAGTGTAATGACAGATGTTAAACCCTGGAACTTAAGATCCTCAAATCAATTCCAGTTCTGGCACTCCCAACACTTGAACTTATTATGAACTTCCAAGCAATAAAGTCATTCAATTATTTATTTATAATAGAAAACATCAATTGAACTCAATTATCCACACTATCTTATATCACTGATACACAGGACTACACACATGTAGAAAAGATAAATAATCACCAATATTCGTATTTAGTGCTAAACCAGCACTCATCAGTTAATTGGTCCAGATTAACATCTTCCACACATATATATAATCAGTGGCCAGTTTTATATTAAGATAGCAAATCCTCATACTTTAATGGAAAGGCTTCAATGTACTCCAACTCCTCAGCCATCCATACCACTAAAAATCTGTGATGAAATGTACAAACCCTATGCTGATACCAATACTATTGCCATGCCCATATTGACCTCAAGTCACTCTGACCCCTCATGTATAGAACCTTATCCATCATTTATATATTTAAATGGATAAGGTCTTATACATAAGGGATCACAGTGACTTGAGGTCAACATGAGCATGGCAATAATAGTGGCATCAGCATGGGATTTGGATGTTTCATCATCAGATTTTCAATGGTATGGATGGCTGAGTAGCTGGAAGTTGGAGTACATTGAAGCATGTCCATTAAAGTATGAAGATTTCCTATAAAACTGAACACTGATTATATATATATATATATATATAATCAGTGTTCAGAGATAGATTATCATCTCCCATATATATATATATATATATATATATATATATGGGAGATGATAATCTGGACCAACTGATAAGTGCTGGTTTAGCACAAAATAATTATATTAGTGATTATATATATTTTCTACCTGTGTGTGGTCATGTGTATCGGTGATATGAGATAGTGTGGATAATTGATGGGTACTTAGAAGTCTAAGTTCAAACACACTATGTTTAAAATTAGGCTCCAGGTATGTGAAGAGTGTCTGTATTTCAAATATTTATTTATAATAGATTGAATGGCTAAATAAATTGGAAAAAAGTCATTTAAAAGAGGATCAAAATATTCTCTCTGCCTGTCTAAAAAAAGTCACATTTTTCATGCAAAGAAATGCCTCTAATTGATTTAAAAGAAATTTAATATTGTTTTTAGTTCCATTTATTAATTTTAATGTGGCATTAAAAATAGATATAAGCAGAAAATGTATGTATCTTTTGCAAAATTTAATATGCCAACATTTTTAAGTTTCTTTGTGATACATCGAACTTCTGTCTTTAAATCTCTATAATGGTTGTGCAATTCCATATTCTTTCAAGATGAGAATATCACACATTTTAAAATCAAATCAATAAAGATATTATCATTATAATTCAAATTCATTTTTTTAGCAGAGCCCAGAAATATACAATCTCATATCTACAGAATGATCTTTAAAAGAATCCTATGTTTCTATAATATGAGCAGTTTGAAAATCTAAGTAGACTAACCATTTTAATTTAGCATGAATATCAGATGACATTTTTTTTATTAAAAATAGGATCCATATTACATGTAACTCCATTACAAATATTGGTCAATCTATGCTTTGTTATGCACTTATAAATGCTCATATAACATTAAATTTTTATTATACAGTGTTCCCAAAATATAGCATAAATATATAAAATGGCATTGTTTCAAGTATTTCCTCATCTACATTTTTTTGCTATTGTTTTCATTCTGTTAGTTCCAAAGAAAATAAAAGTTATTTTACAATATAACTTTTTTTTTTGCAGTTTATCAAAAACATAACTTAAGAAATAATAATGAAGTAAAGACAATACATGATAGAACAGTCTTTTTAGTGATGAACAACAAAAAAAATGTTTGACAGGGAAATGGATTTGGTTTGTCATATAAATCTTTATTTCAATAATTTTTATGCTAAAGCTATTGCTTTAAAATAAAGCCACAAAGTAAACATTACATAATTAAAAAGAAATAAATATTAATAACATTATAATAAAAGTGAAAAAATTAGATTGTAAATTCAATTGTGATCTAGCAAAAGGCAATGTTGGACCTGTATTCTAGTGATTTTGGACTGGTTGGATAAACCATGTGATTCACATACTTTTTAATTTTTCACAAAAATAATATTTATTAAATAGAATTGTAAGTAAAATCCAAATTTTTAATAAACTATAAAAATATCTTCTATCATCTTTTTACATTCATGTTTATTTTGCCATAAACAAACATAAAGGGAAATGGCATTAGCACCAACAATCCTAAATCACACTTCAATTCTAAAAAAAGGGTAACAGCATATCTGTTGAGCTCTAATAAACTTAAATCAATTATTACTCTTCTTACTGCCATGTGTAGCTAATTGAGAAAAAGTTAAAACTTTTAATAGTATTGATGCAGTAACACTATTGCTATGTGTGGCTTATCACAATAACAAATTGATAGGCATGAAAGCTAAATAATCCTGAATTAAACCTCAAGATGTTAGTCTCAAGCATTATATGGCATTACAAGCAATTAATCATTTGTTTAATATTAATATAACTGTCCAACAAACAATAACCATTTAAATATAACAAGAATTGGTAAAGTGGCACAGATAACATTGTGTAAATAAATCTATATTATTAACTTTTTAGTGATATAGCTTAAAAAATTCAAAAATAGAATGACAAAGTTAGACATCTCAATAAATCTAACATTATAAAGCTATCTTATACTTGGATTATTTGCTTTTTGAAAGCATTTATCTATATGTATTTTTATATTGGACTATTTCCATTATCTAATATGTGTGTTGAATGTCTTTAGAAAAGTTTAATTTTAGTTAAATATTCCAAATGCATTCAACTGTTAGTAATATCACAGCAAACAGGTTAGTATATGCACCAACTATTAGTAATATCACAGCAAACAAATGTTAGTAATATCACAGCAAACAGGTTAGTATATGCATACATATATATATAATCAGTGCTCAGTTTATATTAAGATAGCAAATCTTCACACTTTAATGGACAGGCTTCATTCTACTCCAACCTCCATCTTTTCAGCCATCCATATCATTGAAAATCTGATGATGGAAAGCCCAAATCCCATGCTAATGCCAATATGATGGCAATAATATGATAGCAATAATATTGGCATCACCATGGGATTTGGGCTTTCCATCAACAGATTTTCAATGATATGGATGACTGAAAAGTTGGAGGTTGAAGTAGATTGAAGCCTGTCCATTAAAGTGTGAAGATTTGCTATCTTAATATAAACTGAGCACTGATTATATATATATATGTGTGTGTGTGTGTGTGTCAGAGATGATAATCTGGACCAACTGATAAGTACTGGTTTAGAACGAAATACGTATATTGGTGGATATGTATCTTTTCTACATGTGTGTGTGTATCATGTGTTAGAACGAAATACGTATATTGGTGATTATTTATCTTGTCTACATGTGTGTGTGTCATGTGTATAAGTTGTGTGAGATAGTGTGGATGGTTTAAGGATGCTTGAACGTCTGAGTTCAAATTCCTTATATTTACAATTAAGCTCCAGGTTTGTGAAGAGTGCCTGGTTTTCAAATATTAACATCATATATTTTATTTTGAAACCATGCGTGCTTTTTTTTTTTTTTTTTGTCGTGGTGGCAAATATTTATGATTTTTACATCATCATCTACAGTGGTTTTATTATTAATAATAATTAATGAAATATAACACATTGTTCGAACTTATCAATTCAGTTTTCATCTGGAGTTCATTGTAGAGAGATATTGTTATATTCTTTGTAGAGTTTTAATTCAAACGACATCAAATATGTTCTGCTACTTTGACTTTCTAAGATCGACTTCCATTGCTTTAATGAAGTAATACAGGTAATTATTTTTAATTTATATTCACAAAAATAAACAATTATTACTACAAGTATAATTTACTTTATTTGATTTTAATTTTAAAAACATGGAAAATTTTATTTTAATTCTTGATCATCATGGCTTCAAGAAACATAAAATGAAGGAATGAGCGGAGAAACTTGTTCTGCAATTTAAGTATTCTCATTTAAAGGAAACTGCTTGAAAATTAATTTGCATGCTTCTTTAACAAATTATATGACAAATTCTAATGATCTTGCTAAGTAGATACAATCACATGGTAATAATAATTTTTTTTTTTTTATTGATTTTGTTCTCACTTATTAATTTTGTTCTCTTGATTTTTTTTTGTACAATTAATAAATCATATTAATAAAAAAAATTATAAGTTAAATATTTGCTTCTTTTGAATACTTCAAAAATTTAATTGCGGCTCTTGAATAAGACTCTATTTTAACATATGACTCTTTCGGACAGGAAGTTTCGCCAACCCTGATCTAACCTTTCTACAATTGTCATTCTCACGTAGAAAATGACCTTCCTTAAACATTTTTAGTTAATTATTTAATATCTAGTTCACTAGAAAACATTATAAAAAGAAAATATTTTTAAGATTATGCTAAATATGACGTTATCGATTTTGACATTATCTTAGCACAATGTCAAAGAATGTTGACAACTATATTAGTCATTTCTTTTTATCATAAATGACAACAATAAGAGCATTTTCTTGAATGATAACTTGTTGATCATAATTTTTTTTTTTAAAAAGGCAAATTGGAAGCCATTTTTTCTTCTGTTTGAATTTGAAATAATAAAAAGACAGAAAATAAACAAATAAATATATGCATTTCATTATATATATATACCCTGCGTGTTTCGGCGCGGTTGGTAGAGCGAGCGTCTTCGAGTCGGAAGGTCGATTCTGGCGCTCGAATTTTTTACGAACTCCCAAAAGCCATTAGCATTATATATATTATTTTATTTATTTTCTGCATGCTTAGTTGCTTATGGCCCTACATGGTTTCATACAAAGGTAGAGCGATGGATCTGGAGTTCAGGATTCATGGATCATGGTTTAGCTCTGTCACTATTGACGCTAACTCTTCTTATTACATCTTGAGCAGTAGCCATTTGATTATTCATCTATTTAATTGCACTTGAGAACAATATACGTTCCATGACTACATTGTTATCCTCTGAAGCATCCAAATATTTTTTGCACTTTTTTTACTTGGTAATCAGTTATCACTAAATTGATGCCTTCTCATATCTTACTTGCTTGCTTTACAAATTTTATACATTTTTTATTATTTTATAACGGGTCGGCAATCTTTATATCAAGAATAGCACTGCAAATGGTAGGTCTATGACAAAGTTCCTTTAACATTCAGAATTAGGAAGTCTTGAGATTAACTGTGCATCTAATACATCTTTATTTTAAATAAATTTATTAATTCAAAATTCCTGTTACAAACTTAATTATTTGAAATATCCTCATTTAGTTGTTAGTTTTAATATTTTTAATATATATTATATTGGGATAAGATAATATATACATACAATGAAACATTTATTCCATTACTCGAAAATTATTTATTATCCCAATTTGTACCCATTTCATATTTATGAGTGTTATGCAAATCAAGTTATTTACAAGTGATATTCATTTTATATCTACTTGCCTTTGTCACAATAGGCCTTATGGCAAGCATACTAGACTTAGATCATTTGATTGTTATGTTAGTAATAATACAAAAGTACATGATGAAATTATGTTTTAAATCCAGAAAAATATTTGGCATTCACAGTGACTATCATGTAGATAACACCAATATAATTTTATTACAAAATATACATGAATAAAATATAATACAAATTTAATTAACAATTACCTAAATAAATCATAATGAAACAGGTAAATAAATAAATACCTGATGTGAACAAAATTTTAAACTCTTATTTTGACCAATGTTAAAATTTTATTAGATCAATTTTCTTCCCCTAGATTTAGACTTTTGTATCTTTTTACAAAGAAAAATTGTATATTGAAAATTATTTATATGAGTGGTGGATAAATCTATGCACCACTACTCAAATTCATACATACTTATAAGATAATTGACATTTGTAAAACAATAATATATCATTTAGACATTGCATTCTAATTACACATTGTGTGTGTTGTGTATTATTGATCTGGGACAACTGATGAGTGCTGGTTCATCATGAAATGTATGTTTTGGAGATCGTACATCATTTTCGCATATCTTTGTTCATATGTTTTGACTCCATTACTCCATAAGGTGTTAAGAATGGATAAAAACCAGTCCTTGTGTGTGAGTGGTATAGTCAAAATTACACTAAAGAAACATTCATTAAGTGGATAATTCCTAGTCTAATGAATAACTAATAATAAATATTAATATACTTCCATTAAGTAATTTGTGTCAAAGTTATGAAGGCAGTAAGTTTGACAATTTTCAATTAAACTGTAGTAATTGGCTATCTATATATACTGAATTATGATAAATATGTGTAATAGATTATGATCTGGGACAACTAATGAGTACAGGTTCAGCATGAAATGTGCATCTTGGGGATCATATTTCACATGTCTTTGGTCATCTGTTTATGATTGCCCTACTCCACAAGATGTTAAGAGTGAATAGAAACCAGTTTCTACCTTGTGTGAGAGTGGTATTGTGAAAATTACACGACAGAAATATTATTCATTAAGTGGATAATCTCTAGTCTAATGAAAGATTAACAAAAATTATTAATATAACCTACACTGTTTGTTAAATATTTCATTTATGAATTTGAAAAAAAAATTTATATGACTATTTCAAATTAATATTAATAATTATAATTCTTATTATCTGCACAGGATGAATATTATTCTCAAATATTCTATAAAGCATTTCTTTTGTTGTGCCATTTAATTTTATTATCTCTAAAGCAGAAAACTTTTTTTCACTATCAAGAATTCATATACATCTCATTTTACTTTTGTATGAATATTTTATATTTATTCTCTTCTTAACATCTTCGTCAGCAACTTATTATGGCTTAGTACATATCACAATCATCATAATTACTATTTCCTATTGCATTGTCAAATGTATACCATATAATAATTAATTGATGAAACATTATATTACTTTTACAATGCTCTATTATCCACCCTTTCTTTTGTTTACACTTTTGATTGCCCCAGAAATATAAGGTTCTGAAGAAGATTGCTGGGGCAATCGAAACTGTAAACAGAAGGAAAGGGTGGGTAATAAAGAATTGTAAAAGTAATATAGTGTTTCATCAATTAATTATCTTATGGTGCACAATCATCATATAAGTAAAATATTTATTTTTTCTAATTTACACAGCATATACAATATTACATCTATTTAATTTACACATAAAATATTGAAGTCTTGGTCCTCCAATATAAAATTTGATGTAACCTTAGATGTTCCTTCTTTAACAATTATTTCCATAAATAAACAAATTATAAGGCTATAAACAAACAAATATCTCTTTAATATATATATATATTGTAACCATATATTTAGTATAAAATATATTAATTGATGTAACTAGTATAAAAATTTCTCTTTCTTCTTTTGGTGATTTGATTGGCTTGATTTGCACTTTGAACAGATTACTCTCTTATATTATTTAATAAATTTAAATTTGCTTCTTTCCATATGCTAACTCATATCAAAATGTTTAACTTTTTAAAAATTTGACAACATATTAAATTTGGTAATATAATGTTTTGTTTTATTTGTTTAAAGTAATCTTAAAAATTATTTCTATTGAATTAACAAAAAACCATTTGTTCAATTAAAATAAATTATTAAAAAATAAATACAGTAATTACGTATGCGTCTCAATGTAATAAAAGAAAAGAGCGCGAGTTTAAGAGAAGATCGTCTGATAATTTGCTTTTGGAAGAGAAAGAAAAGAAAATGGTAAAGGCAAATGGTATAAATTTGATAAGCTTATTTTAAAATAGTTAATAAGTAAACGGATTACCACAAAATTTGATATAAACGTAAAAATAACCTAGTGGTATTTAATTAAGATGAATTGCTAAATTTAAAAAGTCTGTTCAAGTCGGCTGGCCAAATGGATCAGATCACCGGTAACAATTTTCCAATATTACATTTTTAAAATGTCGGAGCTTCCCAGTTTAAAAGAATTAATTGCAAGAGTTTGGTATGTTTTGAAATGTTTATTATTCTACAATTTGGAAAAATTAAATAAGTATTTTAATTACAGAAGTTTTATGAAAATGAAAATTTGTTTTTTTAAAAAGAAGTTTAAATTAAAATAAAATGTTAAAGTTATCAATATATTTTAATATTTCCATTTCTAATTCTAATAAAATATAGTATTAATTGATATTTAACTTTACAATGCCTATCATATATTTGCTAGTTAATTTGTTTAACATTTGGATAATAAACCGTCTTCAAAATAGTTAATCAAAGCTATTTTCTAATTTTAACGTCAGTTTGAAATGATTAAATTAATTGCTATAATTAGTATTCCTAGATTTAAGCGTGGATAAATAAATATTAGCATGGATGTGATAAACTTGGAACATTTTAATAGAGAAATGTAGAAATTAATAACTTATGAGAAACATTTCCATTTAAATTCTGCATGTCATGTTTTGAAATTGTTTCATGTTTATGGAGCCACGTAAAATCGTCAATCTAATAGTGATTATAATAACTAATACAAATGGATAAAATTGCATGTATGGAATTTATCTATAATTATAGCTATTACTTCGTGTATTTGTTGTTCGACACATCGTACCTGGATTCCACGGATCATATTTGGAGTTATAAAATGCTATGTAATCCAATTTGTGATACACACACCTGCTCTAATTCATGTGTTGAACTATAAAATGTGATACATTTAATTTATATCATACACACACACCTGCTAAATTTTATGTATTTGATGAATAATGCATTACTTTAATTTTATGGTTATATGAACTTGCATGTGAAGTTCATAAGTTATATTTTATTAAGTTTAAATTAAGAGGGGTTGAATAAAATATTTATTCAAGAGAATAGCGCTTGCGAAAAAGCTTAAAAGTACTGAATGAATTGATGAGATGTATCAATCTTTATGAGTTATTTGTTAGTCTTTCCAGATTTATATTCCTATACTAATATTACTTATATTATATTACACATGTTTTATTTAAGCAAGATAAATTAGTACATTAGCTGTCCTGATTAGTGTAACATTTTATTATGCAAGAACCCACATTTGCTAAAGTGTTAGTGTATTCTGAATGGTCAGAATAACTGAGGGGGATGATTTTGCACTTTAATGTGAAGTAAATAGTAATGTTGTTTTATAATATTAAAGGGCATTAATCTGTGCTGGTGGTTAATCCGCAGATTACTTTATTGCCATTTTTGTATTTTACACTCATTCCTGCGCTGGTGGTTAATCCGCGGAATGGTGTACTTGTACTTATTGCTTTATGATGGTGTATAAATCCACAAAACGTTTAGTGTTATTTAATTCCTCCGTGTAGATGAATACATCCACAGGAATATGTTTTACTTCATAGATATAAGTTGGGCAAAGTATTTTAGTTAATCTGCTAAATCATCTTCTTTCATTTGTAAGCATAATTTATAAGATAGATCATCAACTTGTAGCAGGACATTCTATTCAAGTTACTTCATAATAATTAACTGTTGGTTGATTATTATTTACCGGAGTGTAAGTTTAAATTATCACTTTATTTAATGATTGCATTGTAGCTAAATCCTACAGACATAATATTATTTATTATATTATTATAAGTTTACGGTATGGATTTATTGAATCTGGAAATGATGTTAAATATTTCATGAGTTGATGCTGAATTTAGTATAATTTTCTCAATATTCATTGTATCAAATTAAAATATAAGATATGATTAGGTTCTTAAAAACTGTACCTATGAGATGTTATTGAAGAAAGTCGATGGAATTATAGTTTATTTATTTTATTTGTTTATTTATGTCTTTAATTATAACGTTGGAATTAATTACTTATTATTCATAATTTTGTAAATAAAAGTTGATTTATAATTAAACTTACTGTGCCGTTGCTATGTGTCATTTGTAAAATCAGAAATCATAAACCTGGGATAGAGCATACATTGAGGTACATACTATCGTCAACATGATATAAGAATTTATTGATATTTTGAGAAATCATTTAGATGCTTTCGTCTTTGGTAGTTTATGATGTGTAAGGTACAATAAAATCCCATTTACCTTTTCCATCATTTTGGCTTTGCGTAGTTGATTCTAGTATACAAAATAAATTGATTATTAAACCTGTAAACAGATTTATCAGATAATAACATGATTGAATATTTACTTAACGTTTTAAATTGTCATTTGTCAGTATAATAAGAGTCTCAGTAATATAGTAAACTATAAAAAAAAGAACCCAAGTATTTATGTTTATTTATTGCAAAGCTTTCCCTAGACTAGCATTTGTATTAGAAATCATATAGATGGTTTAAAATTTCATAATCTTATGTAATCCCACAAATTATGCCATCTTGTACATGGTCGGCCATCGGGTCTCATACAATAAAAATCGCAAATTAAGGTTTGAAAATAATAACATTACACTTATAATTTGATTAAAGTATTTTATCATAAGACTATGGTAGTTTTTCGCGGTACACCCTGGCTGCGATCAAATTAAATCATGAAAAGTTGAGGTTAGATCATTAGTTTGGTCTGTGGTAAGTTGCCCCGATGTTGATTGTGGTCTTTCGTGCATAAAATAGATAACATGATATGTTTTTGGATACAGCTCTTAATAGCTGACAATGTGCAACGGGAATTGATCAGTGATAGAAGTTACGATTCTTAGTGCATTTGCGTTTCTGTAGTTGGGACCACACAATTTACGGTTACAATTTTGAGTGCCGCAACAAGTTCGGCATGATAGGTAGTTGAAGGGGTGAGCGGATGGTTACAATATATATATATGACCAGTTTTATAAAATGAAGTTTATTTCATTCAAGATAATATTTTTTATTCTACTAACTCAAAGTTACTATATGTGATTTTTATTAAGCATGCATTTTTTTATGTTTATGCATATTTTAAACAACTTAAATAATGTATTAATAAAATACAATTTAATGTGTATGCTTATTTGTAAAGTATTTCTTTTAAAACTTACATACATATGCCAATGTGTGTGTATGTAAAATCAATAGAAATATTTTTTATCAATAATAATTTTTTATTTTAAAATTGATTATAATTGTTTTTTAAAAAATCATTAGTAAAAAAACATGAAATGCTATTCTTTAATGCTACCCTTAGAATTTTAATAGATTTAACCTTTCCATTAATCATATTTAAAAATAAAGATAGTAATAATAAAATAAGAATGCCACTTATATGATTTTATTTTTCTAAAGTGCATTATTATGAATTGTTTGGTCCATTCTCACAATGTGTTGTCTTCTTTTTTGAGTCCTTTGGGATCCAAATATAAAGCTTCTAATGACATTGTTGGCTGACTAAAGTAATTGTTATTTGGACAGGTGTTTCATAATATTTTATGAATTATTTCCATAATAGAATAATTAGAAAACCAATTATATGGTGAGAGAGAGAGAGTGTGGAAACTTTAACTAGTCACTTCATCCAAGTACTTGAAAATTCAGCCAAAACAAATTCTTCCTTTTTCTTAGTTACTCTTTAAAAATTCATTTTGTTCATAAACTCCCAATAAATATATATTTCTTTGTTTTGAAATACAAGTATAGTGTATATACTTAACCTAAATGTAATAAAGGGATTTGAACTCAAACTTTCAAGTTTTCTCTACTCATCCATTCCATCCCATACAATCTATATACCCAATCACATAATGTGAAAAAGATAAATGATCTCCAATATACATATTTCATGCTGAACCCGCACTGTTCATTTGGTTTGGATCATCATCTCCCATATATATATAATAACCTTTGTTTTATTATCAGTCCTAGCAACAAAGTAAGTTTTATATTTTTTACTACAAGAATCTAGATTATTCTCTTCTATTTTTCTTCTCATCTATCTTATGTAGCACACTATTAAAATGTATAATTTTTATCATCTGTGTTCATCACAGCATTTTATCCATCTATTCAAGAAAACGTTGTATTTATTGTAATTAAAAATCATATAACTAAGACTTTATATATTAATATCTTTTTTTTTTTTTTAAATAATAAATTTTATTAATAGTACTAATATACATTTTATAATAAAATAAAAAAATATGTTGGTATGTGTGTGTTTACATTTATTCTACATATATATGTATTATTCCATTCTTTTCATGATACGATTTTCTATCTGTAGTCAAGATACAAACTATATTCTATAATTTTAACAACTATTATCCATCTATTTACAGTAGAAATATATGAATTAATTATCTTTAAAAATATTGACTAAATAATATAACATTTATCTTGTTTTCCTTTATTTATTTTTTCTATATTATTCTCTCTTTTACTAAATTGTCATTCTGAGCTAACTGCAATGCTGCATATCTAATATTAAATAACTTATTTTAATCCAGCATGTAAAAAGAATTTGTGACTTTTAAGTATTGGTCTAATTAAATGTCAATAATTGATGTACAACATTTAAATTTTAAGTATTATAACTTTATCTTTCTTAATGAATTGTCAAATCCATATAATATTAATATCATTTATGTTCTTTATTACTTTTACAATGCTGCATATAATTACAATTCACTATTGAAGGTTTCAATTGCCCTAGCAATCTTCTTCAGAACTTCAGTGTTTCTTCTTCTTATTCAATTCTATTTTATTAGAACTTCAATGTTTCTTTTTTTTCCTTATCCAATTCTATTCCAGTACTGGAAATAGAATTGGGATAAGAAAAAAAATCATTGAAGTTCCAAAGAAGATTTCTGGAGCAATCAAGCCCATCAATAGTGGGTTGTAATTATATGAAGCATTGTAAAAGTAATAAAGAACATAAATGATACTAACATTATATGAATTTGATAATTCAGTAAGAAAGGTAAAGTTATAATACTTCATAAAGAAGATAAAGAATATTAAAAATAGAGTTGGATAAGAAGAAATAAAAAACATTGATGTTATGAAAGAGATTGCTGGGGCAATTAAAACTGTCAATAGTGGGTTGTAATTATAAAAAACAGTGTAAAAGTAATAAAAAATGTAAATGATATTAATATTATATAAATTTTAAATACTTTTTATTTGACAAAAGTAATTCACAAAAATTCTAAACACAGTAACAGCACATTTTAAGAACACATTTTCTAAATAAATGATAGCTATTTTCTCAACTAAATTCCAGAATATTATCATTCTGGTACATTTTTTAAATTAAAACAGTTCTTGTACTTTAGTCTCCAATTCCAAACTCATCAAATTCTCCACAGAGTAATATAATAGCTGATGTCAATTGAATGCTAAACCTAAAACAACACAGAGAAAAACTTATGGATTTCCAATACCATGAAAATAATAACAATAGAAGTCTGTACCTTGATAAGATTGAAGATTGTAGCATGACTGCAAATAGGCAGTTAGCAATGGATATTTTAAAAATGTTTTACTCTAGCGCACAGGAGCATTATAGTGCCTACTCTTGCAATGTAACTTTATTACCAAAGAATCATTTTCTGTGATTTCAAACTGTTAATATTACCATTACATTCATAACTTTCCCTGAATCTTTATAGTGCTTGACTATATTTTAAATGTATGCATGATAATATTTTTCATTTTAACTTCAGAATGTTTGCTTTCAAACATTCAAATATTGTCTTGACTTCCAAAATTCATTTCAAATTGGAGTACATGATTTTTATATCAACAATCATGTGTAGGGATTAAATAATATCCTCATTTGTTA
This sequence comes from Epiperipatus broadwayi, assembly GCA_028023455.1. Classification (NCBI taxonomy): domain Eukaryota; kingdom Metazoa; phylum Onychophora; class Udeonychophora; order Euonychophora; family Peripatidae; genus Epiperipatus; species Epiperipatus broadwayi. Next base: position 40,898 of record JAQFVV010013044.1, on the reverse strand, counting down.
CCATATTTATCAAATCATATAACTTTGATTAGGTTTTCGGTTTTTTTTTTCTTTATTCAAGATTCTAGAAATTAATTGGCATTGTCTTTTCATTTATTATTCTCAAGACTAGTACCATTTAGATGTCTTTTATTCTTTTTTTTACAAATAACTTTTAATGTTAATTCCTTATATTAATGTCTAGCATTCCTCATATTAAGATTGTATTTTGTCACCTTAATTACAATTTTACATGATGTGTTTCAAAGTTATAAATATTAATTCTTATTAAGCACAATGTCAGCACATAATACTTATATAAAGCCAAAGCTTTAATACATGCACCTTGAGTGCTTAATTTTAGCAAGAGACCTCTACAAATCATAACACGAGATTCGACTTTATAAAGACAAGAGGGACCCGAGGGACCCTCCTATCTCTAACCTATTTTTCTTAATTATATGGGCAAATCTAAAGCATTTTGATTTGGGAGCATGAAGCTAATAAATTCTTCACTGATTAAGTCCACTATTTCTATTAAACATTAACATTCGTGAAATCTTTCGAGTTACAACGAGTCAATATTCAGATATTAAATTTAGAAATATTTTGAATCAATTTAAAGTTATAAATATTAATTCTTATCAAGCACAATGTCAGCACGTAATACTTATATAAAGCCAAAGCTTTAGTACATGCACCTTGAGTCCTTAATTTTAGCAAGAGACCTCTACAAATCATAACACGAGATTCGACTTTATAAAGAAAAGAGGGACCCGAGGGACCCTCCTATCTCTAACCTATTTTTCTTAATTATATAGGCAAATCTAAAGCATTTTGATTTGGGAGCATGAAGCTAATAAATTCTTCACCGATTAAGTCCACTATTTCTATTAAACATTAACATTCGTGAAATCTTTTGTGTTATGATTTGTAGAGGTCTCTTGCTAAAATTAAGCACTCAAGACAGCTTTGGCTTTATATGATGTGTTTCAGTGAAAAGTTGTCTAGTGACTAGTTCTTTCTTTAAGCTGTATGCAGTCCATCTCTGAATCCACACATGTATTCCATAGTGATATAGTTTAGTTATTCATCATTCAAATATTAGGCACTAACATATTTGAATCACAAGTGACTATATAAACTGTGACATTGTGTTTTGTACTTTGATCCATGATGGATCAACCACTAACATTCAATTTGTTTTTAAATTGTGAACAATGAAATGCTTAAAATGATTTAAACTATGAATGGTAATGGCACCATGAGTCACAAGAATATTTGCAAGAGGATTGCATGATTTTATAATCACATGGAGGATATTTAAACCAATCTAATAAGATACAAAACACTATCATATTTCATGTTATAACTCATGATCTATATACATTAAATGTTTGGTGGTGAATGATTAAACTACATTATTTTTTATCACACGATTCACAGAAGGGAACTAATCCATTTTCACTAGAACACATTATATATAAAATGCGCTAACATGCACAAGCACACAAAGCTAAAAACAAATAAAGCAAATACATATTATTTTAATATCTATTCATTAAATGGCTAAGCGCTTTCAAGGTTCAAGCCCTCATAATCATAGCCGTATTACAAAATATAATAAATTGACTTGGAGTGATGCAAATTTATGCAAATGAAATAATTATGCATTCCATTTATTGGATATTTTGTAGCAAGAGTCTTTTCTATTGATGGAATCACCATCTCTAAATATAAAGAAAGCTTCTTTTATCTTTCTTTTTAGATCATGCCGCTCTCTGCATACCACCACTGAATTTCCCGGTTGACAATCATGCCCAGCTGAAGCACGGTGCTGTGCAAAAACTGAACTACAAGCAGTGTCCAACAAAGCTTTATTATAAGAATAAGTGTGTTGCGATAGCCTAGTGGAGAGAGAGGCCCTAGTCTCACCATAATATGATGATCTACAAAATTTTTCAGGGCAGGCAATATTATAGACCACTTGAGGTGTCAGCGAGGGTGGGAGGCAGTCTTTGGTATTATTAATTAATTTGTTAGAGTTAGGAGGTGTGTGAAAACATAACTGGTATTTATTATTGAAAATATTATAAAAACATTTATGCATACTAGGCAGGTAAGGGAGTTGGAGTCTTTGCTTGTCAATGTTAGGGACTTTTTCATTTATTTTAGCAAAAAACTGTTTTATCCTCCTGTCAATTACATTCACATCAAAACCAACTTTTATTAGGTCGTCCCTATATGATGTGAGGTTAGCTTTTTTATCTGCCTAAAACTTACATAGGTGCATATTTCTAAACAAAAATGAGGTTAAGCCAGAGAGTTTGTGGTTAGTTGGTGAATTGGAAAAAGGGTGGGAGTGTCCTCTAACATCAAGGGGTTTGATTAGCATTTTATAATTAATATGTGTGTGTTCTTGCTGCATATGTAGGTCCAGGTATTTAACTGGTTTATGGGCATTTTCATTCTCCAAGTTAAACGTAAGCCCTGTAGTGTTTTGAAGTTCATTTTTATTTGTAGAATAATCGGAGAGGGAGCGGCTATGAAGATATCATCAACATATCTAGTGTATATGGATAGCAAGTTAGATTCTTGGTATCTTGGAATTATTTGCTTTTCAAAATAATTTAAAACTACACTTGAGATAATGCCACTCATAGGGAGTCCCATTGGCCAACCGTCTTTCATATGAAACCACTGGTTGTGAAAGAATGCCATAATATTTTTATCAAGCCAAGATAAAAAGTCTATAATAAAGTCAATTAGTGGATGAGCTAAATTGTGGTTTATAAGCTCCTCTCTTACAATCTGAATATATTTAGCCCTACAAATGGAGCCGTATAATTCCGAAACATCAATAGTAGCTAATGAAGTGTCTGGGTTCAAAACTAGGTCTTTTATTTTTGCAACAAATTGAAATGACGAATTTATAGTATATGAACCGAATCCCAAAGCTTGAATGAGCTGTCTGTTAACCCATTTCGCCGTATTGGAATAGTGTACTCCTCCAAAATCTAAAATAAGTCGCAATGGAATATCAGCCTTGTGTGTGATTTATTATGGATAAGCAAGCTCTTAAAGTTTGTCTCTCTGTATGCAAATTCCAAGAGAGAATTGCGTTCTTGATAAAATGCAGAGAGATTAAAGTCTTTCCGAAATTCTGCAGCTTTAATCTTAACCAAGCTATTTATAACCGCAACAACATTGTCAAGAAAATGAAAATATTTCTTCTCGATTTAGTCATTAAAGGATGTCGTAAAGCGTTATGCAAACAAATTAAGAGACGAAGGAGAATTCTAGCCCACTTCCCAATGAATGCATTTATACAGCACAAGTGTAATAATCTCAGTGCTTCTTTTAAGCACAAATTTAATAAAAAAACTTGCGTTTTTGGCTTATCAACAGAATGTCCACCTCCAAGACCCTGAAGCCTCGACCTTTGTGAACCTTACGGATATACCAATACCACAAGAGATATGTGACATTTTATGTAGAGGCCCACGATATGTTGGGGGTGGGTGTAAACATCCCAATATGGAGCTTATGGCTGATGTTGAAGCAGGTTTGTTCAACGATCCAGATAAAGATAAATACATTACCCATTATGGAGCTTATGGCTGATGTTGAAGCAGGTTTGTTCAACGATCCAGATAAAGATAAATACATTACCCAAGTAGTTAATGCTCTACAGCATAAATCTTTATATATACGCACACATATCTGGCAAGCTAACATAACAAAAACCAAACAATTTTTTAAAGACAAAAAATATCACTTGCATGCTAGAAGATAAGGGCAATAGATTCGTGCTTATGAAAACACAGGACTACACATCTAAACTGGATCAGCAAATTAATAAACTACAATTTCAAAGGCTTCCCAATTTCAATAACAAATTAAATAAGGATAAGTTTATTTTTTCCATTCTCAGACCACACTGTAATAAAGCTTTCTCTAAGGCAGAATATTATAGGCTTTACTCGTCTGCAACCATTCCTCCAAGGATGTTTGCCAATGCCAAAATACAAAAGGCTGATATTCCATTGCGACTTATTTTAGATTTTGGAGGAGTACACTACTCCAATACGGTGAAATGGGTTAACAGACAGCTCATTCAAGCTTTGGGATTCGGTTCATATACTATAAATTCGTCATTTCAATTTGTTGCAAAAATAAAAGACCTAGTTTTGAATCCAGACACTTCATTAGCTACTATTGATGTTTCAGAATTATACGGCTCCATTTGTAGGGCTAAATCTATTCAGATTGTAAGAGAAGAGCTTATAAACCAAAATTTAGCTCAGCCACTAATTGACTTTATTATAGACTTTTTATCTTGGCTTGATAAAAATATTATGGCATCCTTTCACAACCAGTGGTTTCATATGAAAGACAGTTGGCCAATGGGACTCCCTATGAGTGGCATTATCTCAAGTGTAGTTTTAAATTATTTTGAAAAGCAAATAATTCCAAGATACCAAGAATCTAACTTGCTATCCATATACACTAGATATGTTGATGATATCTTCATAGCCGCTCCCTCTCCGATTATTCTACAAATAAAAAATGAACTTCAAAACACTACAGGGCTTACGTTTAACTTGGAGAATGAAAATGCCCATAAACAAGTTAAATACCTGGACCTACATATGCAGCAAGAACACACACATATTAGTTATAAAATGCTAATCAAACCCCTAGATGTTAGAGGACACTCCCACCCTTTTTTCAATTCACCAACTAACCACAAACTCTCTGGCTTAACCTTGTTTTTGTTTAGAAATATGCACCTATGTAAGTTTGAGGCAGATAAAAAGCTAACCTCACATCATATAGGGATGACCTAATAAAAGTTGGTTTTGATGTGAATGTAATTGACAGGAGGATAAAACAGTTTTTTGCTAAAATAAATGATAAAGTCCCTAACATTGACAAGCAAAGACTCCTACTCCCTTACCTGCCTAGTATGCATAAATGTTTTTATAATATTTTCAATAATAAATACCAGTTATGTTTTCACACGCCTCCTAACTCTAACAAATTAATTAATAATACTAAAGACTGCCTCCCACCCTCGCTGACACCTCAAGTGGTCTATAATATTGCCTGCCCTGAAAATTTTTGTAGATCATCATATTATGGTGAGATTAGGGCCTCTCTCTCCACTAGGCTATTGCAACACACTTATTCTTATAATAAAGCTTTGTTGGGCACTGCTCATAGTTCAGTTTTTGCACAGCACTGTGCTTCAGCTGGGCATGATTGTCAACCGGGAAATCCAGTGGTAGTATGCAGAGAGCGGCATGATCTAAAAAGAAAGATAAAAGAAGCTTTCTTTATATCTAGAGATGGCGATGCCATCAATAGAAAAGACTCTTGCTACAAAATATCCAATAAATGGAATGCATAATTATTTCATTTGCATAAATTTGCATCACTCCAAGTCAATTTATTATATTTTGTAATACGACTATGATTATGAGGGCTTGAACCTTGAAAGCGCTTAGCCATTTAATGAATAGATATTAAAATAATATATATTTGCTTTATTTGTTTTTAGCTTTGTGTGCTTGTGCGTGTTAGCGCATTTTATATATTTTGATTCATAATTAGCCATAAAGTATAAACTATTTGCTTAGAACACATTATGTAATCCAATGTTTATTATTTTTAGTTTTTATTATTAATTTATTATTTTCATTTTAGTCACTATTTAATTTATATGTGTCTTTTTTCACTGCTTTTTACATTTGTCATCACATTTATGTGAGACTTTGTTTCATCTCACGGTTTTTTTTTTTACTAATTTTTACATTCCCATTTCCAAACACTTTTATCAAAATGTAATTTGTTTTCTAGTTGCTTACACAACATATTGTTTATAGACCTAAACATTTTGACTAATCTGATGATTTATCTTATGTAATTGAAGTTTGTAGTGCTATTTATTTTATCACTTCCATTTTTAAGAAACCACCATATTTTTGAAGACTTTCTCACATTAACCTCTTATCGATCATTTTTTTCTTTTAATTTATTTAATGAAAGACAATTCCTTGTAAATGTTTTCTTTTCGTTTTTTTGGAAAAAAAAACAACAGTTTTCTAAATAAATATCTATTCCAATTGATATTTTAAATTCCTTTGTTTAATCTAAAACTTTTGTTTTTAAATCCCTTTTCAATCCTTGTATAATATTTTTTTAATATTTATTAAAATTTACTGACATCTTGAATTAACTTTATGTACGGAAGACTTACATTTTCTAATCTAAATTTATTTTCAGTATATTTCAATGTTATTTTGGAAATATTTTTTTAAATTGGTTTTTTTTTTTTTTGGGGGGGGGGGGGATCATCTCCAATCTTTACCATTTATAATTTTATCGATACCCTTAATGGAATTAGCTCTTATTTTCCCTATTGTTTAGCTGTATTCTTTCATTGCATTTTAAAAAATTTATTTATAATCATAATCATTTCATTCTATTCTTAAATTATTGACAGTTCATCAATAATTTAGATAAAGTTTCTAACAGATTGTTAAATCTTTCTTGAGAAAACATGAAGCAAACAACATTTTCCCTCTGCATTTTTTAATTTTTGTAAATTCTGGTACTGTTTATTTTAATTTTAAATTGTTAACTTCTCATTTTTGATCAATATCTTTGACACAATCAGACCTTATATGTTTATATGCTCAAAAGATTAATCATTTGATGCGACCTTCAAATAGTAATCAAATCTTATTATATCTTTAAATCTAACTAATTTTCACTTGACATAGATAATAAATTTTTCCTTATATGACTTTTAATAATGATAGGATTCAAGTTTTTTTTTGTTTTGTTTTAGATGAGAAATTATTTTGCTTCAGCTATATGATTACTAATCTTGAAAATAACTTAAAATCTACTGCTTATATTTGTCTGTATACTATACAAATTTATAAGTATACATGATGTCATCAAGTAAAAAATACATTTCTTGAATTAGAGCTAAGAAAAAAACAACTTCATGTTTAATAAATCAAAATTAAAAGAAATTTAGTTAAATTATATATTGAACACACACATCAATATGTAATTATAAAAAATGAAAGTATAAAATAAACAAAGTAATTTCTGTTTACATAAACTTTTACTGTTTCCTTAGCACCAGGATATGTTCATAAAGTTATCTTTACCAATTACAAATTTTATTATTCTGGATATAAATCACATATTTTATCATTAAAAATTTCCCCTCCTTTATAATTAAATTTTTCTTTATAAAAATTAAGGAACATCTCACATAAATCATTAATATAAACAATAACACAAATTTAAATCTTGGGCTAAGCAACAAAGGAAATGTGATTCATCCACTACCAATAGTGAAATATAGCGTACTCCTATTTAAAATTTCATATGTCATAGCATCGACTGGGAGGTGAACCTGCAACAACCATCTGCAAACAACTGCTTGCTTGCAAGGCGGCTGCGCTGACCTCTCGGCTAACAGTGCTTGGTTTTAGTTCTAAAGTTGCATTGATATTCATCCAGTCAATTCAGAGTAATTTGTAAGCTTTATTCTCTAGTTGATTATATATGGTCAGCTAGGTTGACTATAACCTAATTACTTGAAAGAAAACTCTTATGACCTATCCAGATTCAAATTTAGTTCTTTTTTCTCAATATTAATATTTTTCTTAAGGCATGAGAATCTTGGTTTAACACGTACTTGATAAGAATTCTTCACTTCTTTTTAAAATTGACACTCTTCTGCAGCCTGTGCTATTTAGAACTGCAGCAGAATAATAGATATGAGAGTTAAAGATTCCTGTGTCAAAATGCAATCTGTGACTTTTGAAGTTTAAATGTATCATACTTATTAATAATATTACTTTTCTGACTGAATGCTTTTTACAGATTTTATTTTCTGGATACTAAACATGCAGATTTAAACGTATCTAAATTTCTACTTTCAAGAGTGGTATCATTAAATTTTTAAGCAGCTTCTATCATAATACTATCCTAGTGTAAATCTTAAATTGACCATTCTAAGTTTGAAAAAAATAATAGAATTCCAAAATTCAGGAGTTATTAGTTTTCAGCACATAGTTGAAATCAGTATTACTAGTTGAAGTAACCAAATATACTAGCCTTCACTTCACAGCAAATGTGCTAATTAACATACATAATGACCATCGTTTTAACTTATGTTATGCACATAGACAGAATCCATCTCTCCCTAATACTTTGGTACCATCTATTATAAACTTAAAGTCATTATTATTATTATTATTTTTCCATATATCAAAGCATTGACCGGGAAGCAAACCCAGGCCAGCACCGCTAGGCCACCAATGCTTGACATTTTACCAGTAAAGCAGTAGATGGTACCAAAGTAATAGAGAGATAACATTCTTGTTTAAGACTTCAAAATTAAATATTAAAAATATTTTGGATTTTTGATATATCTTTTTTTTAGGAGTTATAATAGTTGAAGTATTATTCATTAAGACTTTCTTGTAGCTATTCTAGTTATTATACACACACATTTAGATTAATGAAATTTTGTTTCATGCTCTAATTAAATGCAACACACATTTATCAACATCAACAACCTTCAATCTGCTGTCAAGGCAATCTTTCATTTATAAAAAAAAAAAGGGCGGTTGCCTTGATAGCAGGTTGAAGATGCTTGATGTTGATTAGAGGTGACTGCTTCATGTAACTGCATTTATAAACCAATTTAGCTTTGAGAAAAATAACTTTATTACCTCAATAATATATATATCATTCATTAAAGATAAGCATTATAATTGAAGATGGAAAATCTAACATATAAAAAAGAAAATTGGTGTTAAACAAAAATGTGTATTGCTCCAACATTGTCTATGACAGTGATCTTTGAAACAGCTTATGGGAAGCTTTATGAATTGGAACATTTAACAAAATTTATAGGTTTGGTGACAGTGTTTTTCATTTGAACTAATTAAAAGTGCCAATTAAAAACTTCATCTTCTTAGCTTCTAGATGTATATGCTATTATTTCCACTTCAAATGATGATCTACATATTATTTTTAATACTTTGAATGCACCTTGTAGAGCCACTGGTTTATTCGTTTTTGTCTTGCATTGATGAATATGGTAGCAGGGTGATACATTCTGGAACTCAAGATCAATGGATCACAACCAATTGTCACTTCCAGTACTTAAATTCCCTATTAACTCCTGATCAATAAGTCATTCAATCATCCTAAGTGATTTATCAGCTAGTGATGGAAATTATCAGTTTGAGAATATGATCAGTTTAAATATCATGTAGCTTTTTAGGTAGATGTGCAGACTCGAGTGTTAAGACATAGCACTGAATAAGTAGTTGTTATAATAAATTAATACTTCATTATAGTGATATGACTACTTCAATTAAATTAGTTGTGCATAAAATATTATTAGGCTTAATCTATTGTACAAAAGTAAGATATGACTCCTCTCCCAGTGAAGCAATACAAAGACATTAGAAAAGTTTCATTTAAGAATGATTCACAAGATTTTAAAATATAATGGCCAAATTGTAAGGCCAATTGATAGGTTTTTCAGCTTGATGGATGTGATACTATTGAAACTATTGTAAAAGCACAACTTTGATGACTTATATGTGAAATAAATAAATTGAATTTCTAATAAAGCATTTTATAATGAACGAGATTGCCATGGAGAAAATAAACCTTGTGTTATAAAGACTATCTCAAATGACTATTTAAAGATGTTTCCATGACTGTTTTACTTAGGATAAAACAAGGATAGATTACAAAGGGGGTCTATAACAAGATGAAATGCTGAAGTTTTTCAAAAATGAAAAGTTATCAGTCAATAAAACAAGATGTTAAATAAACAGATTAAAGAACCAACATATGATATACAAAAATGTATTTTTATTTACGTATTGATTTCTATATTCCTTATAAATCTTATAATCTATTACATTGCTGAATCCTGTTTGTGTGTGATTTATGTACACAGCTGTGACTGGACAATATAATATATAAATGACAAATTTCTAAAGAAAATATGGTCACAGATTAATAAGAGGCTATTATTGATTGAACATATTACTTAATAATTTAAATAAGTGTTGTGGACATTCATACAGAAAAGGTAGTCTTTATAATTTAAACTTTGATTTTATTAATGCTTAGCATGTTTTTGATATTTCAAGTCATATTCATAACAGCCTAATTTCTTTAATGTTCTCAACTTCTATGAATAATTAGTAATTATTTAAATATTCAAAAATATTTAAATAGTCAATTTTTTCAAAAAGGAAATGCTTGTATCTTTTGTTGTTTATAAACAAAGCAAAGCAAAAACTCCATATAGTAGTGCCACCTGTGCTAAACAGAGTAATCAAAGGATTCCAGAAGGCTTGTGCATAAAATCCCTATCTAATGCCTACTCATCCAATATCGCCAGACTAGTTTCTGCCCCCCCCCCCCCCCCCCGGGGGTGCAGTGCTCTCAGATCCAAAGCTCCTCACTGATGAAGGCCACAAGCCAGAAACTAGTCTGGGGATGCAGTGCTCTCAGATCCAAAGCTCCTCACTGACGAAGGCCACAAGCCAGAAACTAGTCTGGGGATATTGGATGAGTAGGCATTAGATAGGGATTTTATGCACAAGCCTTCTGGCATCCATTGATTACTCTGTTTAGCACAGATAGCACTACTATATGGAGTTTTTCTTTGCTTTGTTTATAAACAATTATGTGCTAGTATTGGAGATGTGATCATGTGATGCTTGCTGGTTTAATCTTTTGTTGTTATTAAGAATCGGTCCTTTGCTATTGTCTAGACTTCCTTAATCTTTCATTTTCTGTCTTTAATCTCAATGCACACAATTTCAGCCTTTGATAAATCAAATTTATGACCATATTTTTGTTGGTGATCAATAAATATTGAGGAATGTTCCTTACTCTGAAGTTCTCTGATAATAATTTTTACACTATTAATTCATGTGCATACAGATTATGAATACAATAATTAATAAGATAGATAACAAAAAAACTTTGACTTCTTTTAACTAAATCAGATGCTATTTAAATATATAAAAAAGCTACAGATAACTTATAGTTTAATGTTTAAACATATAATAAAGGATGGAGTGACCTGCATTAGTCCACAGTCTGCTATATAAAAATCCCTGAATTAGGTTTGCTATGATGATTATTCTATTGCTTCTTGCTCTTTTTTTTTAAAGGCCTATTGCATTAACAGTTCCAAGGAAAGGAAAAGAGAAAGCTCTTATCATTAATCACACTTTTTATACTGTTAATTATCTTTGTTCTCTAGAATCAAAACTGGTCCATAGGAGAAGAATATGAGGGGTAAAACTAATTGAGTGTTATCATTTAAATATGACTTAAATAAAGCACAGTAGTTAATTTTATTTTATTTTAAAAAGATACTATTTCATATGTTTAGGTCCGCCAATAATTTCAATTAATTTAATTAAAATGCCAATTGATTACATTAAAGAGAGAATTTAAATTTTATTATCTAAAGTTTTTAGTTATTTACTTTACTGTAAAGCTTATATAACAGATTTTTTAGGATTTTTTTCTTTCTGGAGCTAAAATAAAAATATATGTTTCACATATCTATCACTGACCAGTTAGATCATTTTAATTAATCTTTACACATTTGTATTTAGATGTTTTATTAAAATTACCCTAAAAGTGCATTCAATAAATACTTATGCGCAAATATATTCATGAATCAGTCAAATCCAAAAATATTACTATGATGGTTTATGAGCCAAATTCCTCCAAAAATCATTTAAGTAAACCTGCAAATAATGTCCACCTTATATATATATGATAATCAAAACAAGTTATAAATTTCGTAACTTGCCTTAAAGCTTGCATTTTATGATCACTAGATGGAGCTTACCAATCAGCTCCAACTCTCCAGACCAGCTGGTTTTGAGCTTATTGGCTCACGTAAACCAGCTGGTCTGGAGGTGGGTGACAATGATAGCGATTTTGAATTCTATCTCTTTTGGCATTTATGTAAACAAAGCATTTGGAGCTGATTGGTAAGCTCCATCTAGTGATCATATATATATAAACCATTATACAATTACAAATATCCAGTAACACCCTCTGCTTAATAGTCTATATCTCAATAATAGCGAACTTCAGAATGATATCAATTTGAAGTTACTGGATATTTGTAATTGTGTAATGGTTTATATATTTGTATGATTATTTCAGTTAGTGTTAACAGTAACTTTATTTTCATTTATAGTTTGGGAGAATTATTTAAATATTAAAATCTAATGTTTAGTTTGTCTTTAAAACAGTTTGTAATTTTGTTAGTTTATTAGCAACATTTAAGATCATTTGCTTATTTAAAATTTCATGCTCTGTGTTTGAGTTAGTTTGTATTTCAATATTTAACATCCTTTAGCATTCAACTTCAAATTGGTATCATTTTGAAGTTTGCTATTATTGAGATATAGACTATTAAACAGAGGGTGTTACTGGATATTTGTAATTGTATAATGGTTTATATATATATATATATATGTATGATTATTTCAGTTAGTGTTAACAGTAACTTTATTTTCATATATATATATATATATATATATAGTAATACTAGTGAGAGATATATGTATAAAACTCATATATCTGCATTACATGTTTCATAATTTTAAAAAAAATTACAAATTTATTTGAAAGATAGTTAAAGAAATAATTATTTCAGAAGAAGTTTTCAAATGCGGTTTTGTAAAATAAAAAAAGATTGCATTATATTTTTTCAAAAAAGAGAACAGGTAGGCAAAGATTTAAAAACTTTCTTCTTTTTAAATAAAACTCTCTTTGTTTTATAAAGTAAAAATAAGTTAGGGGAATAAATGTGTAAAAATAAATCTTAGTAGAAATCAAAAATAAAAAGGTTAATTAATTAATTTGGAATGCTAGTAAGATTACTGACTGAATTAATTAAAAAAAACATGTAAACTATTTCATAAAAGGAATAGTAGATTAATCTAAGAAAAGATTAGATTAAAGCAAATGTAAAATTCACTTAAATAAAACAAAATGTAAAAATTAATTAAAAAAAACATATTCAAGTTACGATCAAAATTGAAAATGATAAATTAAAACAATGAGAGAGGGAGGTACATAAAGTCACCACCGTCTATTGTTATTTATTCTGGCCTTTATTTTGTGATCAAATTATTTTGCTCTTGAGTCTGGGAACCAGTCTGGTCTTCATTTTGTGCTGTTAGATTATTCATTGTTCCAGAGATCCAGAAATCTAAGGACAGAATATAGCCGTTCATTACTACTGCAAAGAATATTGCAGAAGCTGCAGATCTAGCAAAATGCATTGCTACGTCATTTTAGAAGTGTTCAACTGGGCTTCAGGCTCCAAATTTTCTCTGCAAATAAACTGTTCTTGCCTGAATCCTCACTGGAAACTAATGCCAAAATGGTGAAATAGGTGCACCACAAACTTTCTCCAATTGTCAAGACAAAGAATGAAAAGCAAGCCCTGGAAACATTGATGGAAACCAAAAAGCCAACCAGTTGGAAAGTAACATTGATGCAATCCGAAACTAAATGAACTATGTATTCTCAATATCATGAAAACCTAGGTAATATATTTTCCATAATAATCATTTATAGACCCTTTATTTTTAAATGAAATGAACTTTAACAAAGGACCATGATAAAATTTAGCCGGATTAATCACTTATATTTTTTTATGTAAATTTTCATATTATTGTGTAATTTTATGTTGTGTTAAATATATCTGTGCATAAATAAATACTAATGTTTGCTTAAGTATTATTTGGTCTATTTTCTCTCTCTCTCTCCCTCTTGTCACTGCATCCCAGTTAGTTAAATGTATAGTTATTTTTTAGGTGTTGAATGCATGTGCTGGACCCTGATTTAAAAGTATGAGCTAGCTTGGGATATATCAAGTGCTGGATTGTGTGCCTGTCATCTGAAGCATGCCAACTATATAACATATGGTTGGCTGGTGCCTGAGTTTGATCTTCAGAACAAATAAAATGTTTTGGATGGCAGGGGTTTATTCCAGTAGCCGAGGTGGGCCATGTTCAGCAAATATGGTCATGTTATGCTTCGTATAGCTTGATCTGGCCATGGATATCATTGATGATTATTCTATCAATGGTATTCTCCTCTCTGCCTGAAGGGCCAGTCTGTTCCCATAGTGTTAAAGCCAGTAGATATTAAAGTTATTTTACAAGGTATTTTAAACCTAGTTAATATTAAAATTATTTGGGGATCTGATTACATATATATTAATTCTAATATTTTCACAGATAAATGATGATTTCATATTATTATTATATTTGGGATATTCCATGTAGTAAAATAGCTGACATTTCAATACAATAACAAGTACCTTCCTCAAATCATAGGAATGCATACGAGATTTAAAATCGTTTTTATATTTTTGTTTCTCCTCATACTTAAATTCTATTGGCTGAGAAGTTTTACAATGTATTTTGTCTTCCAATAGCTTCTTCAAAATGTTGTTAATGTTCTTTAATTCACACCTTTAATTTATGCTCTTGGGTCTTTTAAAAAACTCTCTATAGCTTCTCTTATCAATCTCTGGTCATATTGTTCAATTTTTGCTAGAATATCCCAAAAATTATATATGTATATATTATCAATGTTTATCTGCAAGTTCATTTAAATGATTCTTTGAAGCCTCTGGCTTTTGAAGTATTATAGTAATGTTTTATCTTGGATTGAAAACATTATTGTGTTTTCAGATTGGGCTGATAGCTTTGTAGTTAACCAAACAGGTAAAAGGTGCTGGAAGGGTGCATTCGATGCAAAGATCCGGGTACACTGTTCCCAGTTCCAAAGTTCCTTACTGATAAAAGCATAAGCTGAAAACTAGTCTAGTGATATTAGGGTACTGAATAAAAAGTATAATGCAGAAACTTTCTAGCATTGCTTAAGTGCATCAATTAAGTACAAGAGCTTGCACTAGGTGGTGCTATTGTATAAAAAAATTGCTAATATTTTCGAACATGATTGTTTCATGAATAAGTTTATATTATCAGTGTTACATATTCGATAAGCCATAAAATTGTTTACAGGTTTGTCAAAAATTAATAGAACACAAATATATGTGAATGAATTTTCAAACGCATATATTATAAGGATCAGATTTTCTAGAGCTAAATTTGCAAATAATGCTGTCTTATACTAATATAATCTACTAGTTAGATGAAAAATGAATCACTTTTCCTGGCTCCAAAGTATTACATGAATAGCAGATTAATTATTGATATTTGATAGCGATAAAATATTATATTAACAATGATCGACCTATTTTCAAATCACAATCAGATTTTTATCATGTGCAGTGAATAGATAAATCAAAACTTTGTTAAGATTGCTGCTAATTAATGTTTCACCTCTACAAAATATTTATAATTAGTTGTTTTCAGTATGAGATCTTGGAGACCAGATAAAAAGGAATTTATTTTTCCCATGATCAGTGGTTTACATTGACAAAAGAAAGTGTCACTTGCAATTTTATTACAATAATTCTAGGAAGTCCGACTTGTAAATGATTCTTATAGTAAGCGAGTAATATTTAAAAGCCATTCTTGCCAGACTTTTAAAATTAGTAGAATATTTAACTTCACGAACATTATTATATCTTGATACAGGACGTTATTGTAAATGCTTCCTATATTCATTAATATCTGCAAGTAAAATATTATTTGAAATTTCTCAGCTATATAGCAGATGGGTCAATGATCAATGATGATTGACATGTCAGAATGAAAGATGAGAGTTTATATTAACGTAACTATTTTTGTTATTATGTCACACTGATGCCAACTCCCGTAAATAAAATGTAAAAACTTCTAAAAATAACAAACAATAAAGTTTTTTTTTTTTTTAAAAAAAAAAAATTATATGCATGTATTCTAAAAAAAATAGTTTACAAATACTGCTTTAAAAATTACTAAACCCTAGAATATATTATGTACTCTTAGCTAAGCATTTCGATTTATAAAACATAAAGAGTGAAACAGTCCTACAACGGTTTCTTATTAATACAAATTTAAATAAAAACATGGTTGCCTAATGTTACATCCAGTTTATAGCAGTTAGTTCCACTAGGTTTCGTGATTAATTTTAATAGTGTCGAATAATTCACGCTGTAGTAATACAAAAAAGTAATAATTTCCAACAAAATAGAACTCTTCATCTATAACAAAATAATCGTCCATAATAAGATCAAACGTTTTCTCATTCGTTCTCCTGGTTGCTAAGTAACTACCTTATCACATGCTTCAAAGAAAATATCGCTATACTCTTTGCTCTAGTGTTGGAAAATCTAAAGTTTACAAACGTGTAACGGATGAGAATATTGATATTCGTAAATGAAAAACGATTTGAGATAATTTTCTGTCCTCTTTTATTTTATTGAGACAATTAGAGTTCAAATACCGACACAGTGAATCCTCTAATTAACAACTGGTAAGTATAAATATAGTTATCTTTCTCCGGTACTGTTCCTTTGTTTTAAGACTTGCACCGCCAACTCTGACAAGATTATTAACGTTAAATTAGGATGTAATTGATTTAATATCATTTATTAATAAAAATGAATAAACACGAACATTCTGAAATTTGTACATTTTTATGACATAAGTTTTTTTTTATTTATAATTAGCATAATTTTTTTATAGACTGATGATAAAATATATGAATGTTTATATATATTCTGACAATTTCTTTGATTATAAATTTAAGACGCTGATAAATATCTGTAGGTAATTAATAATCTTTTTTGATGTGAAATAAGTCTTTACGCATTCAAATTGATTTTTAATGTCCGTACTTTGCTAAAGCTATAGATGTTAAGTGCAAATGCTATTAAATTTAAAATCAATGTTGTTATTAGAGCCTGTCATGTTTTTAATTTTAAATGCCAGAATTAAACGACCGAAAATAAAAAAAAAAAATAATTGCTTAATATAACTTACGAATTTGGTATCTGTAGAATTAGTTCATTTACGCTTTAATTTAACGAAATAGCAGCGAACAAAATCTACTTGGAAATCGAATAGGAGGGTTCTTGCATATATAAAAAAAAATTGAATTCGGGCATGACAAACTCAGTTTCTAAGTATACACGCTAAAAAATTAAGTCATTTTGGGAGGAAGAGAATTATATCATTTATACCATAGATTTCTATACTTTGTCAAATAATCACTGGAAATCTAATTTTTTTGTGTATGAATGCCTTTTTCCTTCTTGTTTTGCGTTTAAGGATGAATGGCTGAATATTAGATACGATCCTAAATTCAAACTTAGGCTCTCATTGTTATATCTTTACTTAGAAGTGAAGGTGGAAATCTTATGGAGATTAAGAAAGTATTATACTTTTCAGTGTGTCACTGTGGCAGCTGATTTTAATCAGATGAAGATTTTGAATCTTAGGTATAAAAACGTCAAATTATAAAAGGAATGTTTCTATCATGATATTAGGATCATAATCTAAATCTAATTCAAAAGTCATGTGTAATCCGGCTACTCCAAGACTATATTTGTCTTTTGTTAATCAATATTTTTACTTCAGATTTTCAATCTGGATAAGCAGATCATACCTCTTAGTTGAATTTGCTTTGAAAGTTTTAGTAGATAAGATATGTATACAATTAGCACCTCGAAGTGTCTTTAATTTAGTGGGGGGGGGGGGTACGGTCTTTAAAAGTTCTAGTGAAGATACGCAGATACACATATGTTTATGTCTGTATCTACATTATAGTATGGGTCAAAATCAGTCTGCTTTAGATTTGGTTTATGTAATTAGCATTAGCAGCGGCCATATGCACATGCGTATAGTCCTTCAAAGAGCAAAAAATAAAAAGATCAAACACATTATTATTACTATTACTATTGCAATTATTACTATACTAGAAATAAGTTTTGTGATAATTATACAATCAAGATGTGGAGCACATATATCTCATATCTAGAATGTAGTGGTAATATTTTATGAAGTTGTCTTTTCACTTTTCTGCAAAAAATATTATTTCTAAAATAATTCAAAACAAGTCTAATTGTAGCCCTCAAATGTTGTGTAGTCTCTGACTTATCTTTCCACTGAAAACAATCAACCTTGCATTTCTTTAGAATACTTTTTGGGATAAGCTTTACAATGTAAATGGAGTCTACATCCCCCCAGGAAAGTTCATCACAAAACATCCTTTCAGGAAGTCTTATACTGTTCATTTCTTTTACAAGTCCAATGTGATTTTATATTAGTGGACTTAAGGAATAGTGGACTTAGTTGTATTGCATGCAGCAAATTGAATAACATTGATTAATCTAATGACTTTGCTTGCCGTTGTATTTTTAAAATTTTATGGAGTGTCTTTAAATGAAACTTTTCTAATATCCCTAATATTATGACAATAGAAATTCAAATTTTCTTTTCTTACACACTATATACAATTCATTATCACTGTGATAAAATGTACTATCTTTTAACTTGTTGTTTGTTTTTTTTAAGTGTCATAGCATCGGCCGGGACGCGAACCCGCAACCCGAGTAACTGCCTGCAAGTGCAAGGCAGTCGCGCTGACCTCTCGACCACCAACGCAAGACATCTTTTAACTTGTTAAAGGCAATATTAGCACATTGTAATCTGTACACATTCACAACTAAGTCTACATTTGCTACTTAAAAAACTTCCTGGGATATTTAAATTAGATTACATTTTCAAATTGATAACCACCCAAACTAAAACTTGCTGAAGGTTATTTTTTTCCATTACTGACTGATAATTTGTTTGTTTTTTTCTAATATTAACATTAAACTAAAGTGTTTATTTATTGTATTTAAAGTCATTAAATACATTTGGTAGATTATCTTTTAAACTGGCAAGAATGGCACAGTTATCAGCTTATTGTAAATCATTCATTTTTCTTTCACCCCTTCTATAGATGTCAGATCTATCGATAGCAATATGATGACAAAAGACATGGAATGGACTCATGTGATATTTTATTGGCTTATTGTAAGCTCAGAACTCCCAAAAGTAATTTTTTGTTTTTAATCAATTTGAATTTTAAATTCCACTAATCAAATGTGTTTCACATTTTGATCCATGATTTATTAAGCCACTTATATTCAATTTCAAGGACTATAGTTATAAAAATTTAAGCAATGTTGTAGCAGATACATATCCTTGTTTAGCACCAGTTTTCATTTCAAATTACTAAGATTTTTAACCTATAGTAATAACATTGTCTCTCATTCCATTATATAAAAGTTGTATAATATAAATAAACTTTGGAGGACAACCAACTAATTTTAGACATATCTCTTTGATTAATGGAGTCAAATGCCTTAACCAAAAAATATTTTGTGGATAAAATGGGAAGCTAAGGGAGTAAAAGTAAATGGAAATTATTTAAATCATCTAGATTTTGCGGTTGATATAATTGTTTTTGCAAATAATGCTTTAGAACTTCAGGAAATGTTGCAAGAGTTATTAGATAGAAGTATGAATGTAGAACTAAAGGTAAATGGTAATAAGACTAAAGTGATGTTCAATGGATAGTTAAAAAAAACCAATAAAGATTACTGATGATGAGGTAGAAGTTAACAACTACAAATAATATTGGCATCATGAAGGGATTTGGGTGTTTCATCATCAGGTTTTCAGTGTTATAGATAGCTTGAAAGTTGGGAGGTGAAGTAGATTGAAGCTTGCCAATTAAAGTTTGAAGATTTTCTATCTTAATATAAACTGAGCACTGATTATATATATAAATGGGAGATGATGATCTGGACAACTGATGAGTGCTGGTTCAGAATGAAATATATATATTTGAAATCATTTATCTTTTTACATATGTGTGGTCATGTGTATCAGTTATATGAGATACATTGGATAGTGGAAGGAAGTTTGAAAGTCTGGGTTTAAATACCTATATTTAAATATTATAAACACCATTATTATATATGGAAACATAATGAGTGAAATTAATTATAAAATTAAACTTGTTTGGGGTGTTTTTGGTAGAAATAACTTAATATTAAAAGGAAATATATCTATGTTTTTGAAAAGATTTTTAATAAATGTGTTTTACCAGTTTTTACTTGTGAATCTGAAAGTTGGACACTTAACAGAAATGCAATGCAGAGATTTCAGATCACCCAATGAAGTATGGATGGATACATGTTAGGTCTAACAAAAAAAGATTGAATAGAAATTCATGGTTGAGAGAACAAACAAGTGTTATTGACATCATTGAAAAAATTAAAAAGATTGAAGTGGAGTTGGGATGGACATATTGCTAGAAGAGATGATAATGGATGGGCAGTTGAAATCTTAAATTTGATTCCAAGAGATTTAAAAGATCTAGAAAGAGATCACATGTGAGATTAATTGATGAAATAAGGGAATGTGCTGGAGTGATGTGGTGAAGAGAGGCTAGATATCTGAGAAAATGGATTAAACTTGGAGATACCTCATCCTGCAATGGTTTGATAATGGTTGAAAATAATGATGAAGTTTGGGTATTTAAGAATTAGTCCAGATACCAAGATGAATTATGGATAATTCCAGACACTATGATTGGCAGCCATGTTTTTTATTATACATTTTCAAGGGCATAGTTATCTCATAAGCATAATGGATATGTTTTATTTTTTAATATTAAAAATATCCATAAATCGATCATAAATTCCTGTAATTTTAAAAAATAGTCATAAATGTATTATAAATTCCATTCACAAAATGTAGTTAATTAATTTTTTTATATATTGTATCATGTCTAAACACAAAATACAAATCCATGAAAGCCTTCTAAGCAAGTGAAAAAACCCACAGTACAGAATACTTCCACAGCAGTGGTTATTTGGTGATTTGTGCAGAGAGACTGGCAAGTGATTTATAATAATTGTTCCAGGGATAACAGCTACTACTCTTATGGATGCTATTAAAAACAAGGTGGCTGATGTATCTATAATTGGTGGAAGACATATAAAACTAATGATTTATGCTGTTCTGGTTTTGAACATTTTAAGGTCAATAACTGATATAACTTCATCAATCCACATATAGGTGTGCATATACAAAATATCGAAAAACTATGGGGTCTAGTTAAATGGTGGAACAAAAAGCAGTGGGGGATTCCACAAATACACATCCAATCCAATTTATAGGAATTTATGTGGTGATGCACGCACAAAGTAGAAAATAAATTTGTGGTTTCTTTTACAGGCCATTAGGGTTTTTCAAGTGACTGTCATGAATAATCCACATTAGTCACTTTTAAAAAAAAAAAAATCCCTGTAGCTTAAATTTATTTTTTATTTAAAATTTATTTTCATATTTTTGTTTTGTTTTTTTTTTTAAAAAAAAAAATCCCTGTAGCTTGAATTATTAAATTTATTTTTTATTTAAAATTTATTGTTATTGTTTTGTGTTATTTCTGTGAATGATTTATTGCTATTTTTTTAAAGTTAACAGGACTTTATAATCAATTTATTGATATTTTTTAATATTAACAAGTAAAACATATTTGTTAGGATTGCAGGATAACTATGCCCTTGGAAATGTATAATAAAAAAACATGGTTGCCATTCTTCGTGTCCAGAATTAACTGTAATCAATCCTTGGTGTCTGGACTAATTCTTAAGAATCCAATATTGATATGTACACAAATTTTCTTCATTAAGATATACTTTCTGAATATTTTTTATCTGTGAAATGTTTACAAAAACAATTTTTTATTTATTTAATAATTAAGCAATACATTAAATAATTTTTTTCATATATATTATCAATATCAACATTTATTATTTTCATAGAAGTATTTTAACCTTATTATTCTTTAGTTATATATTTTTTAATAAATATTGGCAATAAAGTGTATTTACTTCTTTTATTACATTTTTATAAATATTTTACTTAAATGTTTATGCTTTTTGATGCTTTTAGTATTATTTACTTTCATCAATAAGACCGTATTTAAAAATACTTTATTCACTTTCAAGAAAATGTGAACATTTTGATATTACCCATAAACATGTGATCTTAACATGTGCCAGTCTCAAATATTCCATTGTGTAATATAATCGTTTTAGAATTATTTTAGATATATACCAACAATGGGCAAACTGTAGCTTATGAATTGCTTGCAATTCCCAATGCTAGTTTGAGTGGCTCCTGAGACAGCATATCAATAGTCTATAGTAGTAATAGCATGTATCAATATTAGAATATTTGATATCGTAAATGCTTTAAAGATAAGTAAAACATCCAGATATTTTGAAACTTTCAGTTTAAATGGTAACATAGAGTGGATTTTATTATCATATTTGCTTGTTTTTTTAATTTCATTTATAACACTGAAAAACATATGAAAACTATTGTATATAAATGAATACTCCAAACTTTTTAAATCTTGTTTTTTACATGATTATTATAAAAATATAACTACACACCAACAGTTTGATTATTTTATAATATAGTCTTTTTCCCCCATGTGTCAAAGCATCGGCCGGGAAGCGAACCTGGGACAACTGCTTGTAAGGCAGCCGTGCTAACCATTCGGCCACCAATGCTTGACTATTTTATAATATAGTCTTTTTCAAGGAAAAGTGAAAAATAAAATATATAAATATCACATATTCCAAACAAATTAAAAAATATTCTACCTCACACCTTTTCTATTACAAACAATCTCAAAACTTTATCAATTTTTTTACATTTATATACCCATCCAAAAACATTTAATTAACAAATCTATTATTTAATTAATAATTAATAAATTTGTTAATTAAATGTTTTTAGGATATTTGTTAATTAAATGTTTTTAGGGTTGGATGGGTATATAAATGTAAAAAATTTGATAAAGTTTTGAGATTATTTGTAATAGAAAGGGTGTGAGGTAAAGAATATTATTTAATTTTTTAATTTGTTTGGAACATGTGATATTTATATTTATTATTATTGGAAAGGAATAAAAATCCTTATGCTGCTCTTCGACAAAATAATAATCAAAAAAATAATAATAATTCTTTACAACAGCTATATAATCAAATAATAATTTTATACATAAAAAGCCTTTTTCAGCACCTGCTTTGGTGCCCTTTTCAAATGCTACTAATCTATTTGACGCAAATCACCTGACATAAAACCATCCAATGTACAATAATGGATTTAAAACAAACAATAATAATACAAATAATTAAAATAAATCAAAACCCTCATATATAAATTCAATAATTACAAAACAATTGATTATATCATAATAGTATGTTAAACAATATTACATATGGTTATGTATAAAATTATTATTTGATTATATAGCTGTTGTAAAGAATTATTATTTTTTTGAATTATTATTATATATTTTTCAGTTTTTCTTGAAAAAGACTATACATTATTATAAAATAGACTAAACGTTGGTGTGTAGTTATATTTTTATAATAGTCATATAAAAAAAAACAAGATTTAAAAAGAAATTTGATGTATTCATTCATATATATTGAAAGTTATGAACTATTTTTGAAAAGAAAACTGTATAGATGATATTTTAAATTCATTGAAAACTATTATATGTATCTTTCGTTATCGAAGAACTTGGCCACTTCTGATATATTCGGTATTAAAAAATAGAAGTGATAGATAACAAACAGATTATTTTAACACATCACAGATCATACTTAGATAGACAGTAACTATAGAGGCATCACCTTCCGATTCGCCAGGAAGTAAAGGGATTAAAAGTTAAATTTCAGTGGTGAATTTGTTTTTCTAACTTTCTTTAAAAAGAAAATGGAGATATTTTTATTTAAAATATAACTTTTAATTATTTATATTACTACTCCATATTACCCTGTATAGTGCATGAAATGGCTAAATTGGAAGCTAAAGATTTTTGACTCTAAATTAGTTTGCCCGATTGAATAGAACTATTATCAGCTTCCCATTTAAGTACACGAATATCACATGATCTCCTGACCTATGCAAGCAGTGCCTGGTGTTCTCTACGCTTTGACGTTAGGGGGGGGGTGTAAACGATTATAGATCTTTTCTCTCTTAAATACGTAATGATTTAAACATCAAAGACCTAAGTTAGTAAAATAGCTTTTTTAATAAAATTGGAAATTTTGGATTCATCCATGAAGTATGTCAAGAGTGACTTTCCTCATTAAAAAAATATATAATCGAAATTTTGAGATTTCTTCATGAATCTGGTTTAATTAATTATAAGAAGTCATTGGGACAATCATCTTATGACGTGTATAAACAGCCTTACACATAGAGATATGTAGTACTGTATTTTTTAAAATAATTTATTGAAGTATATCAAGAAATTTAAGTTATTTTTATGTAAAAATTTCTTTTTATATAAAACGGCGATTCACTTAATTGATTTTAGATCATTGAACTTCTATTTTGAAAATAAAAACCAGTTTTATAATTTCAATTTAGTTGTATGTATGAAATATAACGCAGTTGGACAAATTAACTGGAATACAGATGGTGTCTTTATTAGTGTAACGTTAAGAACCGTTTACAACAAGAATATTTGATTTCAAAAAAAAAACGATGTCTATTAGTAATTTCAAAAAGAACATTAAACCATTTTTTATTTAAAAAAAAAAAAAAAAAAGCTTTAAATTCATTCAGAAAACAATGAATATTGATTTTTTACTCAGTACTCAAAACCAGCTTACAGACTTTCGGGATTTTTTATGATGGTCTCAGAATTATAAACACTATTCTCACATTTTTTAAAACCAATGATTAACTTTATGAGCTATATGATATGAAGGATTATTTCTGGGAAATATCAGTGTTGTCTGAATACAATGTATGCACATTGGTATGAATCTACTTTCCACAAAGTTCAAATAGTCTATTGCCATGGTGCATTTATTAGATTGATGATTGGATCAATAAAATATCATATGACTTATCACAAGACTTTATCTTATATATTACTGTTTCAGTACATATTTCTTCATCTTCTTTATGCCACTTATTGCAAAGGTTAGAAGGCAATAATAGTTGTCAGGTAACATAGTCATAAGCTTGAAACTAGTTTGGGGATTTTGAATAGGAAAGTGCAGGCAATGCCATGCACTGTGAATTTATCCTTATTCAGTCAGGAATCTCCTAACCACTATGTCCAGAGAAACCTGTTAGCCATTTTATTTTCCCTTTTCATTTCCCACCCTAAGTTTTTCCCATATTCTTCTCTATCCTGCTCCATCCCATTTTCACAGCATAATCTTTGTCAACTCCATGGCCTTTATATTTAAATCCCCCTTATCTTTTCCCAAATCCAAAAACCCACTTTTTATATAATCACTTTGTTTATATTTATTTTTCCACAACTTCATTATTTGTACTCTTTCTTCTTGCAGGCATTTACACTCAATTAACAGATGCCTAATATTTTCTATGACTTCCTTACACAACTTGCGAACTAAATCATCCACATTTTTCCATTTATGTGTATATTCCCTTGTTGCTAAAGATCCTGTTTGAGCCTTAAACAGTAAACTACTTTTCTTGCTATTATCCTTTTTAAGACAGGTGTTAACCTGTATCAAATGCACCTTGAAATTTATAATAGTCAAGCAATATATTTTGCCGATAGAGAGACCTCTCAAACCATGACAGAAAATAGCAGCTTTTATAAAGATAAGAGTGGTCATCTTATCTTTAACCTAACCCTCCATTTATATATGCCAATCTGAAGCATCTTGATTTGGGAGCATGAAGCTGTTATTCTCTCCACTGTTTAAGTCCTTGTAAAGGAAATAGTGGACTTAAACAATGGAGAGAACAACAACTTCATGCTCCCAAATCAAGATACTTCAGATTGGCCTATATAAGTAAAAAGTTAGGTCAAAGATAAGATGGCCACTCTTATCTTTATAAAAGTTGGTATCTTGTGTCATGGTTTGAGAGATCCTTCTATCAGCAAAAAAAAACATATTGCTTGACTATTATAAATTTCAAGGTGCATTTGATACAAGTTAAAGCCTGTCTTAAAAGTATTTACATATACTTCCTGTGTGCTTAATAAATAAATTAACTCGCACCCAATATCCTGTTTTGTACAGGATAGGAATTTAATAAGTGCTGCCATTTGGAAATACTGTCATTGTTTTTTAAAGCTTACTATAAATGGTAAAAAGAAGGTGGAAAAGTATGCTACTAAATTGAGTCGTTTGAATGATAATCACAGTTTATATTTAAATTGTTAAGAAAAGATAGTTTGTTGGTAGTCTTTTTGGCAATTATCAGATATAAATATTGTTAATTTTTATTGCATCATCATATTTTATTTAACAATAAATAAAAAATAATTGAATGGTTTTCTGTTTAGGAATCATAAAAAGTGTGAATGCTGGAAGTGACAGATTTGGGTTTAAATCCATAGACCTTAAATTTCAAAATTTGTTGCTCTACCACAGAACCAAGCAATGAGAGCTTTCTAAATTTTGATTCTGTTCTATATAAATATAATAAAGCTTTTTAAAATGTTTTATTTTTAAATGCTCTCAAAATTTGTAATTGATTTTTAACATACTTCTATTCATTGGATTTTTTTACAATTTTGAACATGTGTCAAATATTGATGACAATGCAATATTTTAGCATTATCCTGCTGTTTTTTGAGTCTAATGTAACAGTGCTGGAAGGCTGAATTTCAAACAACATTGATATCAATTCAGTAAGTTTGCAGTAATGTGCAATAGATGACAGCATAATTTTAAAAATACATATTCTTTGAATTTCATGACTAATTCACTAAAAAGTGTTTAACAATTAATTCAAATAGAAGAGAAAAGAAATAAAAATTGTTTAATTAAAATTTGCTCTTTTTTAAAAAACTGCTGCTTAAACACAAAAACATTGAAAATGATTTTTAATATATCTGAGCACTTATTGCATATATGTGTAGAGATGATAATCTGGACCAACTGATGATTGCTGGTTTAGCATGAAATACATATATTGATTATTTATCTTTTTGATTATATGTGTTCAAGTGTATCAGTATTATGAGATAGGGTGGAGAGTCGTGTGAAAGCCTGTGCTCACCAGAATATTGTTTTGATTGTCAGTTTTTAAATTTGAATACAGAAAATCTATCTCAAAATATTTGAAAAATAAAAAGTAATATATATGGGGCCAGATTTAGCAGCAATACAATTAATAATATAACTTAAATTGACACACATATACATTTAAATAAATAACAAGTTCATTCACTCTGAATAATATATATTAGTAATTAAAGAATAGTAATTCCGCTGACAATCATCTAGTTGAAAAGCAACAGCTATATAAATCACAGAACAATTCATATGTCTTTAGATAAACAAATAAATAAATAGTTAGCTAGTAGAGTTCATCTCTTACTCCACATATTACAGAAATCTTTATTTTAATAACTGTACTTTTTCTTAACTCCATAATTTCAGACAGTTGTTCACTAGCAATTTCTAGTAAACACTTTATTACTCCCTGCTTTCTTGAATCAGTCTAATTACATTTGACTGAGCTCTTTGTAGTGCTAATACTGGTCTGCAACTGCACTATCGTATTTTGCTCTAATCATTGATTTTTCACTGGTCTGCTTTTTATTTTAGTTTTTTACTTCTCTTTATTCTATTACTCATTCTCTTTCCATAAAAGTTTTTGTAGGCAATTTATTAACTTCGTTAATTTGCATATTGTTAGTTTTTATTATAATGCAAATTAGAATGCAGTTTGCTTGTAGTTAATCTAATTCTTTTTTCTGCATATAATTATTTCCAGAGTGCCCAACATTGTCTGTATTGATCAGCCTGTACACACTCATGTATATGTATATTAATAAATAATCATTAAAAACCAGTCAACACTTAGACGATCCCAATATCAATAACAATTTCTATAAAAATATATTAGACCATTAATAAAAGTAGGATTCCAACTTTATTGTTAAAAGGAAGTTACCATGACAACAGTATGAAATTGTTGATTGTTATTGATATTGGGATTGTCTAAGTGTTGACTGATTTTTAATAATTACTTACAAACCCATTTAGACTTGAGCATTATTACACTTATTAATAAATAAATACATAAGTAGTTAGTTCACAATGTATAAAAATATATTTTATATAAAACATCATTATTTATTTTGATCAGTAATGCATTAAAAGCCAAAAAGTAATTTTTTTCTTCAACCACAAATTTGGTTGATCCATTTAACTTGAAATAAAATCATATGGCAAAAATAGTACAATCAGTATATTGTAAATCCAGAATCCAAGAAGAAAAAGTTCTTGGTTTTGTTTTTAGTTGATTCAAATTAAAAATTCCACCATCGCATCTGTATCATATCTTGATCCCTATATGATTAAGTTCCTGTAAATAATTCCAAAGACCACTGACACAAAAATTGAAAACAAAGTTGAAGCAAGTACACATTTTTGTTTATTACCAGTTTTCATTTCAAATGCCTGATTTTCCATCTGTAGTAAAACACTTCCTCTCATTCCATTGTATAAAAGTTATATAATAGAAATGAGAACCTGTATAATATAAATAAATTGTGGTGGATAATAAACTGATTTCAAACAATGATTGAATCAAATCCCTTGAACAAATCAATAAAAGCAATATATAAATCACCTTTGTTCTCAACACTTTTCTTGCAATTTGCCTGGCAATGAAAATCATTTTTATAGTGCTTCTTGAGTTTCTAAAACCACATTGAGTCTTTGTTACCCATTCATCTATATTCAATAAAATTCTTGAAAGTACTTTTGCTGTACTCTATAATAATGACATTCCACAATTATTACTACAGACCTGTCTATTCCTTTTATTTTTAAAAATTTGAACAATGAAAACATCCTTAAGATCAGATGGCACAACTTCAGGGATCCAAATATTTCTAAAAAAAATCCAATATTTTTTGAATCTAACAAATCACTAGCATATTTAAAAAACCTCTCCAGGTATTTCATAAGGGCATGCAATCTTTCCATTTTTATGATGCAAAGACCTGTTTAACTGCATTATGCTGGATATATTAATCCAAATTAAATGGGTAAATAACATGGATATATTGTTAAAAATTGTCATCTCAGTTTTTGCTCCATTATTAAAAAAATAATCAAAATACTCTTTCTGCCTAGTCAAAATATCAATGTGTTCACATAAGAGAGTGCCATTTCTGGATTTAATAGGATTGTGATACCCTTTCTCAGGCCCATATGTTGCTTTTAATGCAACCAAAAAGATCTATAATGGCCATGATCAGAAAATGTCTGTGTCTTCCTTTGAAGTTTTAATTCACCATTTATTTCATGTTTTCTTGTTAGTTATTGAACTCCTGCCTTCAAGTCTTTATATTTACTGAACCCAAGAATAGATTTACTTGTACCCACACTTCTTAAGAGAATTCCATGTTCCAGGAATATGACAGTCCTGAAGGTTCAAAGTAGTAATTTTTAAGTTTAATAGATGTTGAATAAATATCTTTTTTTTTTGTAAATATGATTGGAATATCTACTTTTTAATGTAACTATCATTTTAATCTTGGGTTCTAACTAATCTATGATCTATACTTGAGTAATGTGAACTTTTTTTGTATACGGACTTCTAATTCTAATGTTTTAAATGCCATTATTATGAGTTTGGACCCATCCATATTGCTTTGTAGCAGTTCTGCCTAAATATTTTGTTTGTGTAGTCAGTCTATATGTTGTTCATACATTCAATAATATTTACAGCCCCAATACCATTATTTCCAATAACGTTTGACCAAAATCTACTAATTGTTACATATTAAAAAACATTTTAATTTAGTTTTATGATATTAAAATTAAATCATTTATAAATATATGTCATAAAATAAAAATGTTTTTTGATTTAGATTTTTTTTTTTTGGAAATTTTTATGAATTAATATATTTTTCTTTACAGATTGTATCTGTAAAATGCAAAGCTATTTATAATTTAATTTCTCTGATTTTAGACATAACATATAATGTAGGCAACATTTACATTCATATGTAAAACCACATTTGAAAATGAATTAAGTTCTTAAAAATTTAAACCTACAATGAAAAAAAAATATTTAATTAGTTTCCTGCTTGGGAGATTATAAGAAAGTTGAGTCTTAGTCATCACACAATCGTTATTTTCTGTGTTTACACAAGTTGTTAAAACAAGCAAAACTCTCCTTGCAGTAGTGCCCATTCAGTGCAAGCCAGAATAATTTGTTGGATACAAGAAAGTTTGTGCATAAAATCCCTATCTAGTGCCTACTTATCCAATATTTCTGGACTATTTTCCAGTTTTTGAGCCTCATTGGTGAAGAGCCTTGTATCTGAGAGCACTGCACCTAGATCTTAGAATCTATGCAACCCTCCAACAGCCACTTTTTTAACTCTAGACAACCATACATGTGTTTGGATTGAAAACATTATGTTTTCATTTGTACTCATAGCTTTATAGTTGGCTAAAAAAGTAAATCTAAGTTCAGTGCTGTCAGATCCAAGACTCTGCACTGATGAAAGCCACAAGCTAGAAACTAGTCTAGGGATATTAGATGAGTAGGCACTAGAGAGTAGTTTTATGCACAAACCTTCTTGCATTCAATGATTACTTTGGTTTACACTGAGTGGCGCCACTGTATAGAAAATTTTGTTTTTGTTTAACAGCTTGTGTAAGCATAGGAAATAGTGATCATGTAATGGTTATTGGTTTAATACCAATCCTTCCTGTAAGATGGCAGTGGCTATCATTATTATAGAACCAAAGACATCAAAATCTATAGGTTCTGAACTGATTCATATTTATATGACTATACAAGCAAATGGGCTTGGATTGAAAACATTATTGTGCTTTAATTTTGGGTTCATAACTTTATAGTTAGCTAAAAAGTAAAGTGTAGCTGCTGGAGGGTTGCATTAGATTCTAAGATCTAGGTTCAGTGCTCTCAGATACAAGATTCCTCATTGATGAAATACACAAGCTAGAATCTAGTCTAGGAATATTGGATGAGTAGGCACTAGATAGGGATTTATGCATAAACCTTCTTGCATCCAGTGAGTACTCTGGCTTGTTTTGAGTGGTGCTACTTTATGGAGAATTTGCTTCTGTTTTAAAGTTGAGTCCATTAAGTGGTAGCTGTTGGTCATGAAATCATGGGTGTTGAGTTTTGGGATCTGCCATTCTACCACTGCACCAAATCTCACAGGGTAATGGATAACTGATTCAGAGAAATAACAATGATTAAAAAATATTGTATTGGATGTATATTTATAATAAAATGATGTTAAAAAGAACATGGATTTATATGAAAAAGAATAAGATGAATAACATTTATTTCTGGTTTTTTCCAAGTTCTTCAGCTTCTGACCATCATTTCTAAATCATTTTACATATTACTCTGTCAGAGAGTGGCTTTCGAATACTTCATTTCTTCATAATATCTATCATTCACAGTAAGTCCAGGCTCATAAAATTGCTTTTTGCATCTGTATTGAATATAGTTTTCAGATTGAGACCACTCACTTTGACACATAGAACAGTACAATAATATTGAACATTGATACTTCACCTAATTTGCTACTGAGGATTTTGACCCTGTTTAAATGTAACCAGTCTGAGTTTTTTCTCCTATTGGCTCATGGAATTGATGTCACTCCCCTATTTAATTTTCCATCTAATCTTTTTGGAATTCTATCTATGAAACAAAAAAGTGCTACATTGATGTATATTTTTAGTTCTATGGTATTTGATGTCAAAAATATATGTTAGTATGACAGACATTCCTTTTATTATGTCCAATCCTTTTATATGCCTCGTGCAATCGGTAGAGTGTCAGACTATGGAGGGCAAGACCCTCAAATCAATTCCAGTTCTAGCACTTTTAATGCTTGAACTTCTTGTGAACTTTTGAGCAATAAAGTCGTTTGTTGACTTATTTATATGCTATGTATCCCTTTATATTTCCTTTTTCATTTTGATCCATAAAATACTTCCCATATAATTCCTGTAGATGGTTTTGGAGTTATGGTATCATTTTTTATTTGCCTGAAGTTTGTGGTTATGATATTTTAATTGTATTTATATATCGGACTATTATTCGTATCACCTAATATTTTAAGTGTTGAATGTGTTTAGAAAGAATAACTTTGTTTAAATTTTTCGTTACCTTCAGCTATTGGAAATTTAAATAAAATAAATTTTTTCCAATGACATATTAGAATATGGAAATTGTCCAACATATAAATACAATGGTATCACTTTGTCACACATCT
The DNA here is from genome assembly GCA_028023455.1 of Epiperipatus broadwayi. Taxonomy (NCBI): domain Eukaryota; kingdom Metazoa; phylum Onychophora; class Udeonychophora; order Euonychophora; family Peripatidae; genus Epiperipatus; species Epiperipatus broadwayi. The sequence goes on along the minus strand of JAQFVV010013044.1, from coordinate 8,543 downwards.
TTACGATATCCATAAGCTTTAATCACACCAATTAAACTATTGCTGTCATTGCGTAATGACATTCTTTAGAATTTAATAGCGTAATAAACATAAGCAGCTCCTCACTCTAGTGGCATCTAGTGTAAGTTTGATTAATAAGTATCAGATGCCTCATAAATAAAAGCAAAATCAGAAACCAGTCTAACAGAAAAAATTTAAACACTAAGGATAGAGATTTTATATTCATTTGATAATCAATGATTACTCAAACTTATGGTAGCTGGCGCTGGAGTGGAGAGTTATAGAGTTGACAAAGATTATGTTGTGGAAATGGGATAGAGCAGATTATGGGTAAATTTAGAGTGGGGAATGTAAAATAAAGTGGCTAACAGGTTTATCTGGGCATAATTGTTGAGATATTCTTGACTTCGTTTAAGGAGAAGCCATAATTCATCACATCACATTATCATATTGTCTTAATCTGGTAGTTTTGGTAATTTATTGATAAAAATTTGGCAATATCTTGAATCTATGTCATGTATTAATATTCTATTCACAGCAGCATATAGAGTTAAATGCTTTTGTATAATCTATAAATTTAATAAAAATATATTATAACAAACATATTTTTTATAACTTCTTAATATACGGTTGTAGTCTATCATGCTGTAACTATTTTTAAATTTAGTTACATTTGATTGTCTTAAGTCCAAATTTTTTTTGTAAACAGTATGATGTTACTAAAAACAGTGTAAATTATAATAAATAGTAAAAAAATTATATACAACAGCTATATAAATATATGTATATTAATAATAATTATGCATAAACAGTCTTTTTTGGCACATGGTTTTGTGCCTTTTTGAAATGTTAAATCATCTATTTTAGCTTTAACCAATTATTTGCAAATGCCATCTGGTGTTCTATAATGGAAGAAAAATAACAACAATATCAAAATAAAACATCAGTAAAATAGAATAAAACCTTCATATAAAAATCCAATATAACTTCAAAGAATTGATTATATAAATAATATGCAGAATAAATAATACTTATATTATACAATTTTATATATTTTATATAATTTTCCATTTATTTTAATTGACCAATTGTTAATTAAATTCATTGTTTTATAAATATTCATACAATTATTTAACTTATGGTTAATGTAATATATTTCATATATTTTCCTTTTTTTGGATCTTTAATGTAATTTAAAGATTTAGTATTTTTGTATCATCTATTTTATGTCCATATGTTAAATAATAAACATATAAAGCAGGTTTATCATCTCACCTATTAATTGCATTGTGCATGATTGTAATAAATCATATTACAAAGGTCCCAGTTTTTTTATATGATTTCTTTTTTGTACTTTATATCATCTCTTAATTTATAATTAACTATTAATTTATCCATCCTTTTATTATTTGATCATTGGATAGTCGAATAGTAAAAGTCTAGATATTATTAATAGGTAATTATAAATTGAGAGATGTTATAAAATATAAAAAAGGAAGCATATATGAAATTAACTGCGACCTTTGCAATATGATTTATTATGATCATAGAAGGAACAGTTAGAGGTAAGAGCTAAATAACACAACAATGCAGCTAATAGGCAAGATGATAAACTTGTTTTATACATTCATTACTTAACATACGGATGTAAAATAGATGCTACAAAAATATTAAACTCTTAAATTACATTAAAATTTAAAAAAGAAGACAAATATATGAAACATATTATATTACCCATAACTTAAATACTTGTATAAATATTTGTAAAACTTCAATAAACTTAGTTAATAAGCTGACAATTAAAAATGAATGGAAAATTATATAAGATAGTATATATAAAACTGAATAATATATAATTTATTCTGTTTATTGTTATGTTATATAATCAATTCTTTGAAGTTATATTGGATTTCTATATGAATGTTTTATTCTATTTTACAAATGTTTTATTTAGTTATTGTTGTTAGTTTGCTTCCTTTATAGAACACTAAATGATGTTCTATTTTCTATAATTGGTTAATGTTAAAATAGATGTTTAACATTTGAAAAGGACCCGAAACCATGTCCCAAAAAGGCTTTTTATGTGTAATTAATATTAATATACATATATTAATATTATCTAATGAGCTTGCCAATAGCTCTTAACAAGCTTTTCAGAATATTCCCAACCCTAGACCGGTTTCTGCTTCTGGCTTCTTCAGTGAGGTATGGGGTTGGGGATATTCTGAAAAGCTTGTTAAGAGCTATTGAAAAGCTCATTAGATACTTCCGCTTTTGGCAACCATCTTTGCAACTGGTCTTACAAAAAGCGTCCCTTAGCATTTCAATTTCAGGAAGATAGGGACGATTGTCCCCTTACCTTTACATTTCTTATTCAAGGTAAGTCGGTTTTAATCATTATATATTATGGAAAGTGATAATATAATCGATAACTCGCAAATTAAGGTTAGCCCCAATCTCAGCATTCAATCTAGCAATGCAGTCATCGGTCGTAAATTTTATAGCCTTAGATCTAATCTAAATTCATCCAAAATAACTTCTACAACAAATAAAAACCCACAAACCAATATTTCAAAAGAAAACAGCATCACAAATATCAACAAAAGTTTAGAAAATATTCAACTTACCCCTAATATAAGTAATAGCATTAATATCTCATCAAGCGAAACTATTGAAATTATTAAAAATTCGAGCAAAAACCAATCATCACCTTTCCTTTGCCCAATAATACCCTGAAAACCATATCTGAAAATAATAAACAAAATTACCGACAAGATGATTTCGGCGAATTTTTTAAAGTTAAAACTTTTCCACCAGAGGTCGACAAAACCAGTGCTGTCACATTACAGTTTGTCAACAGTAAATTTAAAAATCAAAAAGAAATAAATTTTAAAACCGATAAATCACATTCCAGAACAAACAAAGATTATAGCGCAGAACAATACATTGCTACTTCAGCCAACTTACAATCTAATCCAATTTCTTCAATACCAATATTGAAAAATTCCTCTACGTACGCAAATATCGTAAGGTCTAAAAATTCTGAGAGCATCTCCGAAAATATTAAGGCCGATAATTTCAATGAACTATATTTGAATATCTCAGAGCTAGACATAGAACAAGAATCAAACACTTTGGAAAATGTCTCATTTAATATAAACAATCTTAATGACGACATGTTCCTAAAAATAAATAATGAGTTCAACAAAACAATTCCCAATAGCCTATATAAATCGTTTGCTAACTACTACAGCGATAAGTCATTAATCTTAGCCATAACAAATCAACAATGTGCTCTATATAAGTTCCCTCTAGAACAGCTATACAGTCTAATCAATCAAAAACAATTAGGCAGAGGCATTCATATGATTCTTAATCATCCCAATGACCGCTATGTTATCGTTGAGTTTAAAACATTGGCGGACCATATGAACTTTAAAAATAAATACAGATCTTTAGGAAATTTTATACTATGCTCCATAGATATGAACCGTCCTGTTACACTATCCGGCAGAATCCAAAACTGCCTTGCCCACTTGAAAGAACAAGAACTACAAGACATCCTTATTAATTATGGTTCAGTTAGCAAATTTAAACACCTATTAAACCATCACTGCGAAGATCAAATCCTGTCCAATACAGTTATCTTCACACTTACATTGAAGAAAAACATTATACCCACTGACATACCCACTATTATTACTGCAAGAGGCTCTCCTATGGTTTTGACTTTCAGGGGAGTACATCCACAATGTTTCTTCTGCCTTCAAAGAACACACCTCATTAAAGATTGTGCAGCAAGAATATGTACACACTGTGGTATTAAAAAGAATAAAGTTCACAGATGTCCTGGTAGACCTATTAACATGGCTTTCACATCCTTAAATAGACAATCACCACATGGGCCTACTTCAATCAGCAACCTCACAAACCCAGACAACCTGATTCAAATAAATCCTCCAAAAAACCCTTTCACATCCAAACCTATCTTTCAAAATGAAAATATACAAGAAAGAACAAACGACAACCTCTACACTAATAGTAGTGAATCAGAGATCCAAGCAATTACATATACTGCACCTAAACCAATCACTCAAACTGATATGACCAAAGATCTTACATTCGATACATATTATACTAATCCCCGAGAAACAATACTAGGCCAAACTCTTGTTACAAAAGAAGGCAATATGACTAAACCACCTGACGAGAGCAAGGACAATACAGGCGATGAAGAAAATACACTCAAAAAATTTCAAAACAATCCATCCATAACAACTCCCACCCAGTCTAAAACCATTGATACATCTTCATGTGGGTCAGTTAAGTCCAGTAAACCTAAACAAAGTGATCCACAAACTGTCCTCAATTCTTCAACTCCTGCAATAATTAACCATCCAGATGAAAAGACTTGTCAAACACATAACCCGAAAGTCAGCATAGTTAATGTTTCCCAACAGTTACAGCAAACCGAAAATGACTCAGGTCTAAAATTTAAAACAAATTCCTATAACAATAAAAAAACACTTTTATCAAAAGAACAGGAAAATGAAAAAAACACTATTAAACTTCAAAACCCTCAAAAAACTGACACAACAAATACCCAAAATACAAATAAGAAAATTAAAAGAAAATCAATTCGTTCAGATAAATCAAGCTCTGATGATGATAGCGCCCATCTGATACATTACTCACCTCCACCCTCTAACAAACAAATTTCAGATATATCAAGCACAAAGCCTCACAAATCCATAGAAAAAAAGAGGAAAACCATGGATCCTACAACCATTGATACCATTGATCCTTCTGACGAATCTCAGACAGATTACACTACTTCATCAGACACCGAAGACTTCATGGATGCGTTTCCTCAACCAGCAACTATATCACCAATCCATCCACAAATTCAATCACAAGACTCTGATTGCCAAACAACATCAGACCTCATTAACATGGAGATGTCCCACATTGACTTGGTACACTTTGCTGAGGACGGTTTGGATTAATCTATCATGTTCTGCAAAATTGCTGGCATTAACATTCGCGGCATCAACTCAATTGATAGAGTTCTAGCTATTAAAAACTGGCTCTCACTCTGCTCCCCTCATATACTTCTTATGGGTGAAACTAAATATCACCATAAGACCGATCATAAAATACTATCTTTTCTCTCAACTCTCGGATTTACTAGATTTTACATAGGCCATTCTGCTTCAGGTGGAGTCGGTATTCTGCTCAGCAAGTCAACACCACCAAACAGTTTTAGCATTCTATTCCTAGATGCCAATATTATTATCATAGAAATAGACTATTGGGGTTATCCGATCATCATAGCTTATATATATACAGCCAAAGACACCTCTCAATATCTAAAAATAATCCACATCCTAAATGCCATCAATGCTAACTGAGCCTCCCCTACTATTCTTCTGGGAGACTTTAACACCACATACAATGACTTCAACAAGAAATTTTTGCATCTAATAAATTGCAGATTAATGTGTGGAGAGGGCTTCTTCCCTCCCGAAGCCTACTCTTTCTATACTAAAACTAAAAAGTCCCTGATTGATTTGGTTTACTACACCCCAGACCTCCATTTCAACCTTGATGCAGCCTTGGCCCCTGTTGCTTTCTCTGATCATATGGCTCTAATCTTACAACTTACACCTATTTCAATCCCTGCACCTATTGATGGACCTGGTAAAACCATGCGCATGATCACCCAATCAAATATGACCAAAGCGATAGTATCTGAGGCATACATCCTTTTCCAGAAAATAAACATCCTTTCCCTTCCTGCTGAGGAGGGCTGGTTTTCCTTCATCGGAATACTACAATCCATATTAAATCACCACGCCAGGAAAATCAAAGGACCTAATGGCCTTCTAAATGATCTAACAGACATTAATATACAACTTCAAGCTTTACAGCAAAATTTCACAAATACAGAAAAAATCATCTTCCTTAAAAATCTCTACAAAATCAAGAAAAAGTCCCTTGCAGAATATATATCCATCAGAAGAGCCAAAGGTTTCTTAGCACAACAACACTGCTGGACGAGAGACTATCTTAGATGGGCACTGGGGTACAATAGAAAACAAATCACTCCCTTATCCATTAATTCTAATGTAACCAATCTCGTTGGCTTTCCAATGATGCAGCACATCAGCAAACAATTCTGCCAATTAATGCAAAAAGATGAAGCTCCTCCTATAAACAGCTGGTTGGATGCTGATGACCCCGGTGAACATGGCATCACAGAAATCCAAATCAAAAAGAAGATAACATCTCTCCCTGACGGCATTCATCCTGGCCTTCATGGCATTCCAAATTTCCTTCTCAAACACCTCAGTCAATTCACTGTGCCAATTATTAAAAAAATGATTGATCACCTAGCCTCCGGCAACAGAAACATAACAGATCTTTACCCAGTGGCACTCATGCCTTTTATTAAAAAAGCAAAACCACTAAACGACATTAACAATATCCGGCCAATTTCCATGACCCCATTGCTTATCAAGATAATTGAGTCAGTCATTAAAGATCAAATCCAAACTCAAATCCTTAAGCCATATCTCGTCAAACCAATACGGAAAAAAGGGATCATCAACCTCGCATGCTATGTCCAATGTAACTGCACTATTCAATTACATCAGAGGACATCGTAAATCAAAACCTATTGCTGTCCAGCTGGATGTTGCGGCAGCATTTGATTCAGTCCAGATAAATATCCTCCTGGATATTCTGTTAGAATGCGACATTCCAGCTGGGATTGTTCAGATGATCAGCAATCTGCTCAGCAACAGAGAGATTTTTCTCTCTCTTGATGGCAAGATCACACCAGGCTTTAAGCCATACAAGTCGAATCCTCAAGGATCTCCACTCAGTGCCCTATTCTTTACAGCATACATCAACCCTCTTCTGATGGATATAGAAAAAAACCTCCCTGGAATTTTCCTTTCCTCTCTCAATAAAAACTTCAATGTATTTGCATATATAGATGACATCATGGTTGTTCTTCCCACCATTAAATACCTTCCCCATCTCATGAACATCTTAAACAGAAATACAGCGAAACTTGGCCTACAAATAAACTTTAACAAATCTTCCATCTGGAAGATTATGTCTGGTAAACAAATTAACTCTCCCTTTTCTGCAAAACCCCAAAGATACCTAGGTTTCCCAATCTTCAAAACACCAACTGCAATGGCAAAAGAGATTCAAGATGCAATCCTCCATTTAACTGAAGCCATCACCATGTCACTCTCTAGAGTATACCTTTCATTATATGGAAAGGTTGGCCTCCTCAACATGATCATAATGCCAAAAAATCTCATATTACCTTCCATTCGTAAAAATGTCTAAACAGTTTCAAAATAAAATCAACCGACTATGTACCAAACTTCTTTGGAGAGGAAGGACAGTTGCTATTAGCTTGCGAGGCATCCAACAACCTCGCAGGTTCAATGGACTGTCATTCCACTCAATACAAGCAATAATTTTACAGAAAACCCACAACGCTCTACATAATCTGATCCTCTCCTGTGGATACTCCAACATTATTAAAAAAATTACACCGACAGATCATCCTCAGCCCTCTGCCAGTTCATGGATAGCCTCTCTAATAGACCACCTACAACTTTATAACCCAATAATGCCCTTTAACCTTAACAAAAAAATCACCTTATGGGAAGCATACAATATAATCAACTATAATCAACAACCCATAAAAACCAGCCTAAAAGTAACCAACCAAAGACTCATTTCACACTTTAAAAGATGGAGTCTGGAACCCAAATTTCTTGACTTCATCATTAAAATAAATCTTAATGCGCTTCCCACGAATTGGTTCCTTTATCACCGAAGAGGTTTTACCAGCATTGACCCTATATGTGGTCTGTGTGCTCGTGAAGATGAAACCATAGACCATATTATACACCGGTGCCCAAGACTTAAAACACTGAAAGATATAATTATAATCAATTCTAACATAAGACCTGATATGATTTTCTCACTTGAAAATGCCATTCATAATGGGTTTTTTTCAATAATAAGGCTTTCTACCTTTGTCCTTTATTCCATATGGATAGTGAGATGCAAAACTCTCATGGAATTACCCCCACCACAAATCTTACCATTGTTTTATCAAACGCTCAAAAACATCAAGAAACGTGACCAGCTCCTGGCCTCCAGTAAAGTCTTTGATGACACCTGGTCTTTAACTGCTCTTTCCTTTTCCTGATTATCAACTCCCACCTACCCAGCATTATAGAATAGGAAATTCTAAAAGAAAATATTCATGCTTATATAAAAAATGCTTATTCCATTAATCAAGTTCTTAGAATCTCATCACTATACCTAACCACATAAGAGTATAACAATTGTACTCTCATAACAAAATCTAGCCAGATAACAAACAGAACATTGTACAATCATATTATTGTACAATTTATTCATTTATCTATCCTTTATTAGTATGTAATCACTATTTATTGTTAATAAAATTTTTGTTGAAATGAAAGCTCATTAGATAACGTCTGTAA
>JAQFVV010013043.1:102305-297111 GCA_028023455.1 Epiperipatus broadwayi | reverse complement strand
GTTATACATTATTATTTCTCTATCCATTAAATGTTTTAGTAATGGAAGCTGACATAATTAATGCTTAGTTTTTAATTGTAAATTAAAAAATATAAAATATATTATATTAAATATTAAGTAAAGCTTTGAAGGTTTTCCTTTTTTTAATTTTATAGGGAACTATAATTTAAATTTATAAGTTTTAAACATGTTATATGTAAAGTTTACTAATAAGTTAGAGATATTTCTTTGGATTTGGTTAGACTTAAATGCATTATTTATTATTCCAGAAAAACAACATCCATTTTAAAAAGCAATAAAATATTTTATGGTACAAGTTTTTGGGTTAGTTATTTTATTAATTACGTTTTTCTTTAGATCATTAATATTTATTAAGTATTTTTATTATGATGTTGTTGGTTTTATGTTTTGAAGATCAATGAATGATATTAAAGGTTAGTTTTTAATTTTCAAAGGTAATGGAGAGTTTGAGATAAATTAATATGTTTTTAATAATAACTATTCTAACATTTGGTTTATTGACTATTATGAATTATTTATTAAATTTAAATATAGCTAGTAAAGTGATGGTTGAAATTTTGATGGATTTAATCAGATAATATTGCAGAAATTAATAACTTATTCATCACTTGATCATATTGGATAATGGCTGAAATTTTTGAATTTTATTATATGTTTTATTCTATTATGATAATAGTATTTGGTATAATTTTTTGAAAATATTATCTTCGGAGATTTTCCTCTCTTAGAGGGATTTATTCTCAGATAATAGCATTACATGTTTTTCTAACAATAAATAAATTTGTACAAAAATTAAGTATTGTCTGTTAAAAGAGTATAATGGATTAGAGAAAGGAAAAGTCTGGGGATATTGGATGAGAGGTTAGATAGGGTTTTTGTTTATTGTTATGTTTGAGGTGAATTGTATGGAGTTTTGTGTTTATAAATTGTGTAGGAGATGGGGGAATAAATAAATTTATGGTAATAATAATGTTGATTAAAATCCTAGTTTGATCATTTATATTAGGACAATATTCTAAAGAAAAAAGTATATATCTAAATTGAAGATGAGAAAAGAAATAAAATTTTATGAAAATAATAATCAGAATAGTAGTAATATTATTTATAATTCCAATAGAACCCTGAGTGTTTATTATAAATAATATTTTTAAAAAATAATGATATTATTACAACATATACCTTGTTTTTAGTATTTGATTAGCAAATATTGGAATTTCATTGACATTAATAATCGGAACTGTATTAAAAGTTATTGGAAAATGAATTAGGAGATGATTAGTTATTTAATGTATTATTGTAACTGTCCATGGACTTGAAATATTTTGTTTTATATTAATATGCCATTATAATTGGTGAATTTGGAAATTGATTAGTTCTTTTAGTATTACATGTTTCTGATATAACATTTTCTGATTAAATAACTTGAGATTTTTGTTATGATTTTATTCATTTTTTTATTATTCAATTCTTCACGGATTGAGAGTGAAGTGAGAACATGGATGATCTGTTTGTCCATCATAACTATAAAATTTAACTCCTATAAGTCGATCAATAAATTTAACAATTTTTTTATACTTTGGTATTTCTTCAGTTTTTATTAAGACACTAATTAATTTATCAACTTATAGGATATTTTTTGAGCAAATTCTTTTTTTTTATTTGTACAATTAAAATTACTGCAGTGCTTTTAAAAATTATTATTATATTTATATGCATTAACAGGCTTTATCACTATATTGTTAATCAAATGAATTCCATTTTTTGATTCAACAAGAGATGATAATATAACTCTATATCAACACTTGTTTTGATTTTATTATCATTCCAAAATGTACATTTTAATTTTACTTGGATTTGGAACAATTTCACATGTCAGTAATCATTATACAGAGAAGAAAGAATCCTTGACTTCATTAAAAGTGATATGCAGTATTTTGTATTGGATTATTAGTATTTATTGTAAAAACATCTCTGTATATGATTGTTGGAATAAATGTGAATACACAATCTTATTTTGTAAATGAGATAATGATTATTGCAATTTCAGTTGGTATGAAGATATTTAGATACCTTGCAACTATAAAGCAGCAATGGTATAAGTAATAGGATGCATTCTTTTTTGTTTATTATTGTGGAATTAATTAGAGGGATTTAAACCCAGACTTTCAAGCTCCCTTTAGTCATCCACTTCATTTTATACAACTGATACACATAACCACATTCATGCAAAAAAGATAAATGATCTTCAATATATGTATTTCATGCTGAATCAGCACTCATCAGTTGGTCTGGATCATCATCTCATATATATATAATCAGTGCTTGGTTTATATTAAGATAGCAAATCTGGCATATTTGAAACATAAGATTAAACATATTTTAAAAGACAAATGATTCCCAAGATACATTTTATTCTGAAACAGCACTTAGCAGTTAAATAAGATCACAATCACATATATTTTTATCATATGGTCGATATTTATCAATAGTAAATTGTTACATTTTGTGGCATCAAACTTACTCCACTCACAACATTGATATGATCCACTCTAGATAAATGTGTTGTAAACTTTCACTTTAATGGCCAGGCTTCAATCTATCCATATCATTAAAAATCTGATGAAGGCATGTTCAAAGCCCTTGTAGTCAATTTTTGAAATGTCATACATATTAACTAATTCTTTATTAGTCATCTTATACAATACATATTATGTTGTTTCTCATTTTCATTAGAAAATTCTTTTTCTATTTTAGAGGGCATAATTTATTGGTTTGTTTTATTTTTCTAATTCCTGAAGATAATGCTAATCTTAGTCTAATCATTAAGTGCAATGACTTTGCAAAGACATAAGGAAATAACCCTAACCTATTATTTAATATAATTATGAAAAATAATATAATAAAAAATAATGTTATTCCTTTTACATTTCTTTTTCCTAAAAGTATTTTAAATTCTTTATTTAAAAACATAAATAATAATCTTATTATTATTATTATCCTTCGACAAAAAGCTAACAATTATATTATTGGAATTACTAATATACTAATAACTATTGAAACGTAATTTATTTTTAATATAAATAATCTTGAGTAGGATTAAAAACTCTAAATAAACTTATCATTCTCAAAAAATATTTTTACCAACCTTATTAATTAACCTTATTTTTATTAAAAAATATTTCTTTATATAATAAACAAAAACCAAATACATTCATATCACCAAAATTTTTATTGGTGTTATTACTATTCAATATAATAAATATATCTGATGGGTTCTTTTTAAATTTGACATATTTATATTTTTATAAATTATATAGTTATTTCACAATCCAATTAATAAAAAAAATCACCGGAATTGATTCAATAATAATAGGTTTAAACCTAGGTTGCAAGAACCAAATATATTCGTATCGCCAAAATTTTTATTGGTGTTATTTTTATTCAATATAATGAATATATCTGATGGGTTCTTTTTAAATTTGACATATTTATAATAAGTTTAATCCTAGGTTGCCTCATAAATCTCAGAACATTAAACAGCTTAATTTAATTGATCTGGAACAGCTTCAACTTTTACCCCTAATGATGGAATAGCTCAAGAATGCAATACATCAGCAACTCTAATCAAAAATTGAATTTGGCCTGGATAGAATAAAATTAAGCAATTAACATCAAGATGACAAAATTCTCCTTAAAGCATTTCTAGCTATATATGAATGAAATTCAACTTCCATAAAATCATTGTATTCCTATTTTCAATAACACTGATGCCCATCATTATCACTCTTTATTTTCTTCTTCCAATAAAATCCATTGAATATTACTTTAATCTTTTTAGTATTTATCTTTTGCTCTACTTTTTTTTACTTTCATCTAATATCTGTGCAATATTTCATAAAGCTCTGAAGCATTATTTGCAAAAAACAAGTAAATCATTTGCAAAATGTAAATAATTTGTCAAGCGATGGTGGTCGAGAGGTCAGCACAGCTGCCTTACAAGCAGTTGTCCAGGGTTAGCAAAAAACAACTACATCATTTGCGAAATGAAAATAATTTGAATAATCTCCATTTACTTTTACTATCTTAGTTTTGCATTTTAATCCAAAAAATACTTTTTGTAAAACTGTTGTAAAAAGTTTTAGAGATATGAAATCAAACTGTTTTAAACCCTTTTTTAAAGTTAATTTGTTAATATTGTCATGTAATCTAATCACAACTGCATGCATTTTGATAAATATTCTTGAAATAGGATAATGCTAAATATTCTTTTAAATATAGCAATATTCAAGGTCTAAAGCATAATGACAACTCATATTCATTAATCCTTTTTATAACAACTGCTAATACTTGGATGTAATTCACTGTGTTAAAAGTTTTAAAATTCAGCTTGTTCTTTTGATTGGTTAGAATCCAAGGTTTTCTGTAAATGAATTGCAATAATCTTAATAATGATTTTATGTAGAAATGATAGAAGACTAATAGATCTACAATTTCTAATATCTTCTTTATCACCTTTCTTAAATATCACTATTACTACTGTACTCATTCAATTATCGGGTACATCTTTATTATTTAGACATTTGATATATAGCTTTGCTAAAAAAAAATTCTTTCTTTACCTATTTCTTTTAAAATAACAACAATAGATCTATTATTTTCTGAAGGTTTTTTTTCTTTATAGATTTAATTATGTGTCACTTCTTCATTTAAAATACTTGGCAATTTAGAAAATGTAATAATTATAAACAATATTTTTTGTTCTTTATTATTATAGAATTCTTTATAGAATTCCTCCACATATTTCATGATGTCACCTCTCTTTTTAGTAATAGTTCCAACTGTTTTTATTTTTGTTGAAGTCACTTTCTTTTCAATACAAAGTGATGTTTTACAATTTGAGATTTTTATTATCTTTATTAGTGTTCCACCCAATTTACAATTATGTATATATATATAATGTTTTGAGATTAACTCATTGCAACTTTTTAAATATAACTGAATAGCCCTCTAGTGCCAGAAAGTGACAATATGTTTGTAAAGTTAAAAGAGATACCTCCTTAACTTCTTTCTTCATATATCAGTATGATTGTCTATAATGCTTTTGCTAGAAGAAATGAATTTTTAATCAATCAGAAATTTTTTAATGTTTTTAATATATTGTAATGTTCATGATACAATTAGGATTTTATTATATCATTTGCGATCTTGTATTCAGTGACCAAATATAAATCATCCGTCTGCAACATTTTAAGCAACTTAGCGACAGCAATTATTTTTCCTAGTCATTTAATCCTATTTTAAACAATTCAATTCTACTCACAAAAAAAAAGAAACCAGCTTTTATTTATTTAAGGCACCAAAACTCATATTAAGAGTTTACTGGTTGAACCCCCCCCCCCTTTTAACTGAACACTAAACAACCTATTTAAAATACACAGAGGATTGTATTTCTAGTACAGAGTCAGCAGTTTATTTATTGACCAGAAATCATGGTGTATTTTTTAAAGAATTTCAATAAACAATATTTAATAATTAACACCAATGTAAGTTATATTATTAACTTTATTAATCTATGCTAAAATATCTTTACTGAGATTAGAATAACAGCAAATTTAATATCTTTTCTTTCTCATTTTTAATATATGTGCTATTTCTTTTTGACAGTGCTTTTATAAGATTTAATAGTATATGGTAGATAAAAATATTTCACCAAAAAAAATTTATTCAGGGTACTTGAGGTTAAAGTGTATTTCCCCACATTGGGCACCAATTATAATGGTCAGGGGTGATATGAAGCTGATTAGTCTTACTGTATCTGCCATACAGGGTGCCACCAGGCCATTTGAACCTGGAAAATTTATAGAATAGGCAGATACACACTGTTAAGATCCAATTTTTACATATGTTTTATTCCAATCATCAGCTCATGCCACTAGCTCAGTGAGACACAGAGATTTATAAAATATAAATTCTTATTTAAATATTTTCCAATATTAAAAAAAAAAAGAAGCCACTGCCAGTAATAACACACACAAACATTTATTAAACATATATGTGATTTAGAATTATTATTTTAGTCTAACTTTTACTTTAGCATTTATTTTACATTTTTAACTTTGTATTTTTTTTTTAGAAGTTCACACAGATGAATTTAATATTTTAATAGAGTGTAGAGTATGAATAGACTATATAGATTGCATTGAGAAGAAAATATTCTATCCCTGATTTAACCTTAGGCCAAAAGTTTGTAGCCAAACTAACATCAATCCATCTGATACATCGATGTATTCAATGCAGCATGAATATGACAGCACAATACCATACTGTCAGGAATGCACATCTGTACAGCATGGTTAGAGAGAAGAAATTGTCTCTCATCCAGTACAGGAATGTTACATCTGTCTGGTGAGAAGAACAATAAAAAAAACTCCATAGGAAGGGATTGTGGGCCTTCTTGCTGACTTACAATCCCATTCCATAGGCAAAAGGGGGTGATCCATGGACCCAATTTAACTACAAAACTGATGGTCAATAAGAAATAGGCTCAAGGTGTGGCTATAATACGCGAATCTCATACTACATTTACTAATTACACCAATATATCCAATTGATTAACCCAATTTAACTACAAAACAAATAACCTAAGATTTACCCTCTCTTAAACTAACATAACTTTATGAATCTATGCAGCCATTTATGCCCGACTTAAATTTAACATTTATTAAAAGTTGTTTAACAAAACAAAAAAAAATCACAATAAAAACTTAAAAGAACGAAACAAATAACTTAATGGAAATAACTTAAAAAAATATATCAAATAAAATTAATTATTAATAATAATTTATGTTGGTCATATAGGATTCTATTTCTAGTAATACTGAAAAGGTTTTGGTATTAAAGTTCTTACTGTTTTGAAAATATTCATTAGTTATATAGTTCTTACTGCTTTAAAAAGTTCATCTTTATTAGTTGCTTGCAATTTGGGATCCAGCATTAATTCCCCCAATGTCCTGTGGCCAAAATATAGGAAAACAATTGGTCATTTCTCTTTCTTTTCTTTATAGCAAAACTGAAAGGATTGAAGAGTGCATCTTTTCAATCCCTTCTCCTTCAACTCTCTCCACACTAACACATATAGCACACCTCTGCTTTCACATCTCTACCTTCCTTTTAATTATTTCCATCTTTCCTTTTATTGTAACTATTGGATCCAGTGGACATTATGTCATGATGATGATAATCTTTTTGTTGAGGTTCGTTTTCTGAGGGATTTCATTTATTGGCTATTAGTTTCTATTGTTTTTTCTCTCCTATCTCACCTTTACTTATACATTTTGAAGTGCCCAAGGGCTATCTTACTTTTAATTAATTAAAATAATCATTTCCATTTTACAATAGCATTAATTAATTTATTGTACATTCTTTTTATTTTTAAATCTTTTAAGTTTTTTTTTTTTAATATTTAGTTATAAACTTTTTCTTTTTTTAAATAAAGTTTTCTTTTAATAATTTTTCATCTGTGCGATTTTATATATATATAAAGTTTAAATGACTCTAACTTTCAATTTTTAATTGTTAAAAAAAAACAGTTTTTATTTGCGAACTTTTATTTTTAATGTCTAAGTTTTAAAATAAATAATGTAACGGTGTGTGTGCTCATTACAATATATATATGCCATTATTAATTCTTTCTTGTAAAATTATACAAAAGACTGATATTCAATTGTTCTTAGTGGATGGTTTAAAAATATTTTCATAGTATTTCTTTTTTTCATATATTATCTCGATTCAAAAAAAGTTTATTGAAAGAATTGCTATTTTTTGTGTTAACTATTTTTCTTGTAGTTTCAATAAAATATCTGTTATGTTCTTATTGATTTCAGTCATCTTCAAAATTTGTTAATATTTTAAAATGATTTGCAAGTTTTAATTTAAATTCATTAGAATGTTTCTGAAGCTTAGAAATATCAACCATTGATACTGTTTTAACACTAACATGCATTTTATATCTCATTAATGATAATCACTTTCTATGTAGAATTTATTAAGAATATTACATTTTCAAAATAACATTTTCTATTAGTCAAAACAGAATCAATTTCTACTACACCTTTATTTGGATGTTTATATATATATATATATATTTCTGTAAACTTCACAAGTGTATGCCTCCTCATTTCTGTCACTATAATCAAATTACATCATTTTCATCTTTCAAATGTTTTCCAATTCTAGCATTTTAAAGACTTTTATGACAATTTTACAACATTGTTTGGTCTGACCAAAAGCATTGTGTACATTCATAGAAAAACCTTCTACTTCATAATAAGAAAAACTTACTGGAGCATAAATCTGAATTATCTGCATTTGATATCATTTGCTAAGTTAAATAATTAATCCTGTTACTCTGTGTGATATCTCATCAGTCTCCACAATATTGTTCTTTCATTTTTTATTCATAATAAATTTTACTAACTTGTGTTTCCACTATTTGTGTTTTTATAGTAAATGACTTGTCATCTTTTTATCTAACTTCACAAAGTTCGACAATGTCTCTTTTAATATTAGACAGTTTTTCTACAATTTGTGCAATTTTCTTTCACTTGAAAATAATCTACAAATAAATACTTAAATCAAAGGTTGTTATCAAATAACAGCCTGAATTTTTAGCATTCTTTATTTTTGACCATCAATTGCTGCTTTGGTTGATGACTTTACAGCTTCCTGGGATTAAAGATCATAATTTAGCGTTGACTGAAAATATCTATATAAAAAAATATTATTTTATAAACATATTCGTCTTTTCTTCAAAAAAATTCAAGTGATATTTCAGCTAAAAATTAACAGACAACTAAGAAAAAATACCATGGTGTTCTTGATATTAAACTTAGAGTTGAAAAACTAATAAAGCTATATTTCTGGCTGATATGTGTTGGTGAATAAAGCCATCATGGTTATATAAATAATCATGTAATAATAGAGTTGCAGAAAAAAGAAAATATGGAATCGATATTAAGAATCTGTCCTGTTCGATTCCAATCAAAGTTTTTTTCTCAGTTAATAGTAAATTTATTATTGCAGCCTATAAATAGTACTATAATGTCTTTAATATTAATAAGCCAATAAGCTAATACACATGCGCTTTGCAGATGTCACTATATAAATGAATACTCCCACTTTTTCAAACACAAGATAAAGTCTTTAAGAAAATATAGAATGAATCCTCCATATTTTTGACCCAACCGTATATGTATGGGCAAATCTGAAGTGTTTGAAATGAAGAGCATGAAATTATTATTTGATCACTTTAAATTACTTTTTTACTATGTAAATGAATGACGCCAATGAAATTTCTAGAATTTATGATACGTCATTCTTATAATTAAACATATGTAAACAAGACATTTTTTTTATATAGCACGATGTTTTTATAATCTATAATATTAATAAGCCAATAAGCTAATACACATGTGCTTTGCAGATGTCACTATATAAATGAATACTCCCACTTTTTCAAACACAAGATAAAGTCTTTAAGAAAATATTTTCCAAAGAAAAATACACTAATAATTCAGTTATCCATTAAATAAAAGATAGATAAATCATTAACAAAAACTTCCACCAAAAATAATCAGAGAGAGATTAATTTTAGATTGTGTACATTATGGCAAATTTTAAGTTATAAACATATTCTTGTACATAAATATATATGTATATTTTAAGATATCTGTACTTATGTTGAAACAGTAAGATTCGTATTCGAATCTTAAGTTTCACCTTTTTCTGTCGTCTCTCACTGACCGGTCTATCCCGCCCAAATTTAAACTTTTTGATATCGAGTTGTGTGTGTAACAATATTAAAAATGTATAAATATATGTAGAATTCAGCATAAACATGCACACATTTCGATCTCAAATTAAAGGCAATAAATAGGGATAAAATAATATAATTTAGATTTCTTTTAGTTATATAATTTTGTATAATTTTAATCATTTATTTTGGATTATAAAGTTCGTATTTATTGCTTTGTTTAAATTTCATTTAATAATAATTCTAAAAATATCTGATGTAATATTTAATTAAAAGTTAAAATAATCTTATGTTCCCTTTTTGTTTTTGAAATTTAAAAGCATCGGTCAGTGATAGATAATAGATTAATTAAAGAAAAATTCCCCAAAATGTAATTAGTAAATGTAAAATGTAAACAATAGAACGGCAGCTTTCTTTAATTAAAAACCAACAAAATGCATTGATTATCCTCAGGGCAGATTAAGTAGAACCTAAAAATATCTTAACAAAAATGTGAAAGATCAAGATAAGAAAAGAGGCCATCTTAGACTTGCTGGAGACATTCACTTAAACTTTAGCTTTGCTCTCGATCACTGAGAGTCTCCAAAAATAATAAAAATAATTTGTTCCTGCCAAGGTATGACCGAGTAAAGCACCTAGATTATTCTCCATCGGGAGATGGCCTATCGGATGCTGAACTTTCCATTGCCCGTCATAAATTCACCATGAAGATCTGCTGCCTGAAATGAATGAGAAAGCTGCTGCTGCCATGAAATTAAATGAATATCTAAATACAAGAAAGACTTGCCACTCGTGAACTTTTTGCTGCTAAATTAATGGAATCAGAAAACTTCTTATAAAACAGGTACCTGTCTGTGTTCAAACTCTAGAGTACTCTAATAATATGCTATAGCTCTTCTTCATATTACTTATCTAAATTGTAAAATGTAAAAACTACCATTTGTATAACTAAATCGAATAATTAATGTAATGTGTAAATTTATCTAATAATCTAGCTTACCTCACTCTATCTTTCTTGGGTGCGTATTTCTATAATCTACATTTCTATCTATAGTTATTATTTAATTATTGCATGCTCATAATTATTTCAATTTTCAAAGTTTAAATCTATGATCGCTTAAAACAATGAATGCGTGTCAAAATTTCATTAATATTTACTTTCTTTAATAACTTAACTTTCATATAAATCGACACGCATTCAGTGCATCATTTATTGTAATGCAGGGTCTACTACTTCGCAAATGGCTGGCATATTAGTTGTAATAACTCCCAGTTTATATATATTTTGTATTTATTAAATTTAATGAATAATTCTAGAAAATCCCATTTCTTTGAGAGTCGCCAGAGTTCTTGAGTAAATGTTGGTAATGTAGGGCCAAGTCAGAAATCTATTTAAATCTCATCATAACCGTTTATACAGTATACATGTGTTACGTTTTAGAGACGCGATGACCCATTCCGCCGTGAAATTTCCGGATTCTTCAGGGTTGAAATTAACCCCAGTCGTCCTACACAAGCGGGCATAATGGGTGCTCCCGTAGGATTTGACAATGTCATGCAGCCAGCCGGCAAATTGCGCCACGTACCGCTTGTCCCTGGTTATGCTTATGTGACACCTTACTTCGTCGGGCCGCGGCAGAGACCAGTCCGACATTCTTATAAACCCATTCGCGGCCTTGCAGTTTCGATATACTGCCATTCCATATCGCCTTTCTAAAGCGTACCACGTGTTCCTTTACTTAGTTTTATTATTCTATATATATCACTCCGCCTCTGCATTATCTTCATAATTCACTCTCAAATAAATGTTTGCCCTTAGTTATAAATAAATATTTTAATTAAATAAATATATGTCTGCCATTACTCTTATAACCCATACTTTAGACTCTTGCATTGCAAAGGTATAAATCCCTCCAGGCATGCATTAGAAATACTTACTCGAGAATTTTAGGTAGCTAGATTACGCCTTCAAATAAATGTATTCCTTTTGTAAACATTTCAGTATCGGAAATACCGCTACTGAAATCCTCAATATAAAATAATGTCAAAATAAATAAATGTATTCTTTAAAATATAATCATGTCACAAATCCCGCTACTGAAGCTGTTAATCCATAAAATATTATTAGATTGTTTTATTAAAATGTATTAATAAATAATTTTAAACTATATGTCTGCAGTTACGTTTCATTTATTCGATACCCATTCTATATAATATTTCCTCGATTATGTAAATATGAATGTTTAATTAATATTAGTTTGATTATTGGCTAACTCGAGAATAAAATCATGAGTCTCTTGCATATCCCTGACCACCGTGCCTAAGGAAATATTTACTAATGTCGCATCAGATGCGTTGTTTCATGGATTGTATTGTGGAACCGATAAACTATGTTCGAACTCAGTACCGCGGGTGGCTTCGCTACTCGATGGTGCTGCTGTTCTGATGGTGGTCGAATTCTGCACTATGTTTACGAGTCACACGTTTTCTGACCGTTACAATGTATATAAGAGAGCATTTTAAATGGTTTTATTTATGTAGATTTGTTTACAATATTCGGGATTAGAAATAAACAAGGATACAGCTATTATCTGCTTTTTATACTTTTTGCTTAAAGTGTCTAGAAACATAATATAGCCAATGTGGGGGATCCACTCTACTTATTTCAAACAAAATAAAGCATAGTAATTACTGCTATAATTACAATATATTGAATATTAATAAATAATAATTATGATTAACCCCTTAATATTAAAGGTTGAATATTGACCAACGTGGTACTACCAGTTCCATTTTTTTCATTCTGGCAAATCTTCCAGACTGATATTACTTTAAAAATAGTTACTTGTTTAGTTTTTCCTAAATAATAGTTATGATTATGTTTATTATACTATTAAAATTTTTAATTCTAAATATAAAAATAATATTAATAATAATGTTAATTCTTCTGATAAAAAATTTTGAATATCAGTACCATATATTTCAAAACAACAGACAAGTTTCATTAAAAAAATTTATAAAGGTATATGTAATATTGCATTTTATGCACCATCTACATTAAATAAATTAATAAATAATTCAAAAAATAAAACCTTATTGACAAATAAAAATTATATCATTTATAAATGGACATGTAGATGTGGCAGTGGATATATAGGTAAGGCGAGGTGCACATTGAAAAAAAGAACAAAAGAGCACTTGTTATTATTAAAAAGGGTTCAAAATACAAAACAAAATTATAAAAATAATGATAATTTGTCAGCTTCTGTCTTTTATGACCATAATAAATCATGTATATATGGTTTTGATTTTAATTATAGTAACG
The DNA here is from genome assembly GCA_028023455.1 of Epiperipatus broadwayi. Lineage (NCBI taxonomy): Eukaryota > Metazoa > Onychophora > Udeonychophora > Euonychophora > Peripatidae > Epiperipatus > Epiperipatus broadwayi. The sequence continues at coordinate 283,954 of JAQFVV010013043.1, read as the reverse complement.
TAAAAATATTGGAAATGGAAAGAAATAATAATAAAAGAAAAATTAAGGAAGTGATGTTAATATATAAATTCAAGCAAGATTTAATCAATAGGCAGACAGCAAATGTTAACATCATAGAATTATGGGAAAGTTGACATCATGGAATTATGGAAAAGTTGACTTTTTAAAAGTATTAGTTGACAAAAACTACAAGGATAGTTGAAAGCGCTCCTAAGTGACAGTTATAGATATAGTTTTTATAAACTTTTAAGTACTGTATTTTCTAATATTTATTTATAAATTTACACATATTATTTTGAACAAAATATGAATATCGATTTGTAATATTATTAATATATATATATATCAAGTATCCCACATTGCTTAGGCCTTATAATGTATCATACTTCAGAATGTTTCTAGATCTTTCAAAAGATAATGCCTTTTGAGACAAATGTTTTTATTTAATTTAGCCATTCATTATTATTTTGCAATTCAACTACTAATTTTTTTAAAAATATAAAACATAAGGCATATTAAGAGAGAGAATTTGATCTCAAAATGTAGGCTTTTATACCCCTTTGCTATTGATGAAGCATTGAGGTCATTATCTTGGATATTGTTTCTATAGTTTCACTTGAAAATAACTCATTGCAACCATCTCTATTGTAAAGAGTCAAAATTTTGCTTGATAAAAAGTTTTTTAAATACAGCAGTGTTTCTAAATTTAAAATATCTCTTAATTTTTAAATAAACAGTTTGTAAAATAATAATACAACAAATTTGTAACTTAAAATAGATCTTTTAAAATTATAATTTGAATACAATAAATAAATATCCTTAAATATTCTATAAATCTTTAAAATAATTACATAAATAATATTTGAAAATATATATGATTTCATATTATTTTAATCATATTCACAATGCATCATATTCACAATATGCGCATGCACACATATTAAATTATAATTGACTATTTTGTTTACTTATGTTTATGTATTACTTGTTAAATTGTATTCAGTAAATAAAAATAATAAGTAAATAAAATATTAATAAATGAATATTAATGTGTATTTTAATCTATGCAATCTTTTTAATAATAATATATTGACTATACAATATACAAGTTAATATATAATCTATTAAGAAAATTAAAATTAAAAATCATGAATGTTATACTATTTTATACCATGCTGATTTATCAATAACCATCTATCAATAATGTGAATCATTTGATTTTTCAAAACAATTAAAAAATAAATAAACCATCAAAGAATTTTTTTTTTTTTAGGAATATAATAATTTCAGGTTTGGAATCGAGACCAAGATAGTACTATATATTTGGGGGAGTTCTCGCTGCGCGGCCCAGGCCTTGACCTGAAATTTAAGTCGCGTCGGGGCCCCGCCCTAGTCCAGCCAAGAGTGCGAGTTTAACTTTATAAGTTTCAATAGATTTCTATTCTCAAAGATATATATTAAATATTTATACAATAAAATAAATAGTCCAGTATTAACACACAAATAGTTTTTTTAGCCTTTAAAATTGGGAATAATTATTTTGGTTTTAACTATTTTTTTTAAATTTAAATTACTATTTTCAGCAGTGGTTTTAATATTTTTCTGCGTGAGCGTCAGTTTTTAAACTTCAAATCTCGCCGTAGCACGCGCTCCAGTTTTTGCAACGCAATAGAGGCAGCACCGGGCCGGTTTGGTCTGTCTAGTCGGAAGGCTCTGTTAGACTAAGGAATCTGTATAATTTTTTTAAAGGTGCTCTATGGGGGAACTCTGCCGTCTTATAAACCCTGTCCATAGAGCTAGAAGGGGTCAGGCCAGATCCTGCCACCATTTCAACGATTGCTGCCTCTTGGGGTCGCTCAGTTGGCACGGCCCTGTGCTTACCCCTTACATTAAATAAACACCCATATCCTTCACAGCTGCCCTAACTACAAACAAATAGCCGACACTAAAATCTTTAAATTAAACATAAACAATTTAAACAGTTTACCTTTATCCATGCAGCTTCTACACCAACTTTAATTTAATACATTTTATTTAACAAATGAAATAAATAACCTAGTTAAACACAAACATAAATAATTAAATTAAAAAAATGGAAATGATTGAAATAGCAAACGATATAAAACTTTTATAATTGATTTAGGTTCTTTCTTGGTCAGATAAGGTCTTCTTTTTTCTTTTTTTTTTGGATTGATTACTTATTGGTTATAGGTAATTATTTAAAGAAAGTTCAATTGGCAAAAGTTTTCTTTACAGATTCTGAGGTCCATCTTCGTGATCACTTATATAGATTGTTTGTTCTTCCTTTTTAAAAGCGCCCCTTGCCATTCCTTTTTGGTCCCTAACGGCGGGAGGTCTCAGCTGGTTGTCCGGAAAATCTAATTTTATTGCAGACTTCCACATAGTGAAAATCTGCAATATAGCTAGTTATAACAACATATTCATAATCAGCTCTCAGATAACAATTATAATAATCATTTGGCTTTTATATTTTTACTTAGCCTCATCATTTGATCTTAGGATTCAATCGGCAATACGTCACTAATCCTCTGGTGTTTCAGTTACGGTCCGTGCTGAATTTCTGGTGTTTGCATTGGTCATTTAATTTCTTTGTACTCTCTTATCTGACCCTTTAATTTATTTTAAATGCCTCAAGGGCTAGCTTGTTTTCGAACAATCATTAAATTACTAAAACAATCATTTCCATTTTCTAAGATTATAGAAATCAACATTATTTCTATTTCCAAAAATATCAAATCTTTATATCTTTTACTTTTTTACAAAAAAAATTACTTTCAAATAAAACTATTTTTTAAAATAGTTTTTAAAGTTGTCCATCATGCGATCTATATATACGTTAAACAGTTTTTAAATTTCAGTTTTTAAGTTAAGTTTTCTTTCTTTTTAATAAATCAATTTTTATTTGTGATCTTTCATTTTAATTGTAAAATAATGTGACGGCATATTATATTCCGTTACAATATATATATATAGTATCTTGAAATTTTCCAAATACTTTTACAGATCATTTAATTTATAGGCTTCACTTTTCTAACATGGTCTTTAAATCCTCTGTTAATTAACTATGAATACTTTTGCAGATTTGCTTCACTAATTGGTTAATTTTGATGGGTAACACATTACTTGGCTGAGAAAGCAACAGGCTATAATTTAATATTCCGTAATAAGACTAGGTAATAAGTCGAGGCATGTTATCCATTACAGGTGGAAAGTGATGAATTAATATCTCTATTATGTTTAACAGATCATCTTGAGAAAGCTAAAAGCATAAAATTACTGTGAGAATATTATGAAAAGTATTTTTCCTCTTTTTTCTTATTTCTTTAGACTAAAGGGTAAGATTTTAGCTTATTGATGTTGTCAGGGTTTATTGTAAAAATTATCTGACATGAATGTTACTAATATTCTTTTATTTGGCTGACTTCTTATCTGCACCAAATGCTAGATGACTAAATTTGCTCTTAATTCTGCACTTTGAAGTTTGCATTCCTAAATTATCAAATTAAATAAAAACTAAAGTCAGTTTTGAAGTGTTTTATTTTCTTTGAGCCATCCATCTGTCTACCAAAAAATATTTTATTCATAACTTAGAAATTAATTCCCATCATCTTCATTTTTCAAAAACATTTTTAACTTTTTCACTTTGTGTTCAAATCCGTTATTATTTGCAGATTCCATGGACAATAGGTTGTTTACCAAATTTTTAACTTTTATTATATATTTTTGAATTTTTATCAGGTTTGATACTAGAATAAATTATCTCAATTAAATGCCTTTAAAGCCATATCTTTGGCAATTACATTTTTTAATTGACTAAACTTATCACTATACAATACGATAGTATGAATTGACAAAGACCAATCCTCCAATCCACTGTAAGGAAAGTAGAATTTGAACTAAATAACCTCTCTGTCTCCTCTAAGGAAAGATGGCATTTAAGCTGTCATCTTGATTGATTACAAGCACTATAAAATATGTATAACTTGTTCTTACATTATTATAACTTTCAGCTTAAATAATTTGAAAGTCTCTTACACAATTCTCAATTTTTCTTAACAAGTCAGAATGTTCTAAATAATAAATGAGTAATGAAAATTTTTCAATGCTGCAAATTTATATAAAAAAATAAATATATATATATATATATATATATATATATATATATATATATATATATATATATATATATATAAACACATATATATATATCATCAACCATTTTCAATCCACTGCAGGATGAAGGTCTCTCCAAGTTTAATCCATCTTCTCTGATCCTTAGCTTCTCTTCTCCAAAACACCCCTGCACATTTTATTTCATCCATCCATTGGGTCTTTTACAATCTCTTGGAATCCAGTTTAAAGTTTCAATTGTCCATCTATTATCATCTCTTCTAGCAATATGTCCAGCCCAACTCCATTTCAATCTTTTAATTTTTTCAATAAGGTCAGTAATACCTGTTTGTTCTCTTACCCATACATTGCATTTTCGATTTCTTCTTGTTACTCCCAACATACATCTCTCCATACTCCTTTGAGTAGTCTGAAGTCTCTGTATTGCTCTTTTATTAAATGTCCAAGTCTCAGATCCATAAGAAAGAACTGATAAAACACATTTGTTAAAAACCTTCCTTTTCAAACACATAGGCATATTTCCTTTTAGTATCAAGTTATTTCTACCAAAAGCACTCCAACCAAGTTTAATTCTATGATTAATTTTCTCCATTATGTTTCCATCTGTATTAATAATCTGACCAAGGTATTTGTAACTGTTAACTTCTTCTAATTCTTCATAATCAATCTCTATTTTCATATTTTGAGCAAATCGATTAAACATTACTTTAATCTTTTTAGCATTTATCTTTAGTCCTACTATCCTACTTTCATCTGCTAACTCCTGCAACATTTCCTGCAGCTTTGAAGCATTATTTGCAAAAACAACTACATCATCTGTGAAATCTAAATGACTTAAATACTCTCTATTTACTTTCACTCCTTTAGTTTCCCATTTTAATCCACAAAATACTTTGCAGCAGCACTGCTTTATAAAGTTTTGGAGATATGGTGTCCCCTTGTCTTACACCTTTCTCAATGTTGACTTTCCCAGTATCATTATGTAATCTAATTGTTGCTGTTGCATTTTTATAAATATTATTTAAAATATGACAATATCCTGGATCTATACCTTGATGATCCAATGCTTTAATCACTGAAGAAATGTGTATAGAATCGAATGCCTTTTCATAATCTACAAATCCAAAACATAATGACAACTCATATTCATTTGTCCTTTCTATAACTTCTCTTAATACCTGGATATGATCTACTGTACTAAAACCACTTTTAAATCCAGCTTGTTCTTTTGGTTGGTGGTAATCCAAAGTTCTCTGTAGACGAGTTGTAATTATCTTGGTAAATTTTTTTATATAAAACTGATAAAAGGCTGATAAGTCTGTAATTTCTAATATTTTCTTTATCACCTTTTTTAAATATTAATATTATTACTGCATTTTTCCAATCATCCGGTACATCTTTATCATTTAGACATTTGATATATAACTTTGCAAAAAATTTTTTTATTTCTTCACCTGCTTCTTTTAATATATCAATTATAATTCCATCATTTCCTGGAGCCTTTCCTTTCTTCATACATTTAATTGCATGTCTCATTTCTTCATTTAAAATTCTGGGCAATTCGAAAGATGTAATAGATATAGGAGGTACTTGTTCTTTATTACTATATAATTCTTGATAAAAATCTTCTACCAATTTCATGATGTCATCTCTCTTTTTAGTAATAATTCCATCTTTTTTTCTTATTGCAGATATAAATTTCCTACCAATACCAAAATGTTGTTTAACATTCTTGAGACTTTTATTTTCTTCTACAGCTTTTCTTGCTATTTCACATTTATACTTTCTTATATCATTTTCAACTCTTTTCTGTACCATTTTACAAAATTTGAGATATTTAATTCTTTTTAATACATCATTTTTGTATATCTTCATATTCCTTCTTTTCTTCATAAATTCTCTAGTCTCAGTAGAAATTTTATTAGTCAATTGCTGGCTTTTTTCTACCAGCTATCTTTGTTGCAGTTTTTAAAAATGTATCAGTTATTTTCATATTAATTTCATTCAAATCTGAATCATGTTCAAAATCTCCTAACACTTGAAACCGATTTGTAAGTTCTAATTTAAATTCATTAGAATGTTTCTGAAGATTAGGAATATCAACTGTAAATATTGTTTTTCTTAATAATTTTTGTGTCTCTAGTTTTACATTAACACGTAACTTACACCTTACTAATCGATGATCACTTCCTGTGTTCAATTTATTAAGAACATTATAATCTTGAAATATGTATTTCCTGTTAGTCAAAATATAATCCAATTCTGCTGTACCTTCATTTGGATGCTTCCATGTCCATTTCCTTTTAACATTTTTCTCAGAAAAAGAATTCATAATATAAAGTTTTTCTTTTTCTGCAAACTCCACAAGTCTATGTCCTCTCTCATTTCTATCACCACAACCAAAATTACCTACAGCAATTTCATCTTTAATTTGTCTACCAATTCTAGCATTAAAGTCTCCCATAACAATTTTAAAATGTTGTTTACTCTGATCAAAAGCCTTTTGTACATCCATATAAAAATCTTCTACTACCTCATCACTATGAGAACTTGTTGGGGCATAAACCTGAATTATCTGCATTTGGTATCTGCTATTAAGTTGTATAACTAATCTTGCCACTCTATCTGATACACCATCAATCTCCACAATATTGTTCTTCCACTTTTTATTTATAATGAATCCTAATCCACTTGTATTTCCAATATGTTGCCTTTATAATAGAGTATTTGTCCACTTTTTAAATCAATTGTTTCTTCACCTTTTCTTCTAACTTCACAAAGTTCAATAATGTCCCATTTAATATAAGACAGTTCATTTTCTAATTCTTGCAATATTCCTTCACTTGAAAGTGATCTGCAGTTGTAAGTACCTAAATAAAAAGTTGTCATCAAATGGCAGCCTGGGTCCACAATCAGGGGATTCTTAGCACCTTCTGCCTTCGGCCACCAAATGCTGCCCTGATTGGTGACTTTAAAGCCTCCTGGAAATAAGGGCCATGCTTTATTCTTGTTTGTCATAATTGTATATATGTATTGGAAAAATATTTATCATTTAGACAAACATTCATTCTGCCTTATCAGGCACTGAGAAGAAAGACGATGGTGTTTCTTGATCTTAAACTCAGAGGTAAAAAGCCAATAAACTCACCACACTGGCTAATGCGTGTTGGTGAGCAGCCCATCCATGTTCGTATACTATATGAATAATCACCTAGTAAAAATAGCTGCAACGACAAGAACGTATGGAGTGGACATTAGGAATTTGCCCTGCTCGGTTCCTTTAAGGCCTCCAAGAGGAATCAAAGGGTCTCCTTTCAGTTAATACCAAACTATATATATATAGTTTACAAAGAAAGAACAAACATTTATGTTTTGTTCGATCTTTTCGAATCGTGATGCTATACAATGAAAGCTTTATTTTTAAAGGCAAATTAATTTTCTAACTTAAATCCCTGCTTATTTTGTACTAGTATTTAAGATTTAAATTTACATCAGTGTTGTGACCGATTCTCAGTAATCCTGATATATATACTCGTATGTAAATATTTGTTTTTAGTATAACGATTTTTTAAAACTTAGATATACTAAATTAATTAAATTAAATTACTCTTATTTACAACGCATCCAAAAAAGATTATAAAGTTTAAAAATTATAAAACTTCCACACGGTTTTGGATTGTTTATTTTTATTAAAATAAATTTTAATTAGACACTGTAATGCAAAAAAAATAGAAACACTTTAATAACATAGATATATATTTCATTTATGATTATATATATATAATTTTACAACATTTTATATAAAAAATCTATTTACTTAATAAATTCGTGAATAAAAGTTAAAATATTACTTTTCAGCTTTTACATAAATCAATATCTTTTAAATTCAGATTACTGGCTTTTTTTTAAAAAAAAAAATTTTAATTTTTCAAATTGACTTTTGGGCAGAATCAGTTGACATGGACAAGGTAAAAATGTTATGGGATATTCTTGCCTAGTTTTGTCATATGGAAACTACTGTAGACACATCAAGCTTAAATAAAATTTAGAAGATTTAGAATGTATTGTCACTTAGTACTGATTTAACGAAAGAAATGAGAATTCATAATTTCTTTTAAATTTACTTTTCTAGTAGGGAAATCACTCGGGAAAGTTTCTTTATTAGAAAGACAATTTTACTACTGAGCTAACTTACAGGATTTGTTGAAAATACAATACCATATTTTTGCATCCATAATAAAAAGTTGTAAGAGATTTTATTTATAAACATTACCGGTGTCAATGCTCTGTGATTTAATGTAGAAATAGAAAGGTAGAGTTTGGGTTCGAAATCAATAGATAAAGACTCTGATCTATCATTTCCAGGGCTCTAATTTCTTATGAACTTTTTGACAATAAAGAATTTGATTACTTTTTTAAAAGCAGTATTAATAATTCAAGTTTTATATATATCTAAGCTTACATTACAATAGAAAATAAGTAGCTATCAGCAAGTAAAAGTTCATCTATTACAATTTAAATTTATTTTGATATCATTGGTAGTAAAATGAACAAATAATAAAACAAGCAAGAAGTGTTTAAAGTTTGCATTAAATTTGTTAGATTTTTTTTCCATACAACTTCAGTAATCCTAACAAGAGAGATAATTAATATATATTTTTTTAATTATCATTATCTGTTACAACTTTTAAGATGTTACAATTGATTTTTTAACAGCACACCAAATAATACTGTGAAGTGGATTACTGTCTAGATTCTTGTAATTATCAGGTATTAATTAGGTGCTTATGTAGTCACTAATAATTGCTGGTATGCAAAATAAACATGTCTCATTTGTTGCTTAAACTTTTGATGTTTGCTGCCTTTGAATAAAGATTATTTAATCTTGTATTTTTTCTTTTTATTCTTTCAGTAATTGATTTTGTTTAATAATTTTAACTTTATTTTTCAGTATAGACATTTGATTTACAAGCTAGATAATTGATTACTAATCCTTTCTTCAGTAGTAAATTCTGTAATATATACATATACACATGCATATGTGATGTTTTTAGTATGTTGCAATTCTATTAACTTTCAAACATTTGCTACACTGGATTTTTTCCTGACTATGCAGATCGTTTATTGTTGATTAAATGTTCTATCTTCTCTGAATGCTACTTTTTAGTGGCTCTTTTGAAAACTTTTCTTTCACTCCTGATTTAGAAAATTATGGTCCATTTTTTTGATTTTGATATAATCTTAGTATTTGTTCTTAGCATATTTTTACATTTATATTTTCCACCATTCATTTTATATATTATTTAAAAATTAAACAATGAGATACACAAGCAGGTGAATAAATTAAAATATTGTTGTTTATCTTTTTTTAATTCTAAAAATAAATAAATAAATAAACAATTGTAAAATAAAATGTAAATTTTTTGTTCTAAAATTTTTGTCAAAATTACTTGAGATTGCTATATTTTCATTTAAACAATTTGAGTTCATTTACATATTCCATTAGTGAATGGCTTCTCAGAAAGCCAACATAAATTTTCAACATTATAATTTCAATATTATTGTCTAAGTTTTGTAATTTTAAATGAGTTCTTTAGGTAAACAAATTAAGGCAAAATTTATCATAATTTGAATTTGAAATAATAACAACCTAGTTATCCTTTTAAAGTTTTGTAGAATATTTTAAGTTGCTAATTAAATTTTTAACAGTTAAAATTTTTCTACTTATGTAAGTTTTAATATTTTTTAACAAAAAAATTAATTTATTAAAAATAATTTAAAACGAACTAAGTCAAAACGAAATTATTTTGATATTTTTAAAATGATAATTTTTTTAATGGCTGCATGATAATATAGATAATTATATTTATAAACATAATTATTAAATATAATACAAATTCTTATTTTGAAGATTTTATCAAATACTTTGCTTTAAAAACATTTTTGTATATCTTTAAGCTTTTACTCATTTTTACAATATATATATAATCAGTCAGATGTAATAAACAAAACACTGAAATAACAGTTTTCAAAACAACAATACATGAATAATTAAACAAAAGTTCCAGTTGGGTTATGACATAACGATCATCTTAAGTAGCATTTAACAGTTAGAATTTAAAAAATGAAAAGTAATCAGTCTTACTAAAGCCACACATCATTCCCATGTGATTGGCCAACTTTCCAAAACTTATTTATATTTACATAGTTATATTGTTTAATTAATAAACTATCAGTCATATTTATAAAATATACCTTTTTGATTTTTCTTTCCACAAATCATTTTTCACATGCAAAACAAAAACAATATTAAAACAAAAACTTTCATTGCAAATAATTAAATACTCTGCAAACATCCATTAAAATCTATTCACACAATAATATAATTTTTTATATGGAAGATCATGTTATGAATTTTGGTAACTGGATCCACATTGGTTCACCATTTTAAATAACATTATATTGTTGATTTAGTTGATCTACTAATGTTTGATCTTACATTAAATGCAACAATAAAATGAAAAGAAACAATTGATATAATAATACCATACAGTCTAATACTCATATATGGTTAATAAATTTTATATCTTCTCGTTAATACTTTTTTCTGTATGTATGTGTATACTTGTTCAATGCATTTAAAATATCTTTTTTATATATTCTACATTAAATAATTTATCAACATGTTTTAATATCGAATAATTTATCATTTTGAAATTTATACAGCATATTATTTCTAAATAGTATTGTAAAACAACCAATTAGTGCATAATAGGAACATTTGATCCAGAGTGCACAAATTCTCTAATTGATAAGGGTTTTATAAATAGCTTTTAAATGATTATACTATGGTTTTCCATAAATTTAAAACAAAGTATTTTATATTCCATAAATTATTCTCAGAAGTAGCAGTCCATTTTAAGTTATCAATTTTATTTAATTTAGTTACAATAAGTTTTATTAGAACTTATGGTTAAATAATGAAATTATCAGCAACATTGTAAAATAACCATTAATACCTAATTAAAAAAAAAACTCCCTTAAAACATTCTCCTCATAAACCAATGTATAATTGCAAATAATAGGTGATTAAATGTGGCTATCAAATTTTGCTCAATACATTCTTAATGAGCAAGCAAACATTTAAATTTGTACACTTCTTCATCCAATCACTGATTAATTACTGGAATGGATTCTATTATTTTTATAGATCATCCAGAGTAAATAATATATCCATTTAGCTAAAAGAAAATTGTCAATTGTTTTGACCAAATCCAATAAAGATTCATCAAAACCTAATTCTTCTTGCAAAAACTTGCAACATAAACTACTGCTTGAAAAAACCCTACAACTTCCAAAATCCAGAACAATCCTGACAAGTAAATTTTTTTTATATATTTTTAAATTTCCAAAAATTCTTGGCACAATTTTTATTAAACAATTTATTTAAATAAGATCTAATTTAATTCTTATTCCATCAGCAGAATAATTATCCAATAACATAAATTTAATTTTTTAAAACTTTTTCTCTGTATTGATTTTTATACATTAAACTTAATCTTACATCTTTTCCATTTTTTACATATAATATTATTATTTAAAAAAAATTTCTTTTTTAAAGTAATCTGCTTAGATCATGTGTCACCATACCTTATATTAGAAAGTATACATGAAAGTATTTCAAATGTCTCTTATGATCATAAGCACTTTCTATGACTGCAATAAGTTTTATTTAATAATGATATCTAAAATATCTTCATTCATGCTTTTTGATATAATGTATGATGATACATGGCATAAGCAGCTATTTTAATAAAGAAATGAAAATAATGTTTCATGTATTAGAGAGGATAAGGATGGAAGAATATGTTTAATGCATCAATATAAGGATCAATATAGAAAAAATGTTTTGAAAAATTAAATGTAGATTATTGAATACTTATTTTATTGATACAATGAGAATGAAATTTATTAACTCTATGCTTAGATTGTATTTAAATAAATTGTTTAATAAAAAATTGTATTTAGCTGTTTATCCATCAGCTACTATTATACAAGGATTTTTGAAATTTAAAAGTATATAAAAATATTTGAAGTTGTATGTTTTATCAATTGGTACCTTATATTAAAATGTTTTTGAAAAAAAAAATTAGAATTTGGTAACTATTTCAACTTCAGTTGATATAGTCAAAAAGATTGATAATTTATTTTTGGCTGAAGAAGATAGATTATTTACCGTGGATGTTACAAAATATTATGGGTTTATAAAAAAAAGGAATTTATTCAAGTGATTGATCAGTTTTTGACAAATGTAAATTTAAACCTTTGTTTATTAAAGATGTATTAACATTTTCGATCAACATTTGATTACTACATTTGAAAATCAATTGTACAGAATAGATGAAGACAGACATATGAGATTTCTAGTTTTTGCTGTTATATGAAGGTATATTTTGATAATGTTATGAGGAGAATATTTGAAGAAAGACTTTTCCAATTAGATATTAAAGGTTATTTTACTATATTGATGATGTGCTTGGATCCCAATCATAGTAAAACACATTATAACAAAATTAAATGAAATTAATAGTTTAAAAAGAACTGCTACTTCTGAGGACAATTTACTTAATATAAAATTTCTTGTTTTAAATTTATGTAGAAAATATGATATGACTAATTGCAAGATGGCTTATCAATTAGAGGATTTGTACACCATAGGTCAAAGGTTTTTAGTTTGTATAATTTTCTGGGTTTAGAATATTTTGATTTAGGAATAATATGCTGTGTAAATTTCAAAATGATAAATTATTCAATATTGAAACATATGTTAATAAATAATTTAATTTGGAATATAATAGAAAGGATTTTATAAACCTTTACACATAGAAAGAGGAAATAAAATATTAAAACATGGAATTTATTACCATATATGAAGTCAACTATGTGGTATTATTACTTCAGTGAGTTTTTTTCTCATTTTACTTTTACATTTAATGTAGAATCAAATGCTGGTAGATTAATTATTAATAGAATAGATACTGTTAATAAAATCAGCAAATGTAATATTATATAAATTGGTGTCCTGGTGTGTGATCAGTTATAATGGTGAGATGAAATGTTTTTAAAAAAAGAATTTATGACCAGAATGGACATTTAGTTATTTGCAATGAAAGTTTTTGTTTTGACAATGTTTTTATTTTTATTTTGCATGTGAAAATGATTTGAGAAAAAGAAAAGCTTATTTTATAAATATGATAAATAATTTATTAAATAAACAATACAATTATATAAATACATAAATTATCAAAAAATGGCCATTCACATGGGAACGTTAATTATATATGACTTTAATGAGGCTGTTTTTTTTTTTAAAAAAAAAATTAACATTCTAATTGTAAAATGCGACACAGAGTGATAAATCATGCCACAAGTTGGTTGCAGCATTCATATAATTATTAATATATTGCTGTTTTGAAAATTATAGTTTATTACAGTGTTTTGTTTATTATATATATCGAATTAATCACGTATTTATGGTTCTCCATAAATTGCTAATTTTTACTATTTAAATAAAATGCTAACAACTGAAATCTTTATATTAGTTTTTTAATTTTTATTATTCTATAAATCATTTGGAATAACTATAAAGTAGGCATAGCAAATGGTGGCTCTTCATTCACATATGACCTTTTATGACTTTCTATATGAAATGATTAATTCACTACTATATTAGCATAATGACTTTCCATTTAAATTTAAATCAATCAATAATATAATATAAAATATCTTTATATAACAGCAATAATATATATAATAATAATAATCATACAGAAAAAAGCTCTTTTTAGCAAATATTAATTTTTGCCCTTTTCAATATGCTTCAACTAATTTACAATTAGAATCTACATTGCATACATAGATCGTGATTGTGTAATTGAATCACAGTGAAAAGGGCAAAAATTAATATTTGCCAAAAAGAGTTTTTTTGTGTATGATTATATATATATATATATTATTGTTATTATATAAAGATATTTTATATTATGTCATTTATTTATTTAAATATATGTAAAAGCAGCATAATGGATTAAATGTCTTTCCATTTTTGATGATTACTTACATTTTATATGAGTAAAATCTCACATAACCACTATGAAAAAGATTGCAAATGTCTGTTTCAAATCTATATGAAGATTTTATTTTTAAATAAACATAAATAGCTTAAATATTTTAATGCATAAACCAAGAAAATTATTTGTAAATATATATTGAATCAGCTAGTTGAATTGTTAATTGTTTTTACAAAAAATAATTTAATTAAAGTTTTTGGAATATATTACATTCAAGTTTGTGTAGAATACTATCATTTCAATAGTATTATTCTTCTATTTTCTTTAGCATGTTTCTGACTTTATCAATAACAGGATAGCATAAGAAATTGAATTGTAGAACTTTAGATTTATAATATGTTTCCAACACATGTTATGAGTGTTCCTTGGATGTGTTGGCAAAATATTAAAATTTATACTAAAAAATTAAACAAACTTATTAAAATTAAAAACATCTAGAATCTAGAAAAATGTTGACAAACTACAATAATTATCAAAAAAGGTGCACTCAACTACACCATCACATGAGTTTAGCATGCAATTCTGGTTAAAATAGCTAATGAGAATGTATTGATTTTGCACTCAATTCATGGTGCATTTCTTAAAAATATAGTCATTGCATCATAGTAGTCAGTAGTGAATATTTTGTCATTGGCAGTAATAGAATTATAAAATATGTTTTATTGATTAAACATTCCTTCTCTGGTTCTATAGTAATAATTCTATTATTATTATATATTATTCATTATATTATTATTATTATTATTATTATTAATAATTCTATTATTATTATATATTATTCATTATAGATGTATAAAGTTATTAATGACATGCAATGTCTTGTATTTATAAAATTATAAAATTCAGTAGCTTGGTAAGGTGAACATTTATTATTTACAATTTTAAAAAAAAAATAATATATGTAATTATTTAAAAACTTAAGCAAATATTTAAAATGAATAAATTTTTAAATAGAAAAAGAGCAAAAAATAAAAATAAAGGAATTGACAATGGCAACGGTACCAAACCGGCACTTTCTGCTAAAAAAGCTCAAATCATATAGTGAAGATATGATGAACAATATATATAGCATTGGGATTTTCATGGGTATGTGATAAAGTCTGTCTGCCCTACACCAATTTGCACTGTTTATAATGAAAAACTTTCCAATGCTTCTTTTGTTAATAATTACAACATTTAGCTACAACACATCCAAACCTATTAACAAAGTTTCCTGATTATTCAAAAGATAAACAAGCACACTCATTTATAAAATATTTCAAAATCTCTGTCAAAATTCAAGAATATAATTTCTTAGTTTCTGAGCTAACAGCACAGAAAAAAAACCCACATTCAATCACTGAAAATTGAATCTTACCATCTTGTTGTCTCATAGTGAAAACTTTATTAGGGGATGATGCAGAAAAGGAAATTCTATTTTTTTTCTAATAACACTATTATCAGGTGAATTCAAAACATATTAAACATTATTTTAAATACAAACAACCATAAACATATTCACATTCATTAAATATTATGCATAGGTTATGTTTGTTTACAAGTGATTTTAAATCAGATATAAACCACTAAAATTATGTCTATGTTATTATCAATTTTTTCATTTTATAAAGGGTATTTAATAATAAAATGTTCTTCAATGTAATGTAGGATTAACAACTTAACTTTGTTAATTAATGTTTTCTGTAAATTTTGAATTTAACCATGATTTTAAAATTTTACTACACATTTTTAGACTTCTTTTCAAATATGTTTGCTATCTTGGATCTTCTTAGCAATGCAATACAAATATATATGATATGATTTGTAAATTATAATTATTACTAAAAAAAATTTTTAGTTGATAATTTCTAATATTAAGCCTATGTGTTCACTATATATATATGATTTGAAATACAGGCATTCTTATATCTGGAACTTAATTGTAAATATAGGGTATTCGAACTCAGACTTTCAAGCAAATCCCCTATATTTACAATTAAGTTCCAGGTATAAGAATGCCTGTATTTCAAATTTTACACATTAAGCCTGCATACTGCCTATCCCTCTTCTATGTATTTAAATGGATACTGTCCTATACATGAGGGGTCAGAGTGATTTGAGGTCAACATGGGCATAATAATATTGGCATCAGCATGGGATTTGGGCATTCTATCATCAGATTTTCAATGGTATGGATGGCTGAAGAGTTGGAGGTTGGAGTAAATTGAAGCATGTCCATTAAAGTATAAAGATTTGCTATCTTAATATAAACTGAGCACTGATTATATATGTGTGAGAAATGATTCTCTGGACCAGCTGATGAGTGCTGGTTCAGCATGAAATATGTATATTGGCGATTATTTATCTTTTCTACGTATGTGTGCTCATGTGTATCAGTAGTATGAGGTAGTGTGGATAGTTGAAGCTTGTTTGAAAGTCTGAGTCCAAATCCCCTATATATATATATCATTAAAAAACAATCAACACATAGACATATTTAAAATAATCTTACATATTCTCAAAAATAATTTTTATAATTTCTATGTCAATAAATTTCTTTTAATTTGTTTTTAGGTACTTTTAGAATCTTATTTGAAGCATGAAAAATGCCTTATTATCAAAAAATAATTCATTGACTTTTACTTAAATTTTTCCAAAAATCGCAATATTATTTTCAGAATCAGAGCAAAAACTATTACACCCTTAAACATACACCCCTCCCCCCTTAATGTAATGGAATGCTCTGTCTTAAATCAGCATGCAGTTACTTTCTGGTTTCAACTACAATTACTATTTGGACCAATGAAGAGAAATAGAATGATGATAAAAAGATATTTGAAAGGTGTTATACAATATCTTAATGATTGTTTAGATGGAAATATTTAATGTATGTAGTTGTCCATTTATAATTACTTAATTAAAAAAACTCTTAACCCAGAACAACAGCCAATAAAAGCCACCTTCCCCAGGCAAAGAATAAAAGAAAACTGTCAGACTACTTGCATTCAAAAAGGGGAATCCTCTTTGGGTTGCCACTCGAACTAATATAGAGATCAAAGCACTGCAGTTAACATTTATAGGTATAAGAACTCAAAGTAAAGCAAACCCTTTGTCTTATTTATTATAATAAATCCCTTAACTAGTAGATTGTGTATTGTAATATATTGTAATGGAATTTAGATGAAAATATTTAATGTGTGGAGTTATCCATTTATTATTATAAGTCAATTGAAAATTTGCTTTACTTTGATTTCTTACACCTATAAGTGTCAACTACAATGCTTTGTTCTCTATATCCAAAGAGGATTTTCTTTCACTCTTGGCCTGAGGCAGATAGCTTTCATTGATTGATGTTCTAGATAATTAATTATAAATAGATAATGCCACACATTAAATATTGCCATTTAAAAATCCATTAAAAATATTATATTACAATACATAACTTACAACTGGAGGGGTTTATTATAATAAATAAGCCAATTGAAATTTTCTTTAATTGCTTATATTTATAAATGTTAACTGCAGTTGCTCTCTATAATAGATCTAAAGTGGCAATCGAAAGGGAAACCTCCTTTTAAATACAATTAGCCTGACAGCTTTTCTTTACTCTTGGTTTGGGATAGATAGCTTTCAGTGGCTGCTGTTTTAAGTTAAAGAGTTTTCTAATAAAGAGATTACGGGTAATTCCACACACTAAGAGATGTTAGTGACTTGAGTCAATTAAAAAATACTGTTGCAGATAAGGTGAATTTTAGTATTTAGTTGCCTTTTTCAGCTATCTTTATTTATTTTTTTAAAAGTAAAATATTAAATATCAGTTTTCGGGTATTTTAAAGATATTACATATGTAGAAAGAGAAGTTGGCATTAAATTAAAGACCATATATTTATCACTAATAAAAAATGATACATTTACCTTTAATGATGCTTACAATTTTTATTTATGCTAAAAGTAATATAATAATCAATAAAATACAATATAAATCTTTATTATATCATGACAACAACTTATAAATACATCAACATAATAATTATATATATATATAAGTTTTTTTCGGTAATTCTAAATTTTTAACTCTTTCCAATATCTCTTACTAATACCAACATGTATATTAGGTACATAGCAACATCTACCGACATTTCCTATAATACAATACAATACAATAAATATAATAATAAATACGAACCTAATAATTTATTATTAGTAAATAAGAATATATTTAGCTAAAATAATCAACACTGAATGCTTGCATTGTTTGTAAATTTGATATTGGCAGTATATAATACATAAATAATGAACAATAAGGCATTTGAGAAATGTTTATATGACCTAACTGAAAAATGCAGTTCCGCCAAAATACATCGGACTGTCATTTAGAGATCTTTATCTAATTACTTGAACAGGTATTAAATATTAGTTATTACAGTTTATTGTGAAAGCATCAAACTCACTGCATGCACAACTATATGTGATAAAATGAAATTTATAAATAAGTAATAACTATAGTTAAAAATTTATTCTACCAATAAGATTTATTTTGTAATTCAGTTTTACCAGATATAAGATTTGTTTTGTAAGTAAAGTAATGAATTAAACAAACACTTTTATTTGTATAATTAGATAAAAGTAAATTAAAATTATTACTTTTTTAATAAGATTGTTGCAAAAATATTTTGCTATATCTAACCATCACAATTAATATAGTTTTTGCTTTTTTAAACATTTGTAGTTATTGTAATATTAAAATTATATATATTCTGTATACTGTATAAGTTACTTGTCAGGATAATACTGATCTTTGAAACAATATATTGGACTATCACATCGATGTAGCTGTCTATCTAAATTACTCTAAACTCCAGTGTTAAGATAACCAGTAGTGCTGATCAAAATTATCTTCATTACTAGTTTTGTTTTTTTTGTATGGAAACTATAACATGTAGAATTGATCTATGTATGATAAAATGATGAACTAAATACACATATACACTAATGTTATTCTGAAATTCTGGCTCAGAACAAGAAGCAAATCTGAAGTGTCCAAAAATCATCAGAGATAAGATTATATCAAAAAAGAACAAAAAAAACATCAACATTTTGTGTAGTTAAAAAATAAAGATTTCATTAACATATAAATAATTAATGCATATACAGCAATGCATTACAGTATGAATTAAATATAATGCAACAAACTATTAATTATAATGGCAATAACAGATATTAATGTAAGTGAATATTAATAGTTGGCTATTACAAAAAATTAACATATATGTGATCCAAAATTAGGATTTTTTTTTTATTAGTAAAAAGCAAAACATATAGTATTAACATAACAATTTTCTAAAACTTTCAATAATTTATTGTAATAATTAATTAAAAATTCTTTGAAATAGGCATCTCTGAACATATGTAATGAATTTACTAATCAACAGCAAAAATCAAATATTTATAATTATCGGTAATATTATAATAGTTACAACTGCAACAATATCTTAAGAATTTCTCAAGCTGCTCTAGAGTAAAGTGAAAAGAACTACCCTTGAAAGTATTTATAATTAAAGACCTTCATTTATTTAAATTGTTTTTAAAAACTTTTTTTTCTTAGAATGGGATTCTGTGAAATAAAATGACTTATATGCTTGTACAAAGTTAATTTCTGAAATAATAATTCATTTTTTACCATTTTTTTGTTACTTTGAGCTCTGGCTTTTATTCAGTTTTCATCTTCTGTCAATAAATAACAACAATTAACAGTTATTAACACATATCAATTTAGGATAATCTTCTTGAATGAATGTGACATTTCTCTTTTAAAAAAAAATCTAGGATATTGCTAGAAAAGAACACACACACACATATATATTTGCTCATCCATAAATCAGTAATAATTATCAAAAATTAGCTTGCAAAGGTTAATCAAGAATTTAGAATCAGGAAGAACTCTAATCATAGTGAAGTAAGAAGATATCTCTCAGCTGTTATATTAGTATACTTCATAACTATAAATGATGAGAATCTTTAATGGTTTATGCAATAAACTCAATGATTGATGATTTACCAGTGTATATTTTAGTCACTTCATACAAAAAGTGATTTTATGCATTGGATTTCCAGGTTTCTCACAGATTTATCTCTCTTTAACCCTTAATTAAGGCTTCAGGCAGTGAGAGTTATTGAATCTACCATTTACTGTGGATAAGTCATTTTAATTATATCTGTTATTTTTTCCTGGAATATTCTGTGTCTATTTACCAGCTATGACTTATCTTAAACAGCATTGTGTTGTAATCTTGCAACAAATACTTCTAAATGATTGGCCTAAATTATATATTTTAATTTGTATTAATAAATGATAAGAATCATAAGAAAAATATAAAGCTGTTCTAATCATTTTACAGTCTGCCATTTTCTATTGTTAGCCTGTTTGGCAGTGTTTGCCAATGCTCAATCTTTCATTTTTATATAAATTTATATTTTATATTAAAACTCAATACATTGAACTTAATGTTTTAGAAATTTACTTTTGCAATTGAAAACAATTTTAAAAAATTATATTTAAACTTTTCAAATATTGAAAAAATGAGATATAATAAAAACAAAGGATGTAAAACATCAATGAACAATCTGGAGCAAAACAATCTTCAGAAAATCAATGAAATCTTTTTTATTTCAAATTTATTTTTAAAATTTGAATGAATAATTATTAATCTCTTATAAATCTATCAAATTCTGTTTTAAACTTAAAATTGCTTTATAATTTTTAGAATACCTCAAAAATATTATAACATAGTGTGAATAATGGCAGGTGATGATATTATATAGCCAATGTTTTTCTTGTTAACATTACAGTCAAATTTATTAATTTTTATTTGTAAAAATAAAACATATATAAAAAAATCAAAGTGTAATATGTAATATTTAAATACAAGTATATTGTCTATACTGAACTTAATGTAATTATAAGGGATTTGAACTCAGGCTTTCAAGTTCCCTGTAGATATCTTCTCCATCTTATACAACTTATACCCATGACCACATAGATGTGAAAAGGATAAATAATCTCCAATACATATATTTCATGCTGAAA
The DNA here is from genome assembly GCA_028023455.1 of Epiperipatus broadwayi. Taxonomy (NCBI): domain Eukaryota; kingdom Metazoa; phylum Onychophora; class Udeonychophora; order Euonychophora; family Peripatidae; genus Epiperipatus; species Epiperipatus broadwayi. The sequence goes on along the minus strand of JAQFVV010013043.1, from coordinate 262,606 downwards.
CAACACTCATTAGTTGGTTTAGATCATCACCTCTGTCACACATATGGTCATGTGTATCAGTTGTATGAAATGTAGTGAATAGCTGTAGGAAGCTTAAAAGTCTGACTTCAAATCCCTCCTTATTACAACATGTAATATGTGTATTCTTTTGGTTTTAAATAATTATTATGCAATTATTGTGGGAAAATAATCAGAAATATTTAATATACTATCAGCAAAACAAAGATACAGTTTTTATTCCAATTTTTTTTAAAAATAATCTCACAAATACTGTGGAACAAAAAAACAAAATCATCAATATCTTGGAATCTGCTTTTTTTTTAAACAACGGAATAAAATTCTTTGAACTATTCTGATTGTCTGGAAGATATTGATTTCTTCATATTTTTTTTCAATTAATAAATTCAATATTTTGTATAATAATATTTTAGCATTAAAATAAATCTACAGTAATATCAGTTAGAAGTATAATCTAAATTTCCAGAACTACCTACTATTTCTGAAATAATCAAGCAATGATAATTACAGGAATTGTTAATATTTTATTTGTCAAATAGAAACAATTATAAAAATAATTGTTTTATTGTCAAGTTTTTTTCCCCATGTGTCATAGCAAAAGCCAGGAAGTGAACCCGCTAACCTGGGACAACTGCTTGTAAAGCAGCCGTTGTTGACCTCTCCACCACCAATGCTTGACTTGTTGTCAAGTTGTTTCCAATAATTTGAAAGATTTTTTTAATTTAATGTTTGAAGTTCAAACTTTATATTTATTCACAGAGGGCATTGCTGAAATATTAAAACATTTGGAAGATGATTGGAATATTTTTCTATTTGAATTATTAGTTAGCAATATACACTGGAATATTTTCATATATAAAATTGTATGATGTTTTTAGAAGAATTTAAATTACTGCCATTGGAAAAGAAGAAAAAATATTATTTAAGCAAATGTAAAAAGTAAACTTTTTTTTTATATTTTCTTAAATAAATTTATAACTTTTCCAATTTTTCAAATTTTTAATTATATGAAAAATTAATTTTAATAATAAATTTATTAAAAATAGTTGAATTTTGTTGAAAACATTATTCAAATTAAAGACCACTTGTAAGAAAATAAAAAGCTTGCAAATTCTGCCTCAATTTAATTATAGTATCTGGCCAGTGTGGATATTATCACTGTACAATTAACATTGGGCTTCCACTTATACACTATATTGGTTTATTTTTGTCTGCATACAAGTATAGAAAGCAGCACAGACAAAAAACATTCACTACATCTCAGTGCCTTTATTAGATTGTCTGTTAGAAGCTCAGCAGTATTAAGTAATGATAAAGTAATTAATATTATTAATGTATAGTAAAAGATTCAGTAGTAAATAATGATTCACCACTGGATTAAAAATAATCTTTGATATAATGATAAATCCAAGTTGATGCTAATTTTTAATTAAAAGTAATTGGGCATCATTTGGGATTTTGATTAATCATATTACCTGGTAATCAAAGGCAGTTGTAGTATCTGAGTATCATAAAACTCACTCATTTTTGATGGCCAAATATTGATTCAGTCAATGAATCCAGTCCACAAGTGCTAACATTTCTCAATTTTATGGTTAGTGACAATTAGCCTAGTCTAGGATCCATATAAAGCATATTGAACTTGGAAAGATAAGGAATTTGAACTTGGAAAGATAATGAATTTTTATTTGTTGTAGTCAGTTATTCTAAATGATTGGAGATAACTGATGTCTTTTCTTTTTATGTATATCAATTGTTGATACACTGTGGAGGCTTTTATCACTGAAAGTAATTCTTTTCACCCTGAAAATAATAATCAAATAAATTATATTGTATATATCATTTAAAAAAATTGCATGTGTCTATAAAAAAGTTCTATTAAAGCACAAAGGCCAACAACTATTCATAATAAATAGCAGCAGAGTTTTTAATAAATCATAAGCTGAAGATTAAGTTGATGCACTTAGACCTTAACTAAATATGAATAATATAAATGAACCCAACCATTTCTGGCCTGAGTCTAGAATTCTTTTCAGAATATACAAGAAAAATAAATTGCAAATATTAAGATCGACTGCTATGTTAGTACATATAAGGCAGCAGAAACCCAGAGCATGAAAAATCAGAACAGATTGTCCCAAGTCTGTATCAAGTTCTTTGATAATGCAATAACTGCTTAATCAGAAGATACCAAAATCAACCAACCAAAAAAAATTATCTGAAGCCATCAACAACCATGAAACTAAATACATTTTAATAACAGGGAAAGGATATATAGAAGCTGACTAATTAATGTTTTCTTATATAGATTCATATAATCATTTCCATGTAATGGATTCATGCAACAACAAGTAAAAAAGTCAATGAATTAACATTTTGGAAGTAGATTCATTAGATACAAATTAAAAGTGACAAAATGATAGATAGACAGACCAGTATTCATCTGTAGTATGACTCCTCCTAATAAATGATCAATGCTCAAACTGAATGGATAAATTTATTCATGATGGTAGTAAGAGATTATATTCCAGTGCAACAATAATTAATGAAACTTAATGTAAATAGTTCTCAGTGATGTATCTTACTCCAAATGAGTACAAACAATTCATTCTTGAACTTTCTTACGATATTTAGTTTAGATTAATTGATTTATATATATAATAAAATTTAACAAATCGTATATTTGTAAATATATTCTCTTTTTTTTTGAAATGACCCAGTAAAATAACTAACTATACTAATTTTCCCATATTTTTTTATATAAGTCTGAGATTCACAATTCTCCCACAAATAGTTATAATAATAAAACAACATCAGAACTCTTGAATTTATAGTTGTGCATTTTAAAATAAATTAAGAAGTTAAATTTGCCACATTACACATTCTCAAGAATACACCTTTTGATTAATTAAATAAAAATATAAAAAAATAGTCCTGCAAAAATAAAAAAATAAAGCATTATAGACTCTTTCAGTTTGTATTCATTTAAGTAAGTTTGTTTACATTTATAAATCTTTAATTTTATACGATAAAAGCAGTTGTTATGGTAGCTGGAAAGAATATGCAAATTCAATGTTGTTCATTGGTGAAGCCAGAAATTAATTTAGTGATTTAATTAGGACTGCTATCTAATATTCATTGATCATTCAAGCTTACATGATGCATTCTTAATTAGAATAATAGAATCAATAACTGCTTCTAAAAAAGAATAAACAGTTTAAAACATCAAAAAAATATTATAGAACATTTTAAAATGCATAAAAAATAATAGGAAGTAAATGCAAGAGAGAAAACAAAGAATTTTGTGAATCAAATATTATATCATTTGTAGATGAGGTATCTTTGGTCATTTAGACAGTAGCAACAGTTCTATAATTAGAACATCTGGCACTCATTGTTAATATTTATCAGTTTTTTTTTACTTGTAAAATTTTAGTTAAGACATGCAGATAAAATAATGATAATAAAAATAAAAACTATGTTTTCTGTATAAATTTGCTACTTTCTCTGTAAAAATTTTACTGTTTGTATTCTACTAATGTCTAAATGGTACTTTGGTATTATTCCTGTTATGACATATTATTCCGGTGGCATTATATTGTCTGGTAATAATTATTCAAAGTTTCTGAATATGATGTCATGGCATTCTACAACTCTGGGATAACTAATCCATGTTGAATATATACATGTTATCCACTTCACACACACACACACACACACACATATATATATATGATTTTCACAGTTGTATGATGTAGATAAACGATTTTTGGGTAAAACTGTATGTTATTTTCTATTATATATCGATAATTCGATGAACTAGCATAACAATGGCAGATGCTAGATTTTTTTTTTAACAATGCAAAAATGCTTGCTAATTTGGAGAGATCTGAATTGAGAACTATGAGAAAGTCAATTGAAATATTAAAGAGACCTAGTGATTAAAATAGGGCAGATGAAGCACAATGTATTCCAGCAATATGGAAATCTCTCATTTTATCTATGTCTTCTAATATTGACTTTAAATTAATAGGTGCTAAAACTAAGAGAAATATACATTTTGATAAACCTCATATTCTGAATAGTAAACTATTTCAACCTGATTCTCATGCTTCATCTTGCACTGAAGCAGTCAAATCTGGTGCACACATTTGGCTTCACTTTCTAGTGATGTTTGAAACCTTCAAACAGGGGTTCGAACTCAGTCATTTAATAATAAATCACTGGGGAGTGAAGGTAAACAGATGCATGTGATTGTTTATTTTTCTGTTAAGCTTTATTGTCGTTTAATATTAATTTAAATATAAAACATAAATTTCTATCATGGTAAACAATCATGCATATGTGTGTGTGTAACAGATAAACATAATAATTTTATTAAAAGCGTTTATATTACGTATATATTTTTATTCATGTATTTTTATTTGAGAGGAAGTTTGAGAGAGTAACGCAAATTTAGTAAACAAAAGACGTGCCTTATTTTAAATTCAGAAAAGATTTGTTTTTATTTTAACATAAGTTTATTTTAAAAATTCACGTTACTTATCATTTATCCTGTGGGTCTATTTTCAGCTCAAAATAGACCAAGACCAGCTCTCTCGAATTTGATCTCGTTCATACTTCCAAATTAGTTGTGTCATTGTTGACAGTTAGCTGACATCCAGGGATTACCAAAGCAGCTAAAATGAGTATAAATACCGCCACATTTGCTAGCTAAAAAGCTCTGCATCTTGTTTCTAAACATTGTTGTCAAGGTAATCTACATTGCTCAGAAGTTTAAAATGGTTCGTGAGTAGAAATAAAATTTGCTTCCCCGATCTCTCCAAGATTGGACCAGTGCCAATGTACTCATAAGCCATCGTTTCCAAACTGCTGCCAAAATGAACTATAAAATACACCAGGAATGGACATTAACCACAATTTTGCCAAAGTAATGCCAAATTAATAATATTTCTTCAAAAATGAAATCAACACGTGTGCATACGTCCATCAAATCAACCAACAGAAAGGTAATTCCCTGCCGCAAAATGAACTCTAAAAACTTTCACCTGAATAATTTTCTTAATCGTAAACTGTAAAATTCAACCCCTAATTATGTAAAGTTATTTCACCTAAAGTATATCTTTGTAATATTTCCATTTTTGTAGTCTTTAATTTCTTTAAAATGTAATTGTTTATTTTCTATCGGTAATGCCAAGCCGATTATTCATTGCTTAAATAATCACTTTCTTTTTGCTTTAATATCTAAATTTTATTTGATTTTCTAAACTCGATTGCTGGGTTTTCATTCTTACTGTATTATTATTTTTAAATGCAGCAATTTTAATTTGATATTATGTAAATCATACCCATTTTAATATGCTAATAATTCAATCTGGGAAATCAATCTTATATTATTTTATTATTCCACCATTAAGGAATTTTAAATCATAAATGTAAGTTTTCTTACTAAACTATAAAAATTCATCCAGTTGAAAATATTCCTAAACTATTTTTATTAATTTATATTATGCTATCAATTATCATTTCAAATAAATTATTAACTATTATTTCCCGCTATTGATTAATATTAAGTAAATTTAGTATTAAATAAATTGAAGTTCAGATCCTCACTTTTAGTTGATGATTCATTATATAATTAGCTCGCCATCTAATGATAATTTAAGTAACTAATTTTTTGGGCATATTGATATGTGTTTAACGAAGGGAATCTTAATTTTTCATATTTTATTGTTGATATGCTAAGTAACTAATTTTTTGGGCATATTGATATGTGTTTAATGAAGGGAATCTTAATTTTTCATATTTTATTGTTGATATGCTAAATAATCTTTTAAGCAAATTATATGCCCCTCTTTGGGATTGCTTATATATTATCAGTTCATTACGCTAGGCTTACTTACTCTTTAAGGCCATAAATAAAAATCAGTGTTAATACAGACCTGAAAGCCTTCGCAATGCGTCCCGGTGATAACGTTCATCAATCAAATGTTGCTTTGTCATACTTTCTCTCATTACTGGAATCCTTAAAGCACATTTCTTGGCAGAGTGTGGAGGTCTCGACTCCAAAGGTTGTGTTTGGTTGCATAGACACTATTATGGGTTAACATTCGGAAAAACGGAACCATAGTATCCTGCCGACCACTTCTTTAGATGGCATCTGTCACAAGCGCAGATGAGCTTATATTTTTTGTTCTCAAGTTGATGAAGCTTCTCGTCCTTTCAAACATTATCATTCGGTCCGCACACTATTGTTATACTTCCTCACATATTTTATTTATCTGTAAGTTGTAATGATTTGATTTTCCTAAGCCACCCCAAGTTCTCATATTATAATATAAAATTAGTTTGCCCTAGCACAATCGCTATTAAATATGTTGAAAGTTAACTTTTAATAAAGCCTATATAAGTCAAGTCATGTGACTGAATGTTGAGATAATTATGCTTTTCCTTATTCTATATGTAAATCATAAATAATGAATCATTTTATAATTTCCAAGATAATTGATCTATCGTTAATATAATTATGATGAAATCCAGGTATAATCAAAATTCACTAAATCATTTGTTATTCAAACTATCATAATGTATATAATAAAAGCCCATGTATAGTTATTGAAATCCATTATATTCTTTGTGATTTAAAATATTATAATGCATATAATAAAAGCCCACATATAATTATTAAAATCCGTTATATTCTTTGTGACTTAAAATATCATAATGTTCAGAATAAAAGCCCATGTATGGTTATTGAACTCCCTTACATTCTTAGTGATTTAAAATGTCATAGCATGAATAATAGAAGCTTTATAAAATATATTTTAAATTAGCATATTAAGCCGCATCGTTTCCATTAATTAATTTCTTACTAATATGTATATTTAGTACTTGCATATCCATCAATCCTTAATTTATGTTGCTAAGGTCAGCATGGAAATTATGTGTGATCAGAGTTATAATGTGTTTTTAAGTCTATATCCATTTGCTCATATACTAATTTAATTGTATCATTAATGTTATTTTCAATAAATTCATATTTAATAATCTATTCTTTGGACATTTTATTAATTCATGCATGCACATCTGTATTATATTGCATCATCTTTTAGTTAATCATTAGATCTCTTGTGTCTCTGCTGACCCTCTGGGCTGGGGATTGTTAGAATGTCGTTTGCTATCGTCAGAAGTGTTGTTGGTAATGTTATAGATTTGGGAAATGGGCAATAGGGCAGAGTTCATGAGTATTTCTGACCTGTGTATCTCGCATATGAGAGAACTCTAGGTACTTTTGCTTAGATGCTAATTCTTGTTAGACAAACATACAATTCTGACTGGTACAGAGTATTTTTTTTCCCGGGTTTGTATGCCCATCTGTGGGGCATTTCGAAATTACCACACCCTGCAATACCCTATAAAGCAATTGATGTTATGTATAATGTTTTTTTTCCTCTGGTTCAAATATTAATGAATAAATATATGTAAAAAATTTTTTTGGGTTTGAACCCAAAATCGTACTGCCTCAATAATGATTCCACACCATGCAATACCCTAGAGAGTATTCGAGTTGTATATGTAACATTTTCTATTTTTAAAGAATTGTGAAATACGTATAAGATTTTTTTTTTCGGACCTAAAAGATGCAATATAAGCTGAACAATATAAGATGTGACCTTAAAATAAATTTGGTATTGATAATACTAATCTTATAAATAATAACATATACTACTGCTAAACTTTAATGAGTGTTTTGCTTTTGACTTATTAATGTTTTGTTTTTCAAAAAGTCTAATACTAAGATTATTATGACCACTTATATGTATTGAGTATGTAAACCATAATAAAGTTAGCAATCAAATTTGTCAATGTGCATGCAAACCAAAGATAGTTATGAGTGGTAAGCCTATTGCATTGACATGGTGCCCATATAATATACAGACTTATAAATTTTTGTCAACCGGTAAACACTCACGAAAAACATAATCATGTATATGAGTGAGCAAAAGAGAGTCATTGTATCACATGTTTTTGTATGTCCTATACAATAAGGAAATCAAAAGATTTTTTTTTTGTACATTTCAGGTGCGAGAAAGCAAACGGACTATATGACAAGGGAACGTCACGGTAAAAATATATATTTTTTTATCTGATATTTTATTTTATCTGTTGATATGTATATAAAATATCAAAGATAAAAAAAAATAGAGATAGTTGAGTGTAAATATTTTGGCAGTAATAGGGGACATTATAAAAGTAGAGATGGCAGAAACAGAACAGTTGGTAGGAGGTTGAGTTTTGGCATAGGTGATGGTTGAGGAAAAGAAGGGGGAGTAAATTTAATTATCATAAATAATAATAATAGTAAAATTCAGCAATAAGATGGAAAAATTGTTAACATGAAGGAAAGCAGTGAGTCAGGGAATTTTAATGATAGTTTGGGTAGCAAATTAGATATTGATTCGAGAATGGATCTCAGTTTGGAGATTACTTTTAAAGAACTAAAAGGATTGAGGAATAATAAGCAGACAAAATTAGGGATAGAAGAGGATAAGCAAAGCCTACTAGCCTTAATGCGTAGTATGCTCCAGGAAACCAGAGAGGCTAGGGAAGAGTCCCAGAGATATTTCCAAGAACTTCAAAAAATGAAAATGAACACACTGCAAAGAGTAGAGGACACAAATATAGCTGTTACAGAAGTGAAAGATGAATGTGACCAACTATGCCACCATGTCCAAGAGTCTGAACAGACACTGAATGAGATAAAAGCTAACATCAGGATGCAAGGGGAACATGTGGAAGACATCCAAGAAACCCAACGGGTGATGAAACAGACCATTGATAATCTGCATCAGGAGGTGGAACAAATAAAACTGGTGCAAAGACCTGAATCAGGCAGCCAAGATGGAGCACACCCAGATTATAACATAAAGGGGGGGGTGATGGAATGCCATTGCCATGTAGTAGATATAGACAAAACAGTAGTTAAAGAATTTATCACAGTAGAAAGGGCTCGAGAGCCAGATAGAATGGTCAGTCAGGGAACTAATTCCAATATGGCCAAGTTCATTCAGGTGCAGGTTTTTCAGGGGGAACTGGGGGATAGCCCACATGAACATCTGGGAAGCCTAGAGGAGCTCTTTTTCTTCAACCTGGCTATGAATGCAGAGCAAGTGGCCATAGCCAGCCATTACCTGAGGGGCATGGCCAAGGATTTGTGGGGATCTCTAGTAATGAAGCCCAAAACCTTCAAAGAGTACAAGGCAGTGGTGCTAGTAAGTTATTGGAATGAAAAGCAACAGGATGGGATCCTGCAGGTGTTGTCAATGGAGAGATATAAACCAAATTCCAAAGAGACCCACACACAGTTTTTTGTGTGTGAAGTGGCCAAGTTCCGATCTCTGACAGCCTTTGCATACTCAGACCCCCAAATCATTAGAACCATTCGCCACAATATGCCTGCCTGGGTGCAAAAACTTATGCTTGGAAGCCAGATCGTGGAGGTAGATAAGATGTCCCAGTTTTTAACATCCCTCGATTATGGTAACTTGGCTCCAGAACTGGATAAACCCAGGAAAGCAGAAGGACTGGGAGGCCACTGTAATGCAGGAGCATACGATTCACATCTTAAACCATACGTACTGCCCGATCCCAGGAGATAATAGTCTAGGCCCACCAAAATGGATGGACTGATTCAGTAGGACTGACAGATATGACATTTAAAAAACAGAACATCCTAGGAGACCCCATATTGGTTAGAGTTTTGTATTAGAAAGATAAATAAATCTAAAAATAGCGTCCAATGTTACAATTTTTTTTATAAATACAGTTGCTGATAGATTAGTTTGACAAAAGAGGTTGACAATAAGGTTTAGGTAGTGTAGTTGTTAGTTGATTTTACTAATGGCAGTTTAATGCTAGAGTTCAAATCACGTAAATCCTGTTAAGATGGAAAGACTGAACCGTGCGTTTTCTTGCCACCTGAAATAATGCATTGATTCAAAGTAGAATCCTTTTTCTTATTGCTTTTTTTTTATTTCCTCATCAGGGGGAATATGAAGCAGTCAAATCTGTTGCACACATTTGGCTTCACTTTCTGGTGATGTTTGACACCTTCAAACATGAGTTCAAACTCAGTCATTTAATAATAAATCACTAGGGAATGAAGGTATACAGTCAAATCTGTTGCACACATTTGGCTTCACTTTCTAGTGATGTTTGAAACCTTCAAACATGAGTTCAAACTCAGTCATTTAATAATAAATCACTAGGGAATGAAGGTATACAGATGCACGTGATTGTTCATTTTTCTGTTAAGCTTTATTCTCTTTTAATATTAATTTAAATATAAAACATAAATTTCTATCATGGTAAACAATCATGCGTATGTGTGTGTAACAGATAAACATAATTTTATTAAAAGCATTTATATTACGTATATATTTTTATTCATGTATTTTTATTTGAAAGGAAGTTCGAGAGAGTAACGCAAATTTAGTAAACAAAAGATGTGCCTTATTTTAAATTCAGAAAAGATTTGTTTTATTTTTAACATAAGTTTATTTTAAAAATTCATGTTACTTAAGGTTTATCCTGCAGGTCTATTTTCGGCTCAAAATAGACCAAGACAAGCTCTCTCGAATTTGATCTCGTTCATACTTTCAAATTAGTTGTGTCATTGTTGACAGTTAGCTGACATCTGGGGATTACCAAAGGCAGCCAAAATGAGTATAAATACCACCGCATTTGCTAGCTAAAAAGTTCTGCATCTTGTTTCTAAACATTGTTGTCAAGGTAATCTACATCACTCAGAAGTTTAAAATGGTTCGTGAGTAGAAATAAAATTTGCTTCCCTGATCTCTTCAAGATCAGACCAGTGCCAATGTACTCATAAGCCATCGTTTCCAAACTGCTGCCAAAATGAACTGTAAAATACACCAAGAACAGACATTAACCACAATTTTGCCAAAGTAATGCCAAATTAATCATATTTCTTCAAAAATGAAACCAACACGTGTGCATGCATCCATCAAATCATCCAACAGAAAGGTAATTCCCTGCCACAAAATGAACTCTAAAAGTTTCACCTGAATAATTTTCTTAATTGTAAACTGTAAAATTCAACCTCTAATTATGTAAAGTTATTCCTAAAATATATCTTTGTAATATTTTCATTTTTGTAGTCTTTAATTTCTAATTGCTTATTTTCTATCGGTAATGCAAGCCGATTATTCATTGCTTAAATAATGACTTTCTTTTTGCTTTAATATCTAAATTTTATTTGATTTTCTAAACTCGATTGCTGGGTTTTCACTCTTACTGTATTATTATTTTTAAATGCGGCAATTTTAATTTGATATTATGTAAATCATATCTATTTTAATATGCTAATAATTCAATCTGGCGAATCAATCTTATATTATTTTATTATTCCGCCATTAAGGAATTTTAAATCGTAAACGTAAGTTTTCTTACTAAACTATAAAAATTTGCCCGGTTGAAAATATTCCTAAACTATTTTTATTAATTTATATTATGCTATCCGTTATCATTTCAAATAAATTATTGACTATTATTTCACGCTATTGATTAATATTAAGTAAATTTAGTATTAAATAAATTGAAGTTCAGATCCTTACTTTTAGTTGATGATTCATTATATAATTAGCCTGCCATCTAACGATAATTTAAGTAACTAATTTTTCGGGTGTATTGATATGCGTTTAACGAAGGGAATCTTAATTTTTCATATTTTATTGTTGATATGCTAAATAATCTTTTAAGCAAATTGTATGCCCCTCTTTGGGATTGCTTATATATTATCATTTCATTATGCTAGGCTTACTTACTCTTTAAGGCCATAAATAAAAATCAGTGTTAATACAGACCTGAAAGCCTTTGCGATGAGTCCCGGTGATAACATTCATCAATCAAATGTTGCTTTGTCATACTTTCTCTCATTACTGGAATCCTTAAAGCACATTTCTCGGCAGAGTGTGTTGTGTTTGGTCACGTAGGCACTATTATGGGTTAACATTCGGAAAAACGGAACCATAGTATTCTGCCGACCACTTCTTCGGATGCCATCTGTCACAAGCACAGATGAGCTTATATTTTTCATTCTCAAGTTGATGAAGCTTCTCATCCTTTCAAACTTTATCATTCAGTCCACATGCTATCGTCATACTTCCACACATATTTTATTCGTCTATAAGTCGTAATGTTATGATTTTCCTAAGCCACCCCAAGTTCTCATATTATAATATAAAATTAGTTTGCCCTATCACATGTTATAGCTTATTAGTGCTATCCACCCTTTCGTTAAACCGCTATTAAATACATTGAAAGTTAACTTTTAATAAAGCCTATAAAAGTCAAGTCATGTGACTGAATGTCGAGATAATTATGCTTTTCCTTATTCTATATGTAAATCATAAATGATGAATCATTTTATAATTTCCAAGATAATTGGTCTATCCTTAATATAATTATGATGAAGTCCAGGTACAATCAAAATTCACTAAATCATTTGTTATTCAAACTATCATAATGTATATAATAAAAGCCCACGTATAGTTATTGAAATCTGTTATATTCTTTGTAATTTAAAATATTATAATGTATATAATAAAAGCCCATATATAATTATTAAAAATCGTTATATTCTTTGTGACTTAAAATATCATAATGTTCAGAATAAAAGCCCATGTATGGTTATTGAACTCCCTTACATTCTTAGTGATTTAAAATGTCATAGCATGAATAATAGAAGCCCTATAAAATATATTTTAAATTAGCATATTAAGCCGCATCGTTTCGATTAATTAATTTCTCACTAATATGTATATTTAGTACTTGCATATCCATCAATCCTTAATTTATGTTGCTAAGGTCAGCATGGAATGCTCATGTCAACATTATGTGAAACCCGGATAGAGTATTTATTATGTGTAATCAGAGTTATAATGTGTTTTTAAGTCTATATCCATTTGCTCGTATACTAATTTAATTGCATCATTAATGTTATTTTCAATAAATTCATATTTAATAATCTATTCTTTGGACATTTTATTAATTTATGCATGCACATCTGTTATTATATTGCATCATCCTTTAATTAATCATTAGATCTCTTGTGTCTCTGCTGACCCTCTGGGCTGGGGATTGTTAGAATATCGTTTGCTATCATCAGAAGTGTTGTTGGTAATGTTATAGATTTGGGAAATGGGAAATAGGGCAGAGTTCATGAGTATTTCTGACCTGTGTATCTCGCATATGATTGAACTCTAGGTACTTTTGCTTAGATACTAATTCTTGTTAGACGAACGTGCAATTCTGACTGGTACAGCACTCAGTCACATTACAGTCTGAGATTGAACAAATTTTCTTTCACGAGTTTACCTTGACGATGGTGGATGCTAGTTCATCGAAATATTGGTATATAACAGAAAATAACCCACAGTTTTACCCAAAAAATCATTTCTCTATCTATGTATATATACATGTCACCAAGTTGTAAAATGTGTTGATCTGTGTAATTTTGTGCTTTTTATTTTTAGTAATTTTGTGCTATCAAAATGGAGAGACACATTCATTTATGAAAACAGGTAGGTGTAAGTTTTTAATACAGTACTTTTTGTAAGTTGTTATTTTGGCACATGGAGCCATTAAAATATCTATCCACCTCCTGGCATAATACAACACTTTGTGTTATCATAAACACCAAGCATATGTGATACCCAATTTCAAATAAAAAAAGAACACAAAGTTTTATCTCTTGCATCATTTATAAGTAATATAGTTTTATATTTAAAAATACATTTACAGTTAAAACTTTATATATTTGTGATTTTTTTTATTTTCTAAAATTTATATATGTTTTTTTTTAAAAAAAAATTAAATATAAGATTAACCTTACAGTTTGCCATTTTTAAATAAAGCTAACATTTTATCTTACAGTTTGCCTTTTTTTTTTAGGTTAAAAAAACGTAAAGCTAAAACTTTATTATAGATTACCATTTAAAAAATGTTTCAGAGTTCTTTTTCATATTTTTGCTTTTTCCATAATGAATATATCTCTCCATTATTAGAAATAAGATATTTTTTTTTAGATTTGAAGTTTGGTATTACATGTGCTGAGTGTTTAGATGGCACAAAGAGCTGTAATAAAAAGCCACAAAAATATTATAATCTAACAATGTGTTTTTTCTTTTTCCATAATGGATATATCTTTCCATTTTTTTTAAGATTTGAAATTTGGTATTACACATGGTATGACCTATTATTCTGGTGATGTAATATTCTAAGTTAGCTATATGTTTAAAAGAGCACCTTCATGGAATCTGCAGACAAATTTTATTGATTAAGTTTGTCTGCACATCCCCTGGAAGCATTATTTTAACCAAATCTCAAACTTAGAATAATGCATCACTGGAGTAATACATCATATCAAGAATAATAACAAAGTACTGTCTAAACTTAAACATATTGCATTGCAATAACATTGAAAAAAAGCTGGCTTTGTTATACCATCCATCAGTGGAAAACTAAAGTACTGGAAGGTTTTTAATCAGACTGCAGATTTCTCCATTGTGTCCCCTACATATCTCAAACTTACCAATGCTCAATTAATCTGCAAATTTAAAAGGTGGTTCCTTGAGGCAAAATTCCTCCATTTCCTCATCAAAATCAATCTTCACTATCCACAAATTAATTTTTGGTCAACCATAAGGGTTTCACCAAGATCTCTCCCATAGGCCAGTTCTGTAAAACTGACAATGAAATTCTCCAGCACTTCCTACTTAAATGTCCCTTTTTGCTTGGAGTGAGACATGTCATCAACTCCTGCCTTTCCTTGCATAGGAATACCATCTTCAACCTTCAAAAATTCATAAAAACAGGGGTCTTTGCAACTATTAAATTATCAGTTTTCCTCATCTATGCACTTTGGTTGCTCCAATGTGCCATTAGTTTTGACCAGAGAGTCCACTCCATGAATCAAAAGCTATTGGACCTAATTCACTCTCTCAAAACCAGAAATACCAAACTAGCCCTAACTCCACTCCTCACAGACACTTGGGCAATCCTCCAACTCCCATCCTCTCAGCCTCTGTCATAGGACTCAATGCCAATGAAGACATGCATTGTGGACTGGCCTGAACTATACACCATTTCCCCTTTCCACTCCCTTTTTATATGTATCCTTCCCCTCTTTCCATGTTGCTTCTGAAATTTCAATTTATCATATAATCACTCCCTTGTAAACCTTTTCTAACTATATTTGTATATATATATTGATGAATAAACGTTTATCACTGAGAAAAAAAAAACTATGTAAGAACTATAATTTTTAATAGAGAGGAAAAGATTCAAAAACAGCAACAACAATACAAAACAAACGGAACATGAAAGAACAAAAGAATAATTACCAGAAAGACATGACACAAAAAAATCTATACTACCGAATTCAAACACTTTCACAATAAACGAAAAACAAAATGTTTCTTGACTTTTTATAATTTTATCATGTTAATTATTTTAAAGTTTTTTTTTTTTTTTTTAAGCAAAAAAGAGAAAAGAATTGAATTCAGATTAAAATTTTTTATTTCATTAGTTTACTAATTACTATTTATGTTACCCCTCCCCCATTTTGAGCACATAATGAATAAATATTTTAAAACTAATTATGTATTTACTCTTTTTCCATTAGAGTTTTTCCTTCCTTTTTGAAAAACGTAACTCATCTGAAATTCTTTATTTAAATCTTATTTTTGATAATTCAAGCATAAGGCATTTTCACAGTTAAATTTAATGTCAATGCTAATGAATGATCAGTTAAGTATATATTTTATTTTCGGAGCATTAAAGACCAGCAAATTACTTAAACATCAAGTAATGACGTGAATTTTTTATTTCTAAAATGTAAATAATTGATTTCTAATTTATTTATTTTTAAAATAGTTACAGTTTTTATTTAATTCGTGATTGATTATTTTTTTAAAAAAGTACATGTTTAAACCATTTAATGTTCAATATAATTTTGAACAATAAATCGGAAATTTAATTTCAGATAAAAAATTAAATATGCTATTGTATTTTTATAAGTTAGAAATGCTTTGTGAATACTTGATTCTAGGTTTGTTGACTTTAAACCGTTTTTGAGATTCAACATTAAGTCATTTGGTATAGCGGTTAGTATAGTAATCTATTATGTTTAAAAGTAACATTTAAATCTGGAAGTGAGGGTTTCCCAAAGAAGAAAAGATATCCTAGAAATCAAGCTTATAGCTAATACATATAATCATTCAATATTGTTTGGTATGTGAGAATCAAACTGTTCATAGATTAAGAATAAATCAATACAAAAACATCTGAGTTAAAAAACTTTAAAACATCACATGATCACATGATCATCATTGCACATGCTTACACATGCTGTTAATAAGACTACCAAACTCTCCATACAGTAGTACCACAAAGTGCAAGCCTTCATAATCAATAGATGCAGGAAGGTTTGTGTGTAAAATCCCTATCTAATGCCTACATGACCAAAATCCCCAGGCTAGTTTCTAGCTTGTGACTTTCATCAGTGAGGAGTCTTGGGTTTGAGAGCACTGCACCTAGATCTTAGGATTTAATACAACTAGCAGCCATCTTTTATGTATTTTGTTAACTGTAAATGATGACTGTGGTTTTTGAAAAATCAAAGTCACCAAAATGTATAGATGCTGAATGAGTTCAGATTTATATGTCTATACAAGTGAATGAGCTTGGGTTGAAAACATTGTAGTGTTTTCATCTAGGGATCCTAGCTTTATAGTTAACCAAATAGGTAAAAGGTGGTTATTGGAAGGTTACATTAGATCCTAAGGTCTAGTTACAGTGCTCTCAAATCCAAGGCTTCTCATTGATGAAAGCCATAGCTAGAAACTAATCTGGGGTGTTGGATGAGTAGGCATTAGATAGGGATTTTATGCACAAATCTTCCTGTATCCACTGATTATGAAAGCTTGTACTTGATGACACTACTGTATGGAGAGTTTGGTACTCTTATTACATCTGAATTAATTGGAATAGAATAATGTTCAAAACACAAAAGACAGCACAAATGAAATACAGTGCATTAATCACATCATCACTGAGGAAAAAATTTGTCATAATAGAAAGCTTATAGTTTAATCTTAAATTAATCACTAACCTTTTAACAAAAATAAATATACCACCTGTTATTAAAGTTGATGATTTGAATAATAGAAGTAACTTTTGTAAATGTTTAAAAGAGTTTTGCTTAAAAGGGAAATCGTATTAACAAAAAATTAATCTATTTATATAAATTTGATCATTATATGTCTACTTAGGCCTACTGCATTTGAGAGAGCAGGAGGTAACATATTGCCATAATAATTTACAAAATATATATGTGCTGTGTAGAACCACCATGAATACTCCAGTTTGGTAAAGGTGTTCAGAAATGCAGAAATAATATGCAACACAAGAAGTTTTATAACTAAAACTTGACATTTATTGCTAACAAAATAACAGTAATATAAAAATTAATTAATGCTTCATATATGTTATATAAGTAATAACACTTACATAGATTAGCAATAAAAAGGCATTTATAATATATGAGATGTACTAAATCATAATAAAGCTGGTGTTGCTTGTAAAAGTATCTAGGTTCACTTTTGAGCATACAGTGATGGAGTTCTCTAGATAAATACATAGCCCTCTTGAACACTCAGCCTTTCAGTTTCTAGGGTTAAACACAATCAGGTCTGTCAAGATGAGTAAGTGTGTGACAACCTCAATTTTTTTTTTACAGATGAGCATTTATTCTTTTTCAATCTAATGCCAGGTAGTAATATTATGGTCATGGAAAGTTCTTGAACACTAATTACTATTAATTCTGCTTTATATCTTGAACAGATTAACTATTATTTTAATTAATCATTTGTCTATTGTTTTAATCACAAATATTTCCTACAATGAAAATTCTTATTTTATCAGTTTATATAACTTTCTTTTTATTCTTTTTTTGCTTCATAGTAATTTAATTCATTTATTTATTCTAAGAATAGCACATTACTTATATTATTCTAAATATAGCATACTTCCTCCACTTCAGAAATTATAGTCTCAGAAGTCTCATGTAGTCTTCAAGATAATTTGACTTTTTCTTAGTTGTTTGGAATGTACACAGGGATATATTCTTCTCAACCATGGTGTTCTATTCTTTGTGCTCTTCCTCCATGTAATTTGGTATGCCTGGACTACAGCACTTCTGGTTTAATCAATTTCTTCTTTCCTATCTTGGTTCCTTCTTAGTTTTTTAGGATCTACATAGAAATGTATTCTTCTCATATGTGCTGCTCTTCTTATGCATGTCTTGTAATATCTGGAACTACAGTAATTCTGGTTCAATCAATTTCTTCTCTCTAATATCTGATATGATTTACAAGTTATACCATAGTTTTTCTTATTTCTGTCTCAACAATTATTATTTGACTTGATAAATATTCTTTAAATTATGCCTTTCATCACTCTCCAATAACATCTCTGAACAAGATTTTCTGCATTCTTGCTTTTGTCAATCTCAAAATTTTTAACTGGGTAAATTAATATTACTTTTGTGCAAATTTTCAGGGAAAAAAAGCAAAAATTTCCTTAAGTTTTCCAATTCTTTCTTTGGTACTAGTATTCACAATTCATTTTGAGTATGCATTGATTACCACCAAAAATGTAGATATAGGCTGGTATGGAGTGATTGATGTGAATATTATTCCAAGCTTTTTTGACATGAAGCCAAGTAAAAATTTCTCTCTGAAATGAGGCAGTTGGTTCACAATTTTCACAGATTTTCACAAATTGATCTATCTTATAATTGATTTTGTGTCACCATACATAACTATGAGCAAGAGTCTTATCTAGCATTACCCTAGGATGATCTTGATGAATCAGGTAAAGAATCTAATGGCAAGCACTACTAAGTATTAACACTCTATCATCCATTATCATACATCACTTTTTTATAGATCATCTTTGACTTACCTTCCATATAGCTTTATGAAATACCTTAGGCCAACTACAAGGTCAGACTTTATTACCATAATCAGCTTTTATCCAATTCACTATTTTTTTACTGTTTATTACTTCATTATTCCAATTACATATGTAATTAAGGGTTAGATTGTTTTCTTCAGTGTTTGGCTTAATCAGGACTGTTGACAGTGTATATGTATATTTAATGACATTCCTCTTTTATAATTGAGATCAACATCATATACTACTAATACATTTAACCAAGGTAATATTCTAGGGCTTAAATAATCTGCTGAAGTTTTATTTTTAGCTAAGATTCCCAATAGTGGCTTGTAATCAATAAAAATCTTAAATGGACAACCACATAAGTATCAGTAAATTTTTTTACTGCAAATATAACAGACAACACTACTTTATCTAATTGGCTGTAGGTTTGCTCTGCTCAATGTTCTGGAAGCAAATATGATTGGTCATTCACTACCAACTACTGTGGGATTTAAAACTGCTCCTATTCCAAAATATGATGCACCAGTTGTCAGTATCAATTTAAGACTATTATCAAGTGCCCTAATAAACTATTTGACATTAATAATCCCTTTTTTGGATTCGATCGTAATGCCATTTTTAGCCTTTTCTTAACAAATTATACAATGACCATGCTACATGCACTTTTCCCCTTATGAAAGATTTAAAATAATTAAGGAGGCCCAGAAAGGCTTGTAATTTTCTTATATTTTGGGGTCTTAGAGCTTTTATGGCTGCAATATTCTGAGGATTGGCTTCTTCCTCTTACTAGATATGATGCATCTGAAAAACTTTATTCTGGTTACCATCCATATACATTTTTAGGTTTATTCTTGCTTCTAAACTCATTAACTTATTGCAAACTTTAAAAGTCATTTATGTAATTTCTCTTTGAAATTAAAAACTATTAAAATATCATCAAGGTACGATATTATGCTATCAATTTTCTGAAACAGCATGCCAATTTTGGCTTGGAAAATATTTAATGCCACCATAATTCCAAAAAAAAAGTCTATAGTTAAATAATCCTCTGTGCATAGTGATAGTTAATATTTCAGAGGTGCATTTGGAAACAGGCTTTAATGAAATGCATCCTTTAAATTAATTTTAGTAAAATGATCTATATTTTTGACATTTGCTAATATTTCCCTGATATTAAACTCTGGATACTGGTGTTTGTTAGATTCTTATTTATTGCAATACAGTAGTATCCACAAATATGAATTTTTCCATTTAGTTTAGGTAGGACTACAAACAGAGTGGCCCATTCAGCTTTTTCAACCAGTGCCAACACCCCCTCAATAAGCATTTTTTAAATATATATTCCTGTTTGAAATTTTGACTGCAGCATGAAAAAATCTTCCATCTTCTGCAAATAGGGATTTTCTCATCTTAAACAAATATATCTACTGGCTTAATAAAAATTTGGCCTTCCACATTAAATAATTTTGTATATTTATTTCTTATTTCTTGTTTAATAGTAATCTTATAAACTATACATATTTCTATTCTAAGAGCATTGAACCATTTCTTATCTATAGTAGGGTTAAGCCTACCTTGCACTATATACAATGGTAATCTACAGATCATCATCACACTATTACCATTGGCATCTTTTACTCTTAAACTAGTTTGCATTAATATAAGGAGGGGGTTCTTACAATTTTCTGTTACTCTTTTTCAGTCTTTAACTGCCATCATTGACCTGCCCACTCTGTTATCAATTTCCATTGCCATTTTTGTAACTTCACCATTAACATAAATTGTTCATAATTCCTAATGTATTATAAATCTGTCACTTTTGCTTATATCCCTTGGGAAAAGTTGGTGAACTGTTAAATCCTTTCTCCCTCATAACTGTACATGCTCTTTCTAAGTGGCCTATTTTCCCAACAGAATCTACAATGATTTTTTTTATTAAATTTATACTTCTAGGCCTTCATACAACAATAACACATTATTTCTTTCAACTTGCTCTTAGCAAGCTGATATTTATTTTCAGTTTTTTTTATAAATGCACTATCTTCCATAAAATTCAGGAACTTCTCTGACTGGTGACATACTATTTCATGGGCTATAACCATTTTGATTGTTTCCTCATAAGTTAAATCTCTTTGAGACCAGTAATTATTGTCTACCAGTAACTATTGTCTAAGCATACTATTGGCCATCTCAATCAAAGTAATTGTTCTAGCAGAGAATTTTGTAAGGTGTTGCCATATTTAAGAACCTTAGCAAGTTCACCAAATGCTTGATCATAATCTTGTACTCAGTCCCCTTTATTTTGCTATCTATTTCTAAAATGTAGCCATGCTATATGCTTTGAGGGCTGTGGACAGAAATAATTATTCAGTTTTTCAACTACTACAGTGTACAGCATACTTTTTCACCAATTTAACCCACTGTATTTACTATTGAAATTGTTAACAAAATAAAAAAAAATGTATTCATTTAGTGATATTTACAAAATGATATGATTTGCAAAAAAAAAAAAAATCAGTATTAATAATTTTATATGATTGTTAAATATGTTTATACATGTTTGAAGATAGATAGTGTAATTAGTTAATAGGTTTTATGATCACATGATAACACTTATTATTGTTAGCTGCTAGCAATGCTTTATTTTTTAATACACTATAATTCTAGTACTTTATACCATTCGGATATATCGAATACTTATGGAAAAAAATAAGTATAGAGTTTATAATTATCTCTACCAGTTTTAATCTGTCAATCCCAAATGAATTTTCAACTTTAATTCAGCTATTGACCAATATACTTGTAAAGATGCTATTGTTTATTAAATTTTTTAATGGTTTTTACAATACTGAGTATTGAATTCATTAAATTTTAATAAAATGTGTGTACATTTAGATATCCAAATGCATCTCAATAATATTTTATATTATTTTTAGTTAGTATGATGATTTTAAAATGGTACATATAAAAATATATACTTAGGTTCTTTATGAAGATAGCTTAAACAATATAATTATGAAGTGGATGCATAACTCTTGCCCAGAATCCTGTAGAAGAAACTGTTTTGTAGTGGATTGATTTGCAGTCTTATGGCATGTTGGAAGATTTTACTCAGAAGATCATTAGTGCTATATTAAATAAATTACTATATAATCAGTTGCTTGAAAGATTATGCATACTTAGAGCATTGCAATGATAGAATAAATGCAATGAAACATTTACTTGACCAATAAATTCTGAAAAATCCTATGAATTTCATGAATATTCTAAACTGTATAATTGTAATTATTTATTAAGAACACAGGAAGTATAAGTAAATACTTTAGAGACAGGCTTTAACCTATATCATATGCACCTTAAATGTTTATAATAGTTAAATAATACCTTTATTTGCTGATAGAGAGACCTCTCAAGCCTTGACATAAGATAGTGACTTTTATAAAGATAAGAGTGGTGACTTATCTTTAATCTAACTTTCCACTTATATAGGCCAATCTGAAGCATCTTGATTTGGGAGAGTGAAGATGTTATTCTCTTCATTGTTTAAGTCCACTATTTCTTTTACAAATTAACCTTCACAAATCTTGCAATTTATAATGAGTAGAAATAGTGGACTTAAACAGTGAGGAGAGTAACAGCTTCATACTCCCAAATAAAGATGCTTCAGAATGGTCTATATAAGTAGAAAGTTAGGTTAAAGATAAGATACCAATCTTATCTTTACAAAAGTCACTATCTTGTGTCAAGGCTTGAGAGGTCCCTCTATCGGCAAATAAAGATATTGTTCAACTATCAAAAATAATTATAAAATAATTATAAAAAAGATGTTAAATAATTGGCATTTGCAGATTTTTAATGACAGTTATAATACTGGTGACTATCTAATATTAATATTATAAAACTATCAGAATATGAGATCTTTGAAATTATTTAAAATTTTGCTTTTATCATTGATATTTTTATGAACTTATCAAAGTTTACTTCTATCTGTTCATTGAATTATTTTAATCATGATGTATGAATGAAGAATCAATAGAAAAACTAGCTTCAACCCAGAAAAGCAGGAAAACTGTTCCACAAAAAGAAGTCAGAAAAAAATATGATCTAAACCTTGAAAAACTCAGTAAATAAACAGATTCAAAACAAAAAGAATCCCACAAAAACATAATCATAACTTAAAAGGGTCAAGCAAATAAACATTTCCTCAAAAGCAGGAACTTGGGCACTGGATCTTTGACTAATAATAACTTCAAAATTTTTTAATTAAATGGTATGTTATTCTAAAGTAATTCAAAGATCTTTAGTTCTCAAGATATTATTCAGCCATGGCATTTGACAATGTTAAAATACAATTAGTGTTCTTGTTTTAGAACTAAATCCAGATACTTTTTAATGTTTACTTGGACTTTTAAAAATATTATGAAGAAGCTAAATTATTTTAAAAATCAATGATTATATTTTTGGAGCAAAGATAAAAAGGTATATTTTAATCCTAGTAAATTTATATCAACATCTTAAAAAATATCAGACATAAATTTTAAAAAGAGAAACACTTAAAAAAAATAACATAATTATTTAACCAGGAAAAAATGGCGGTCATTAAGTCAGTTATTTCTAATAATAGTGAAGTCTGATAGATATCTTATAGCTACTTAATTAAAGCTTCAACCATTTTAAAGCATTTATTGAAATATATTTATATTGTAAAGATTCAAAGGGGAGAATAAATGTACCTCAATTGGATTGCCAAATTTTCTGGAACACACAGATGACTTAATAAATAACAAATAAATAATTTTTTTTATAACCAAATAAGAATATTGAAATTCTAATCTAATAAGTATATAACTGATTTCTTTCCAAGTCCTTCAATAAACTATCCCATGGTTAGCAGTTAAATGGTATATATGATGATTCATATGCTTTCTATGTGATATAAATTCCATATGCCTAAGTGATATATCTTAGAAGAGTTAACTTATTATAGCATATTTTCACTGGTTATCCTAGGAATATTGTGATGATGATGACTTGCCTTCATAGAGTAAGATACCAAATGGATGTCATCTATAATCTAAATTATAGAAAGGATCATGACTATTACATAACAAATTTGTAATTCATACTGTTATTTTCCATTATGCCAACTTGAAACTTAATGCCTTATTATCATATACATCATACAATATTGTATACTTAGATAGTATATAGAACTGAAAATAAAAAAAGGACAAATGCTTTAAACATTACCAAATCAAATAATTTAATAAAAATATGCTTTGAATATAGTACAAAATGAACATTTACATTTTATAAATCAAATAATAATCTACATATTGTATTCCTTACTTCTACTGTGACTGCCATTATCCTAAAATCTACACAATAGTTTTTATACTTCATAAAAGGGACAACTTATATTGACATAATGATTTTTAGTATATATAAGCAAACAAAGAGAAACTATATATAAACAACAAAGAGCAACTCAATTTTTTTCTTTTTTTAATCCTAACATTGAAATGTGAACTTATAATATGCTAAGTACAAATACATATAATGTGTATAAGAAAAGCAAAATATTATTCCAAATATTTTAATAAAATACTAAATATTACATAATAGAATAAATAAAAATAATATTTTCAAACATAAGTAAAATTAGTAATAAAAAAATTATAAACTGGATTAATACTAAAATCAAAAGTTGTAACATTAACAAAGGTGTCACCAAGGAGAACTATTACTCTGTGGGAAAGTTAATAAATCAATATTATTTTGGTTTCAATTCTTACTATCAAATGAATGCAAAACTGGAAAAATATCGCTAAAAATAGTTGCAAAAGAGTGATTCGAAGCTGAAGCACAGCAGACTATCACATGATCAGGGTCTTCTCAATGAGGTCTTTTAAAAGGTTAACCCCTTGAGTGAAAACTCTGCCTGTCAAATTTTTGAATAGAATCTAGTGAATCTTTCATTAAATACTCCTCTGTGCTTGACATTTTATTTTTACAATTAAACCTTTTTTTCTATATATTATATAATTAATTTTAATATTTAACTTATAAATGTAAACTTTCAAGTGATATCAATTTTAACCATACATTTTTTTTTTAAATATGAAAATAATTATCTAAATAAGTACATTTCCATTGGATGCAATTTACCTATTCAAAAAGTTAGAAAACAAATTATTTAATATTTGAATCTTATGTTTATAAAAAAAGTATATTTAGAATTATTATTAAAATTTTAAAGAGTATTCTATTTATTGTTTTGACAATAGCAATTTCTTTTTGTTCAGTAGAAATTGCTTCTGGTTGCTCTTTCTGAGAATTGTTTTTTTTAAAAATAAAGTATTTTTAAAGATAATCTCTTATTAGTGATGTAGTTCTGGTTTAAAAATAAATCTTTTGCAAAAAAATTGCATCATAATAATAATTTGTAAACTAATCACATTTTTTTCTTTACAAATCTACAATGTTCAATAATTTGGCATCTGGCTAATACAGTCAGCCCAATCAGAAATTGTTCACTTCCTTCATAACTTTATTACAACAATAAAGTATTGTCAATCACACAAGAAGGTTCATATAAAGCTGACATCTTCAAGTTTTATAAAAAATTAATACATTAAAATTGTAGCAGTGTGAAAAAGGGAAGCTGCAAATCACTACAAACCATAATACAATGTTATAGATATGCCCAAAATAACATAGAAAATATAGTGATTGTAGCACCAATGTAATGCCTAAAATTTCAAAAATCACATTTGACAGCCATTATTTTCCATCAAAGTTCAATTTAATTTGGTAGAAATAATATACATTTACAAAAAAAAACATTTTAAACAATCATATTTAAACTTTGCAAATATTGAAAATATGAGTTCACATTGGGAACAAAGAACATTTTTGTCATTCAACAGTCATCCAGAAAACAATTACAGAAAATGAATAAAATCTTCTTTGAAATTTATTTTGTAATTGTGAATAATAAACATTAATCTCTGACAAATCTATCAAATTCTGCTTTAAAATATTAACATTACTTTATAATTTTTAGAATATCTCAAAAGATCCTATCACAGTGTCACTAATGACATTTAGCAATCAGTTTCACAATGCATGGTGACTGTAACACCATTGTTTTTTTTATTTCAGTACAATAGAATTTATTAACTTCTATTTTTAAAAATAAAACAAATACTTATAAAAGTATAATTGTGTATACTTTACATTTAAAATAATTATCATATAATTATAGGTAAAATTAATCATGGATCTTAATAAACTTTGCAAAATCAAATTTTTAATTATTCCAAAACTTTTCTCAAAGTAATGTCACAAATAGTCTTGAAACAGATTACAAACTAAATCTATCAAACACTTTAAAATAGGACTAAAATAATTGACCTTATCACCTAATCAAATATGTTGAGCTCTTTAGATTTTTTTAAAATTAAAATTTCAATATTTAAAGAATATCACTTTGCTGTTTAAAAAAGATGAAATATATCAATAAATTGCTATACAAGTAGATTTAAATGAACATAACTACAGTGATTTCTTTGGATTTTTTTTATTGATAACCTTCATGTCACTCTAAGAAAGAGTTAATTCAAAAAACTTTTTTCAACATATTAGTATTGTATAGTGAAATGTTTTAAAAATTAATCAATTGCCAGCCTACAACAATGCTAATTGATGGCTTTTCATTCTCTCCACATGAAAGCATTTGCAGAGCTTTATAACATTCAATTTTTATTCGATTTAAAAACTTAAAGCAAAAATTTTTTATAGTTTGTTTACATATTTATAAATATTTACTTTTTTAGAAGAGTAATGTGATTGAGTTCAGATGTTATTCAAAAGTACTTTTACAAAAAAGTCAAATCAAAAAAAATCAATTGTGTCTGGCCACAACTTGTAATTGGCTGAATAAAAACTCTTTTATATTGACTTTTGACATTTTTAAAAAGTTATAAATAATATTTTTAATTTTAAATAGAAATTTTATTGCATGAGTAGTCTGAGTAATAAATTATATGAGTTTTACAATCTAAGTTAAAACAATTGTGTCTTTTTTTAGTTAAATATTGTTTATTACCATGTGGTAACATTTCAATAAAAAAAATTATAGTTCTTTGTAAATCTTGCTATATATTCAAAATTTCTGAAAATATAATAAAGAATAAAAGTAAATTTGATTAAATAAAAAATTGTAAATTTAACCTAGCCTGCCACTAGGGATTCACAAAATCATATTATCAACTAAAGGATTAAATGAATAAATATGAATATTTTCATTTAAGTACAAAATTGTAATAGAACTTCACAAACTTTCATATGATTTTATGAATCTTGTAGGACTTGTCTTCACTCAAGATTATTAAGCTTTTCTCAAATACATATTTTTTGATTTTTTGCTGACACTTTTTTTTAAGTCTCTTCTGTAGTAAACAATTGCAATTTTATTATATTTTCATCATTATATATGAAAATTTGGCAGATAGATTTTTATGTTGATAGCCATAACATAATAGAGATGAACAGAGTCAACCAACAACTAAAGACAATATTTAGAAAAGCAACATCTCTATAGGAATGATTACATTTGGCACAGTGGAAAAATCTGTGGTACAATACAATTTCAGATTTTACATGGGTTAGCTGGATTTTCATTTTATGGATACTACTTTTTAAAATGCCAGACAGAAATTTTTTTGTACTAATTGCCACTTGTAAAATCAGCCTGCATAAATTTAATATGCAATTAAAAATAAACTTTAATCTTTGATGTTACCAAGAAATTATCAATAACTACTAATTAACAATTTTTGAGATCAAGCAAGTTTCTTTCATAAAAGAATAATAGCTCTTTTGTTTGGGGTCTTTCTTGAAGTAAAAGGAATTTGTTAATTAATAATAATTGGTAATTTCTTGGTAACATCAAAGGTTAAAGTTTATCTATATTTACTGAATATTATCTCCTCATTTCTATTAATTATATATTTTCACTTAAACATAAATAAAGATATCTGAAAAGATAATTAACTAAACTTAAAGTTTTTAAAATTTATATTTAGGCTACAAATAATAGTATAACCTCCATTCTAATAAATGATTAGTAAAAGTCATTAATATATTTATTTAAAATGATGGGTCTGCATAAAGCTTCATATTTGTAGATAAAATTTTATTAACATATATATTGTAACCATACCATTGGCCAGTGCTACTAGTCATGTGCCCTTTTCATATGAAACAACTATATAAAAATATAAATATTTTTATGATTTCAGATTCAAATTACATCATTATATCATCATGTGCAATAAGACATTTTATTTTTCTGAAATTATTTTTATACACCATGAATAAACAATTCCAGTTATAATCTGATGGTGTGACCCTTAAAATTTCCAACAATCTTATTCAGAAATGTGTAATAACATCTGTGATGCAATAAACAGGAAATGAAATTTTGTTTAAATTCATATTCTTATAACTAAGACTAAAATCATATAATCAAATACTTTTAAATAAGTTAACTTTGACAAAACACTGCCTTTAAATAAGTGACTTTTGTATGACATGTACTCTTACAACACAAATATTATTATAGTTGTGTGTTTTGGATTTTCTGATTTACATAGATGATGATAATGAAGACAAAATCATAAATCAAAAATAAAATAAAGATTTCATTTTAATAATATAACATATAATAATTATAAATACTTGATACTTTAATGTAATAAAATAAAAGAATTATTACACTATTTTAATAATCAATTCAAATTTATAAAAGAAAAAAAAAATTAACATCTATGACAAAATAATTTTTCCATGTTTGTAATCTAGCTATCTTTCTCAGTAGAAACATTGGTATAAGTACATCTCATCATTATGTTTCATAAACAATGTTATCAATGAAAGAAAAATGCTAAGTTGGGGAAGATGTATAATTTTCTCAGCCTATGCAAATTTAAACAAAAAATATTTTACCATAATCTTTACATTTCAGTTGGTTTGCTTGAATAACTATCTATGTATATATATAATATTTAAAAAAGATTTATTATATTTTATTTCTTATCTTTTCCAATTTTGATAAATCAATTCATATGTCAAACATGGTAAATAGTATAACAATTTAAAATTTAGTTGTAGAACTGTTGTTATAGGCTATTTCTTTAGATAGGTTTAAATAAAAAGAAAGTTAATATGTTAAGTTTATTTTGTAACTTTATATATATTAAATTTCTGTGTTTCGCATTCCTTTTAATATATAATTCATTCTTAGTTTAAAATCCAATTAAACAGTGGATGTAGTTAAAAATAAAATAAGTAAATACATTAAAAAACATTTAAAGTAATTTAATATTTTTATAGTATTTTATAATACAAATATTTAGGACAGTTTGTTTAAACATTTCTAATTAATATTTTAAATCTTACAAGTGTGTACATCTGGGTAATAGTTATTTTGTCTAAAAGAAAAGTTTAAAAGGAATTGATTACAGCTAAAGTTATTTGTTTAAAGAAGTTAATATTTAATATTAAAGTTAAAATTTATTATTCTCTAAAATATTTTATTTAAATTTTGAAAATTTTGTTAAGAACATATACTTAATTAGTTTATCATTATTGTAATATTTTTAATTATTATTAAATAATAAATTGTATTTTATATGTAATATTAATTTATTATGTCTAGAAATCCAGACAGTTTATAAAAAAATCTATTCTTAGAATATCTGTCTTGGTGACTAATTAAGGTTACATTAATGATTAATAAATAATGTTCTAAATATGTTGTTCATTGATTTCATTAAGATCACATGATAAATCATATAAAAGTAGCTTTCCTCATGTTGGTCAGTTATTTATTTACTTTCTTGCTAACTTAATTGCTCATTGATTAACAATTAAGGAATGTTTAATCTATTAATCAGTTGATTATAACTTCAAAAATATGAATGGCTAGAGAAAAATTTCCTAAACCTTCATTCAAATTGGGCCATTTGTTTTACCACAATAGATCCAGTAAAATATGTACAATTTAATCTTCAACTTGCTTTCTTTATCAGGGGAAAAAAATGCAAAACTGTAACATGGATTTGCTAATATAGAAGATCATTCACATATGTAAAAATTTACATTATTATAATCTTTTATCAATTCTCAATTTGTCATTTGTGCTAATATTGAAATTAAAAGATCAATTATTGTGATGATATAATTGATATAAAACCGATACTTAAGCATATGAATAATTTATTTAACCTTTAGTCTAAAGAACTTTATCTTATTCTGCTATTATTATATTAAGAGGAATTTTCAGTATTTTTTGATTAGACACCCATGCCACTTGATGGCATTATTTATGTTCTAAAACATATAAATATGCCATTTACATAGTCGACCATATTTTATGGTGTGATTTATGTGCTAAAACACTTAAAAACACCTTTTATATGCAGCCAAGCATATTTTTGCAACCCTGTAATATGTGTATACAACATTTCTGTTGTTCTACACATTGCAGGACATGTTGTAGCATCACACTAAAACATGCAAATTTGCACACTTCACATTTATTTATGGTCTTATGTGAAAGTGCATGTCTTTCAATTATATAAAAATAGTTAATTGTAAAGGAATTTTATTAATTGAAATCACAATTTGACTAACCAATAATTATCATAGGTTTACACACTGATGTAGTCAACTTTTAAGGTACAAAACCTTGTGAAAGGGTATATCTAAATATAGTTTGAAGTACGTAATGTGTCAAATAATGTATTCTCCATAAACTCAATGATACCAACAACATGGCAAAGGAAAACCCAGATGTTGTTTCATTCTTTCATTTACTGACAACAGAAGCTAACTTGGTTTATGGGTCCAAAATATTATTTGTTCAAGCTATACGTCTGATATATTAATGGAGCCATGAACAGCTGGTTTTTTAATTTGCTGATCTTTATAGCAAAAAAAGTGTAATAAGGTTTAAATTTGTTGATGTAATTCTTTTATAAAAAAAGTGGAACCCCCAAAAAATAGTCTAATAAGTTTTAAAAAAAACGGAACAAAAAAAAAGCGTAATAATTTTTAAATTTGTTGATGTTGTTTTTTAAAAAAAAAAAGAAAGTGAACCAAAAAAAAGAGTAATATGTTATGAAAACAAAAAAAAGCATATAAAGTTTTACATTTATTAATTTTATTTAAAAAAACAAAAAACAAAAAAAGAACAACCATAGTAAGTTGAACATTTTTTGATGTTAATAAAAAATGCAGACTAAGTTTAATATTAGTTGATTTTATTTTTTTGAAACAAGAAACCAAAAAAAAAAAAAACTGTAATAAGTTGAAAATTTGTTGATGTTAATAAAAAAAGACAGTCAAAAACTAAAAATTCTGTATTTGATTTTTATTTTTGTAAATTTGTTGAAGTTAATAAAAAAAATTAAAAAAGTAAAAATTCTATGTTTGATTTTTTTATAAGAAAAAAAAAAGAAAATCCAAAAAAATATATACCCTGGGAATGTTCATCTTTTATAGTTTTTGCATAGCAACAATGCCATCAAGTGGCATGTGTTCTAATCAACTATTACCAAAAAAGGAAAGTAAACTCAAAAGTATTTCTAGATTGGAAAATAAAAAAACTTGCTGGAATATTTTTTAAGAATGTTTATAATTAATCAACAGTAACCTGTCAATGACTGATTTTTTTTTTTAAAAAAAAAGTAAAAGAGAAAAAGTTACTATTAAAATAACAAATAGATTTTTTATACTTCCAGCAAAGAATTAAATGTGAAAATATATTTTTAACAATTTTATGATTTTGACATTAAAATATTATACGATACAAATATGAGTATGCATGCACATTTTTATGTGTGCACACACATATGCTAAATTAGTTATTATTTAAGTATTATTAAAAATGAATTTCATTTATAGGTTTATGAATTCAAATATGTTAATAAATTATTATACCACGTGTTTGATGTAAACCTTGTATGAGGTAATTATAACATCAAAATGCAATAACTTAAAATTTTTATTATTACTTTATGACAATTCAAATATGTTAATAAATTATTATACTGCACATCCATGCAATGATATATATGTGTTGCATGTAAAACTAGTATGAGGTATTTGTATCATTAAAATGTGATAACTAAATTTTTTATTATTATTTTATGATTTTAAATATTATTATATTATACATCCATGCAATGATATATATGTGTTTGATGTAAACCTAGTGTCAGGTATTTGTATCATTAAGATGTGGTAACTTAAAATTTTTATTATTTTATGACAATTCAGATATATTTATAAATTATACTGCACATCTGTGCGCATATATCAATGCATGTCATGTAGACATATATGTAAAATTTAATCAATATTTATTGTTAAATGTCTATGCACTGATATATGTAGGTATTTTATGTAAACCTATTAGAACATATATGTAAATTTCAATGTGATAACTTAAATTTTGTTTTTATGTTAATCAAAATCAGAAAGAAAACCACTAAACATCACATGATCACTATTTCTTATGCTAGCACATACTGTATGGAGAGTTTTGCCTGTTTCAAAATCAGAAAACTTAATTCATATGTGTATAGCCATATTCTGCAGACCTTAATGTCATTTTTAATTGTTATTAATAATCTTATATTTCATTGTTAAAATTATCCCAGTGAACTTAATTCTAAATAGTTAGAATATTATATGTTGCATCATGTCTTGGTCACAGTAAGAGTTACACAGGCAAAACTCTCCATACAGTATTGTCACTCAATGCAAGCCAGAGTAATCAATGGATGTCAGAATGCTTGTATATAATCCCCATCTAGTGCATACTCATCCAATATCCCAAGACTATTTTCTGGCTTGTTGCCTTCATCAGCAAGGAGCCTTGGATCTGAGAACCCTGCACCTAGGTCTTAGGTGCAGTTCTCTCAGATCCAAGGCTCCCCACTGATGAAGGCTACAAGCCAGAAAATAGTCTGGGGATACTGGATGAGTATGCACTAGATGGGGATTTTATACATGCCTTCTGACATCCATTGATTACTCTAGTTTGTATTGAGTGGCAATACTGTATGGAGAGTTCTGCATATTTTAATAACAGTTATAAGTAAGCATAAGAAGTTGTGATCATGTAATGTTTATTGGCTTAACAATTACACAGCTTGTGTTTTCTGAGCCATATTCATGCATTACAGTCTATTATATAAAATAGATGTATATTAGTGTTTATGGGTATCCAATTGATAATGATCATTGTGGATTGCCAGAAAAGGATATTCTTTAAAGTCCATGCACTACATTTTATTTAGTTTAGTATTTATCAGAATTTAAGTTTATAGTTGATCAGTACATTAATAGTATTAAGTGACAGAGCATTGAAGATGATCAGCATGTTTTAATATCCCAGCATTATTGTTTTTATTGTTATATATTCTGATGAATTAGCACTTAAGTTTATGCATCCAAATTATATTTAAATAATTGACTCAGGTAGGAAGGATTAAATAGTTAGCCTGGTCTACAAAAGACCCATTTCAAATCCAGTCACAAGATTTACTGTTGATTTATTTTATTGTTGATCATTCATGATGATGGATGTATTATACTTATTTATAATGCTAGTGAACTTATAGTAAATTATGTTGATATAGTTAGCTGGGTTGATCTCTCAGAGTGATCTCTCAAGATCTCTCATGCTTATTACTTAATATATAACATTATTTTTATATTTTATATTAAATATTGATATTTAATTTTATATCTATATTGAACTGGGGTTGATGATGATTTGCCATCTCTCCAGGTTCAATCCCAAATACCTCCATATTGTTACAATACTTATCCACAGTAGTAAATTTGTTCTATATGCTTTGGAAGGTTATCCCTTACTATTCCCATTATTTGCTCAGATAAAGGAAAGGCTATCAACATTTCTAACTTATCTGCCTCTCCTCTAAGGAATTGGGTATAACTACTTTTATTTGTAGTAAAAATGTCTTGGGAGATCTGATAATGAATGTTATTTGACCAACTTCTCTCCAAAAACTAGACAACTAAATGTTTGAAATTCTCACAGGATTTTGGTCAATCAAATAAAGATTGCTCCAGTCTTTTGCTGTGGCATACAAATGATTAATCAATATAGCCAACTTGGAAAGTTTTATATTCTGAAAAAGAAAACATTTACTGACATAATAATTTTAGGTGTAGTAAACAAATAATAAAGTAAATTATAGGCAGTATTAAATAAAAATTTTCTCTTATTTTCTTGTTAAAGCTCAGATTCATGATCCCACTAAGCAAAAACAAATATTAATAAAAATATTTCAAATATCCATAAAACATTAAACGACAAATACTTAACTATATGAATAGAATAAAAAATATCTTTAAATATAACCAAAAGTAATAATGAAAAAGTTATGCAATGTGATTAAAAAAATTAATTCAAATATCTTCACTTAGTGTTCCAGTCCTTTAATTTTAGTTGCAATTTTACAGCTTTGCCTATGACTTTATGTTACTGGCTTGTTTTAATAAGGGTGTATAGATTTGTGGTCCAATTTTTGTTTTTACTTTCTTATGAGTGATTTCCTTTCATTGGTAATTGTTTTTTTATTACTGTTTTCAGGCCATTTCTTTTTTCATTGATTAAAATTTTGTCTATTAAAGTTTCACCATTTCATGCAGAGATTTTGCAGTCAAAAAATTTGAAAAATCAATGGAGGTCAGGTGGGTTATTTATTGATAGGATCAATCACAATTGATGCCATTGGGCTGTTCACCTCTAATCTTGGTATCTACTACAACATTAAATTTCATTAAACCACTTACATCATTAATATGCAAATTCAATGACAGTTTGTTATTTCTACTGTCAAAACGTTAAGCTATATTTAAATAATTAATTGTAAAAATTAATTTTTGATTGTAGCTAAATATCAATATGCTCTGTATTTATTGTGTAATGATATGAATATTATTAAAATTCATGAAGAACAAAAAAGTTGCAAAGG
This sequence comes from Epiperipatus broadwayi, assembly GCA_028023455.1. Taxonomy (NCBI): domain Eukaryota; kingdom Metazoa; phylum Onychophora; class Udeonychophora; order Euonychophora; family Peripatidae; genus Epiperipatus; species Epiperipatus broadwayi. The sequence continues at coordinate 227,465 of JAQFVV010013043.1, read as the reverse complement.
ATTGGATTAGAAGTGGATTTTTGAACCCTATAAAAAAATGAACATATATCACGATAAATAAATGTGAAATATGGATAACAAAAGTGAATAATTATTGATAGAATAGATCATTGAATATATTAAAAAACAAATAGATAAACAATAAATTGACCTTCAAATCTACTCAAGTCCTACTTTATCTTCAATCATATCACTTAAAGCTAACAAAAACAAACTTTTTAAAAGATAAATTAATAAAAAGTTTTAAATTACAGATCTTTTATATTTATTCATAATTCTGAAGATATAATTTGAATAAAACAATTCGCCTTGGGCTTTTAATATTCTTAAATCTTTAGCTTAATTTTTTTTATCATTAGAAAATTTTATTCTATTGTCAAAACAATGATACATTGACAAATGTAAATTAATAAAAAAGAAAGAAAAGATTTTAAGCTATGAACACAAAACGAAAATCTAAGTAACAAATCATAATTGTAATTGATGTGAAGATTCGACATAATGACAGTAATTAATATAAGAAAAATAAAAAGCGTTTCATCTCTTATACAGCTTGATGGTTACGATATAAAAACCTATTAAAATACAATTTGCTATAAATATCTGAACTTACAAATATTAATAAAAGAAAAATAACACATTTTTATTAATTAATCAGTATAATATTTTAAATATTGTATTATGATAGACATATATATATATATATATAATTAAATATCACAACCAGCAATGCTATCTATTAGCTAATAATTTAGATTCTATAATACAACACTAGATACCACTACTGGTTAATTGTATACGTTAGATTGTCTTGATATTTGCTTAAACGAAATGGTAATTAGCGTGCATTGGTTGCATTTGATATACATATAATTATACTTTTCGGTACTGTGGTATTAGAGCTGCGACATGAAGAATTATAATCGTTTAATCATTAAATTAATTAGGTTATTAAATCAAAAACATATTTTAAAATCTACATTAAAAAAAAAAACAATTTAACAAAAAAAAAATACGAAAAGTATTAATGTGAAGAATAGTTAAAATGCTTGTTGAAATCAAACTGAGTGTGTGTTTCCACGTACATATTCTGCATAATCTATTTTAATACATTGTACAGGCTTACACCTGCATTTATATATGTAATATATACGGGATTCGAACTCAGACTTTTACACGACCTACAACTCTCAGTGCCTTCTTATATTGCTGACTCACCTTATCACTCACATGTTGAAAAGATAAATAATCATTAATATATGTATTTTGTGCTAAACTAGCACTCATCAGTTGGTTCAGATTATTATCTCCATACATATATACAATTAGTACTCAGCTTTATATTAAGATAACCAATCTTCATACTTTAATGAGTGCTGGTTTAGCACGAAATACGGATATTGGTGATTATTTATCTTTTCAACATGTGTGTGATCAGGTGAGTCAGCAATATAAGATGGCACTGAGAGTTGTTGGTCGTATGAAAGTTTACGTTCGAATCCCGCATATATTACATATATAAATGCAGGTGTAAGCCTGTACAATGTATTAAAATAGATTATGCAGAATATGCACGTGTAAACACACACTCAATTTGATTTAAACACGCATTTTAACTATTCTTTACATTAATGCTTTTCGTATTTTTTTTTTTTTTGATAAATTGGTTTTTTTTTAATGTAGATTTTAAAATATGTTTTTGATTTAATAACCTAATTAATTTAATGATTAAACGATTATAATTCTTCATGTCGCAGCTCTAATACCACAATACCCAATTTACAATAGTATCATTTTTTTATATTAAGGACGATTTCTTCTATAATTCTTCTATGAAGGACGATTTCTTCGATTTATTTCAATACTTTCCGTGTGACTTCATTTGCAATCACAACTTTGATAAAATTTCTTATATCACTTATTCATCTCATAAAATAGATTTTTTTTCGAAAATTCTAAATTCTCTTAGAATCTAACTGACTATTATTATCCCTTCTACCAACATTATCAACTCATTCTATTTAATTTTTTAATTTGCTCAATAATATTAGCAACCGTTTCCAGGCATTTTGTTTTTCAGTTCTTCTTAATGAATTTTAATAAACTTCTCTCCATAGTTTATTGGGTCATCTGCAGTTTTTACTATTAAGTGTTTAAATCTTAGATCAATAAATATGCCATAATAAAACATTTATTACTAAAAACTTTTCTTTCTAATGACATACACATATTTTTTATGTCGTTCATTTATATGAAATCCCACCATCCAAATTTAATCTTATGATTAATTTTAATATTGTTTTTAATAAATACAATTTAGTCTATGATTTTAGAATAAATTTGCAGCACTATGTACATATATACGTGCGTATGTGGTTGCAATTTTAATATGTAATAATCACTAAACATCACATGATCACTATTTCTTATGCTTGCTCATAACTGTTATTAAAACAAGCAAAACTCTCCATACAGTAGTGCCACAGCTCAAGTTTATTGTTTTCCAGTTTTGAGATTAGTTGCAAAATTTTTCTAAATTTTTGGACTAGCAAAAAATTCATTTTTTGACTAGTTTTAATATTTTTTAACACAATAATTGTATAATAATCATTTAAAACCAAAATAATACAGATATATACTTTATTTTTTTTCCATATGTTCTTTATTTTTAAAAGTAGAAGTTAATAAATTTGAATGTAATGCTAACAAAAAAAAAAACTATAATCATTAACATTGTAATAGCTCTTGAAATAGTTCAGTATCATCACAGTGCTAGAAACCTTTAATATATTTTGAATATTGTAAAGGTAATTTTATAATTTAAAAGAGAATTTGATAGATATTTTAAGGCTTCACATTTATTCATTCCTGTTCTAAAAATAAATTTCAATCAATGATAACTTTGTTAATTATCTGGAGTCACCAATCATATACTCACTTTATCATTATTTTTTCAATATTTGCAAACTTTTAAATATAAATTTTTATAATGTTTTTCATTTGTAAACTTATATTTCTAACACATCAACCCAATCTATTAAATTCTGATATAAAATAAAGGTTTAATGTTATAATTAAATGTTGAACATTGACAAAAATTACTACCAGAGCTAATAATAGAAAATGTCAACTTGTTAAAAAAGTTCAACCACCTTTACCAGATAAAAATATAACCACTTTCATTGATTTTTAAGTTTTTAATTAAGATTTGCAAGTGTAAATAATGGTATTTGCAAGCTTTTACATTAATTCATAAAAATGTTGTTACAATGTGAATCAATTTTGATTATAAATTAAATAATCATCACAAAATTAAATCTCCAAGTATTCATTTTAATACTTTTAACAAATGTTCCATTATTGATAAATATGTAATAGTAATAATTAAAAGAGCCAAAAAAATTTCCTATCATCATCTTTGTTAGTTTTACTAAGATATTGTCAATATTTGCTCTGATAAAATACCTAACCCTGTTTGAACTCAATAATGTTAGTTCCATAACTCATCTAATATTGTAATTTTTCATTATCCATATTTATAATATTTAAACAGTATTAAACTGTTGCACATGCGCTTTGGATTTTAACTATAAAATGAATGAATACTAACACTTCAACCACATGATAAAGTTTTTGGAAAAGATAGAATGGCCATTCTATCTTTTCCAAAAACTTTATCATGTGGTTGAAGTGTTAGTATTGGCCATTCTATCTTTTCCAGAAACTTTATCATGTGGTTGAAGTGTTACTATTCATTCATTTTATATTTAAAATCCAAAGCGCATGTGCAACAGTTTTATGCTGTTTAAATATTATAGTTTATAAAAAACATTACACTATATAATATAATTGACTTATTATCCATATTTGTAATGTATCACCCATATTTATACCCATTTCATAAAGAGTGTAACACAGGTATTAATTAATTTAATAAATGTTTTGAGATAAATAAGAACCTAAAAAAAAGTGAATAATTTTTATCTATCAAATATAATTAAATGATAGCCAATACAAGATATTTGATTAAATTTAATAAAGATGAATCTAGAAGATCTTCATAAGCTTCTATGATTATTACATATTAAACAGGCAAAACTCTCCATACAATAGTGCCACTCAGTGTAAGCCAGAGTAATCAATGGATAACAGAAGACTTGTGCATAAAAACCCTATCTAGTATCTACTCATCCAATATCCCCAGACTAGTTTCTAGCTTATGGCTTTTATCAGTGAGGAGCCTTGGATCTGAGAGCACTGGACCTAAATTTTGTAGTTAAGTAGAGATAAAAGGTGGCTGCTGGAGAGTTGCATTAGATCCTAAGATCTAGATGCAGTGCACTCAGATGCAAGACTCCTCACTGACAAAAGCCATAATCTAGAAACTAGAGGGTATTTGGATGAGTAGGCACTAAAGAGGGATTTTATGCACAAGCCTTCTGACATCCATTTACTACTGTGTCTTGCACTGAGTTAAGCTTGTGGAGGGTGGATTAAATTACTTTGATGTTATTAACTATTGAAAAATATAGAGCTCTTCAGATTTTTTTAAAAATTAGTACATCAATATTATATAAATTTTATTTTCAAACATTTAATAAGCATAAAAACTGGGAAAATTATTGGAGGTTGTGCACAGGAGGACTGTGTGCGGGCATTCAATTTGTATGGGGCACAAAAAGCACTTCATTAATAGGGGTGTGAAATAACATTAATAATTAATAAAATTTATATGAAAATGGTTAGATTTACAAATCACTCCATTGTTAGAAACACATTCTGATTATAAATATTTTTTATTTAAATATAAGAGGATTACTTTTTTACTTAAATTGTTTGAAATATATTAAATATTATATACTCTATCTTTGAGCTACAATAAGATATTATTTATTAAATTATTATTATATTAAATAAAAATGTTTATATTTCTGAATTAGTCTATTGCTAGAAACATGTTCTGATTGTAAATATTTTTTGTCTAAATATAAGACGATTATTTTTTTTCTCAGACTTGTAATAATTTTTGAAATATACAAAATTATATATTTTTTACCATTGCGCTAAATCGAACAGATCTATATCAGTGATGGGGAATCTTTTTATGTGTGCATGCCAAAAATTTCCAAAAAATATTTATTAAATGATTGGCTGCCATAGTGTTATTAAATCAAAATATAAACAACTTCATTATTGCAGTTTTTTAAAAGTTTATAAGACAAGATAATAACAATAATAATTAAACAAAATTTCTAAATAAGCTAAATACAAGTGAACGATATTTATTTAGAAGAGCACAAGTTGAATAAAATGTAATAGTAAAAAATTAATAGTAATTAAAACAAAATTTTTAAAATAAACATATAAAATCATCATAAATATATATTATTTAATGGGATTTTTGCTATTGCATATTGAATGCCAAATGTTTTATATCTGGTTAATATTTTGTCACTTTTAATAATGTACCTGCTACACTAGATTCATCTGTTATTCTATTTCTCGAACTGTCTTTAATTTAGTAGTCGTTATTTTTTTAAACAATCAATTGTTTCAGGAATAGCATTCCAGACAACCAATAGTTTCTCTTCAGCATTCTTTTTACATATATCCAATAATCGATCATTTTCTATTGTTTTTAACTCATTCTTCAAGTCAATAAATTTCTGTTTTCATATAAAACTAGATTGAAAATCGACTAATTTTTTAATATCTTTCAAATTATTCCACTTAAGAATTTCTAACTTGAGACTATTTGTTGATTTTACGTCTGGGTATAAAATAAATTTTTGATATTTCAGAAAATTGTCTGAACTGTGTAAATCTTAAAGAAAATTAATCAATTATCGATTAAACAGCATAAAAGTCTTGTCAATTTTACTTGATCTGGGTTTTCATGAGATTCTAAATCAGTCAAGAACTTTTTTAGATGTGGAAAATATTTGAAGGTATAAGAACATCATGGTTGAAATTTTATAATTTAACTTCAAATGCTTTGATCAGATCAAACATGATAACAATTGTCTTATTATAACCTTGCAGTTTCACATTTGATTCATTTAGATGTGAACACATATCAATAAAAACATTTAATTTTGAAAGCCATTCAACATCCATTAATTTATTATATTTTTCAATGATTTTCTCATTATGTAAAATTAGTATAATTTCTTTTAAACCCTCAATGAATCTTTGAAGAACATTTCCTTACCTTAACCATCATAACCATAGTACACTAAGTTTATCTCACTTAATGTTTAGATATAAACCTGCTGACGTATAATGCAATAAAAAAACAAAATTAGATGTCCAATACCATTGTTAAATAAAATGAGAAAACTATTTTCTTTACCAGACATAAGCACCATCTGTAGTTACTGATACAATTTTGGCAACATCTATGTTTTAAATATCTATTCCTTTTGTTGTTATTACTAATGAGGGTAAACTGATCAATTCTTCTTTGATATTATTCCCAACACAGTAGCAAATAAAAATAGCCAAATGAGCTGATCCATTTATATAAGTCTGTACTTTCATCAAGGCAGAGAGAAATTAAACTAGAAGATTTTATATCTCTTTTTTGTTGGTAAGTTATATTGTTAGCCTTTTACAGGATTCTTTCTTTAACTGTATTTTTAGCAAATGATATATCTTTTATGCTCTGAATAATTTTTGCTTTGTTTTCAAAATCTTCAAAAAGAACTGGTGCACATTCCATACAAGCTTCTTTCATATATTCTTCATCATTAAAAGGTTTCCCACGTTTGGCAATTACATTTGAAATAAAAAAACCAGCAGCAGTTATATGTGAATGATTTTCGATAAATTTCATTATAGGTGTTGATTGAATATTTATATTTTTAAATACTTGGCAATATATTCTTTTTGTTTATCTTTACTTTTTTCACAGAGCAATTTATAATTGGTCTCATAAAGCCATTTTACTGATAATGTTCTCAATACAAACTGTTTTAGAATATAAAATGCATACTACTCTGGTGCCTTTGTTAACAATTCCATACTCCTAAGACTATCAATTTTGAAATTCTCTACTGTTGATAATTTTTCTTTTTTCTTTTCACTAATCATATCCATATATTGGTAACAAATTTATTTAAAAGTAAATTTAAATGAGCTTTAATAATTTTATAAATAAAAAGATTTATCATTTCACTTTTACAGCAAAACTTCAAGCAAAAAAAAAAAACATCGTTTGATGGCATTGATTAAGCATTTCATTCCTTTATTCGCGATTTTGATTACATTAAAAAATAAATGGTGTCAACACATTTAGGTGAAAAAAGATTAGGACAGAAAATCATTTGATTACTTTTACTTTAAATTTGAAAAAACTTACTTCAAAGAGTTATAAAATATTTTGCTGAGTTTACTTTCTAATCATTTGGTTTATAGAATATCATAACACAGCATACCTTTATCACTTTATTTGACTTACAATATCATAATTTATTGCTTCTAATCGGAATTTAATTGTAAATTAAATTTTAATATAATATTATATTTATTTATTTTACCTCTACTTTACAGTAAATTTTTATTAGTACAGATTTTAGCAACAAAAAAAATATTGAAGAAAATTATGATGTATAAATAGTTCATGTGCCAGTAAAAAATTCGAATGTGCCATCTCAGCAGCATGCCATAGGTTCACCACCACTGATCTACATTATTTCACTACGATAATGAATAAAATTTGCATGTAAACAAAAATGTTTACATTTCCAAATTATCTTTATTTAAACATTCTAATTTATATTAAAAATGACACATTATTATCAAAAATTTGGGATAACTGATGAGTGTTGGTTCAGCGCAAAATGCATCTTGGGATTCATTTGTTTTTTATTGTATTTTTATTTATATGAAGAATAAAAAAGAAAAAGGAAATGTGGAGATTATTAAAATAATTTGTTTAAAAAAACTTATTTAAAACATTATCTCATAATAATTATGTGTAATAGGTAATTAAGCTTATCAGTCATATTTTATAAACTCTTCTGTTGTTTATTGGTATCATAACCTAAACTTGGGATTTGATTCTGATGCAGTCTCATTCTTTTAACACATATTATATTTTTTCTTTTTAATATCAATATTATCATTTTTTAACACTATTATAATTTTTTACATATTTTACTAATTTGCTTTTAATTGGATTTGGATAGTTATGAAATTTATTAGCTAAAATTTGTAATTGATCCATAAAATTATGCAAAAACATGATGGTCCAAGCATAAAAGAAAAACAATAAAAAACAATTTTTTAAAAAGATATTTCACACACTTTATTAAAATGGTATTATCGTTTAATATCATCTGTTGATTGTAACAACAATGCAACATTACTTGTAATCATTCTATTGAGAAAGTTCCCACAAAATTATTTATCTGTTCTAGAAAAATAAACCAATTGTTTGATTTTTTGTAGTTATTATAGTCTATAATTAAACAAAACAAAGTGCAAGGCATAGTATAATGTCATCTAAAATTTATCAAATAAAGTGTGAAAATTTCTTTCATAAAGTAAATGTAATGCAAATCTTTAAAATCCCTAGATGCCTGACTATATGGCATGACTAAGTTTTTATACTGAAATAACAAATATCATCATCATTATCAACCATTATCAATCCACTGCAGGATGAAGGTCTCTCCAAGTTTAATCCATCTTCTCTGATCTTTAGCTTCTCTTCTCCACATCACCCCTGCACACTTTCTTATTTCATCCATCCATCTCACATGTGGTCTCTTTCTGGGTCTTTTACAATCTCTTGGAATCCAGTTTAAAATTTCAATTGTCCATCTATTATCATCTCTTCTAACAATATGTCCAGCCCAACTCCACTTCAATCTTTTCATTTTTTCAATGAGGTCAGTAACACCTGTTTGTTCTCTTACCCATACATTGTGTTTACGATCTCTTCTTGTTACTCCCAACATACATCTCTCCATACTTCTTTGAGTGGTCTGAAGTCTCTGAATTGCTCTTCTATTAAGTGTCCAAGTCTCAGATCCATAAGTAAGAACTGGTAAAACACATTCAAATATACACAAAAATAAATCATGAAGTTAAAATAAGTATTCTAGTATGGAACAAATATAGCAAAAAAATGTTATGCACGAGAGATTCTTAATAAAATAAAGTAAAAAAAAAAAAAATTATTTTTAACTAATTAATATGTGGGTTAGAGTCAACCTAGTTAAAATTGATTGCTATTTATCATACCATGGATATCAAAATCAGGAGAGTTAATATGTAAATAAAAAGGTAAAAGTGTATATAATTATACTTTTTAATATTCTACTGTGTCTTTTGTTAAACAATTCATTGTCTTTTACTTTTCTTTCATGAATAGAGATTCCTTTTCATATGATAAAAAACATTCATATATTTAAAAAATAAATTATCTTCTTTGCAAATATGTATTAAAATTGTATAAATTGGTGCATGTACAGTATAAATAATTATTTATTATAAATATGATTTTGAATCAATATTTGAGAAACAAAATAAAATACATATAATGCAAAAAATATGTTTTCTTTTCTTTAATGTTTTATTATGAATTTTTTAATAACATTGTCCCAATTGAATTTTTTTAAGAATCCTGATTCATGCTTAAAAATGCTCATGAAGAGAATCATTCTTGACCTGACCAGAACATTGTAAAATATTTAAGTAAATAATGTAATTGAAAAATCTGTGTTACCACATAACCAATGTTAAACCACTCAACATCACATGATCACTATCTCATACTAGCACAATAATTGTTATTAAACAATTCAAAATACAGCAAAACTCTCCATATAGTAGTGCCATCTTGTGCTAACAAGAGCAATCAATGGATGCCAGAAGGCTTGTGCATAAAATCCCTATCTAGTGCCTACTCATCCAATATCCCCCAGACTAGTTTCTGGCTTGTGGCCTTCATCAGTGAGGAGCCTTGGATTGGAGAGCACTGCACCTAGATCTTAGGATCTAATGCAACCCTCCAGCACCCACCTTTTAACTCTATTTAACTACAAAACTATGAGATTGAAATTGAAAACACTATTAATATTTTCAACCCAAGCTCAATAGCTTATGTAGTCATATGGGTCTGAACTCAATTCAGTACCCATACATTTTGGTGTCTTTGGCTCTTTAACAACCATAGCCACCACTATCCTATTAGGCAGGATTGGTGTTAAACCACTCAACATCACATGATCACTATGGAGAGTTTTGCTGTATTTTGAATTGTTTAATAACAATTATTGTGCTAGTATGAGATAGTGATCATGTGAGGAATGAATAATTATTGGTGTCCTATAAATCTTTTTGCTATAGATTTTGCAAAATGCCAATATATAAACCAAAGAAGTAAAGAAAATCAGCAGATTAATAGACATTTGAACATGGAATAAAATCTGTTGAATACATGTTTGAAATACATATAATAAATGCATTTTACTGAGGCATGATGAAAGGCTGCCTGAATTATTTGTGACAAAAGAACCCATTTATATATGACAACATTATTAAATTAATTATTGACTTAGAATGGGCTGTAGAATGTTTTCATTCACCTAGAAAAAACACTCAATTATTACTCTCATATTAATTAATAAACTTAACATTTCCTTATAGTTTGTTTAAAAAATTACATATAAGATTAATGGTAAATATATTTAATAATATACAGGCAATATTAAAAATAAATATGTGGGTATGGTGATTTGTAACCTGTCCAAGAATTTGTCCTCATGATCTTTGTTTATTTTTTTAGTTTTTTCACTAAATAATAAGAACAATAAATGCATGAGAATTTTATATTTAATCTTGCAATATGTGAATAGGGAAATTTGTAATTGTTTGAATAATAGCATTTTTTTTTATTATTTCTGTATTTTGACAAAATAATATCAACATTAAATATGAAAATAGAAAGATTTCTGCCTCATGCTCTATAAGTTGGGGAAAAACTAAAAAGTCTTGTCCAAACACTTATACTGATGACATGAAAGCAGATAGAAAAAAGTTTTTGAACAACACTGCCCTCAGTATTTCTGTGTTGTGAACTGGAAAGATCATGGGACTCAAGTAGACACATCTTATGTGCTTGGTTTAAAAAAAGATATTGGATTATCCTACCTTTTCATGCTATGCCAGAACAGGTAAACCTAATTTCTCATCATCAAGAGAAAACAGGCATCTGAAAAATGTGCACATAGCTCAATCATCTGCTCTGATGAGTAGAAAGACTTTGCATGCTGAGATGGTAAGGGATTTCAACATTTTACTATTGTCTACTAGCTTTATTATGTAAATCCAAAGATAGGAGTTCTCATCAAGGAAATTGAACATTTTCGAGCTGATGCAAAAAGTAAAAGTTCAAGAGAATAAGAAGTATGCCATCAGAATTATTATAGTCCCATCTGAATTTTATTTGGAAAATGTGGTTATAGAACACTGGTTTCATTTGTAGCTTTTCTTCAGGACATTTACACTATTCACTGATGCTGATAAAAAGATTAGTTTTTTTTTTTTTTGGTTTATAGTATTACTTTAAAAAAACAATACTTCTTGTAATATTTAAATATAAGTATAGTATACGTACTTAAGCTACATTCAATTAAAGGGAATTTGAACTCAGACTTTCAAATCCCTTCTGTAATTTCTCTAACTAATACAACCAATACATATAACCACATACTTGTGAAAAAGATAAATGATCTTCAATATATGTATTTTGTGCTAAACCAGCACTAATCAGTTGGTCCAGATCATCATCATCTTACACACATATATACAATCAGTTGCTCAGTTTTATATTAAGATAGAAAATCTACAAACTTTAATAGACATGCTTCAATCCTCACCACTTTCCAATTCTTCAGCTATACATATTGAAAATATGATGAATGTAGGACATTATTAAGTCCATTTAAATACATATAAGAGGGATGAGCAAAATATAGTATATATATATACATAAGCTAGATGTAATTAAAGGAGATTTGAATCCGACTTTCAAGCTCCTTTCAGTTATTTACTCTATCTAATATAGCCAATACGCATGACCTCATACATGTGAAAAGCATAAATGATTTCCAGTAAAAGTATTTTGTGCTAAACCAGACTCATTAGTTGGTCCAGATAAATACCACTTGTATTTTTTTTAAAAATGTACTACGTGTATATAATATTTTGTTAATTAAAAACTTTTGTTTGGTTTATAAATTAAATTTTTTTTTTAGCTTGCAGGTTTATTTTCATACTATTTGTAAATTATAGTTATAGTATATATATAAAAAACTACCTGTGCATACTATTTGTTGTTTATTATTAGCATGCTATTTGTTAATTAAAATTTTTTAAATTTTAACTTTATGTCAATTATAGTATTATTTTGATAAAAGTACACATAACAGCCTCAGTAAATATTTCTTATTGTTCAAGGAAAACTACTATTTGTAATTAAAATTTAGCACAAATTAAAAAGACATCAAAAATGAAGGAAATAAAAACAGAAAATTAAATAGAAGTGCAAATTTTCTATTTTTTATTAAAATTATGTAGTACAATTATACACGACACACACTGTTTTTCTTGTTTGTTTGTTTGTAAATATATCACACACACACAAACAGAATACCATTACTTGTTCCATTTATTGCTCACTTATTTTGGTAGCGCCACCGGATGTCTAAAAATTCCAGAGTGTATATAAAATCGATATCCAATTTTAATATGTTTATAAATAAAAAATTTAAAAGAAAAAGAATATGGTAGCTATTTTCACTTTTCTGTTCTTTCGTTTTCTTTACATGGCTGTAATAAGATAAAATTTCCATTTTTTTTTTTAAACATAAATAATATTTTCCAAATATTGCATTAAAAAAAAAAATTCAATTACAAACGTCAAATGGAAAATTTCCAGCATTCCTGCCTCACACACACATTTTTTTAAAAACAATTTTATTATTTATGCTTTTTTTTCTGCCCAAGAACTTCATCTAATATTGTAGTTTCATTATGAAATACAAAATAATCTAAAGATGAGAAGCATTAAAATACGCTACAATAAGAAAGACTAATTGACATATATAATCTAAGATGAAAAGTTGATAATTGTTATTATTGACTTTTTAATTGCATTAAATATATAAAAGTTTTTTGTTTTTTTTTCATAATATTATTATTGATGAAACAACAATTAACAATTTTATGGGAAATTTTGTGAAGAATTAATTAACTAGGTGGTTATACACAGTAATTATTAATGTCCTTCTGGCTATTGACAATTAAATTAATAGGAACAATTATATGTATGGTAAATTTAAATACTTATTTATAGTCTTTTTTATTAAATTTAAATAAAATATAATTAACTAACTGAAAGATATGTGTCAGTTTATTTAGATTAGATATGTTAAATTTGTTTAAAACATTCTTTTTTAATTATTAGAATTAATAATTTAACTCTCTATGAATTAAGTTGACAAGTGCAGAGAAGAACGATGTGATACATATTTATATGCCCTAAAATATTTACCTAGAAATACTATGGAAAAAAAATTGGCAAATAAATATTTTTTTTAGTTGTTCATTATTTTAAATGACATAAATTATACCTTCGTCTACATATAGATGATGTGTGTGTATGTTTAAAATTAAAAAGCAAATATATTAATCTTCAACTGAAGTTTCAAGTTTATATCTGTGCTAGAGATAATCTCTAGTTTAGAAAATGATTAGTAATAATCATTATTGTATTTATCTGAAATGGATGGCGTCAAAGTTGTGAGTGGAGTGAGTTTGACAATGGTAAATAAAAATGTAACAATGAATCATTTTATCTGTCCTCATACACTAGATATAAAGACTATATTTTTTATAAGCCACGGATTATATGGCATGTAGATTTTTTTCCTGTACATGTTAATATTTATATATAATTTGCAATTAATAAAGTTTATTTTATATTAAAAAAAAGTATAGAGAAGGTAAAGCAATTCATTGTAGGGTACAGGTTTTTCTAGCATCTTTCCATAAATTAACAATGATGAGAAACTATAAGTATCTGATAAGTCTGTTGCCAGGGATTGGTATTTTATTATGTTTTCTCCAAGCTTTACTTTCTAATAAATAATAGATAGTTAGAGAGCCATTTTTGTCTAATAATCAGATAGCTAACTATAATGGCTATGAGCCATTTACTTAAAAAAAATCCTAGTTTGCATAAAAATCTGAAGCATTTTCAAGTTTTATTCAGGTCATGGTTATAGTAGGCAAATGCACTAACCACTACATTATGAGGACTTTGTTAGTGTTAAATATAGAAGTGGAATAATTCTTAACAAACTATGACCTTAATGACTAATAATTTTTTTTAATGATTACATTCACTCTCAAGCTAATTTATATAATATAAATAGTAACATGTATTTTCACTAACTGGGTATAGATAGATAGAAAAGCAGTGAACACTTTAAACAATACCAATACCACTAACAATCAATAATCTCAATCTGTTGTCATGACAATCTTCTTTAAACAATAAAGATGGAAATCCACCTTTATATATGATCTAATATCTTTATATAGATATGAAAGATGACAACTTGAGTACAAAAAATTAAAATATTAATTCAAAAAAGTTTAAATAAACATCATTAATTAAACAGATAAATATAACCTACTCTGAAAGCAGACAAATAAATAGTTAATTATAACTTACAAACTATAATTATAACTTTCAAACTGTACTCCAACTATGTATTATTTAAATAATAAAGCTAATAATTCCCAAGGTTAGATAGGTAAATAATATGAATGGATGAAAGCAGTCAATATTTAAACAATATCAATGACAACGAACAATCTCAGTCTCCTTTAAACAGTATATATAACCAAACATAGCTTATGAAAATACATGTTACTAAATAAATAATCAATCAAACAAGATTGAAATAAACAACTATTAATAATTATATTTAAATATTTATCAAACCGGCTTTCATCTCCATTGAGACCTTCTCAAGATATTATGTTATACAATTCACATAAACAAATAATAATATTCACTCCATCTACTGGACATTATTTACATTATATTTCATTTTCTTTTTAAACATGTCCATATATTATAAATAAATAAATTTAACATATTATACATCTAAAAATTTTAACAATATCCCCCCCCCAAAAAAAAACAAAAACAATTAAATATATATTTTACATCTTTTAAAAAATAAAAAATAAAAATAAATAAATAAATTGGTATTTACATATGTACAACAATTTCCTACACTTTCCAATTGTTTAATAAAGCCCATTTCCCACCTAATTTAGTTGGACCTTTTACTATATTTACACATTTGTCTAAGTTTTCTTGAATATATAATGTTTCATAATATATTCTCTTATGGTAATTCTTCACATACTTAATAACACTTATATTTTCCTCACACTTCATTTTATGCCCTGTATCCAAATAATGCAAATATGGCCCTGATCTCATGTCTTTTCTATTAATTGCTCGATCATGTTCCTTACCTCTCTCACCTGTCATTCTCTCTGTCTGTCCTATATATATTTTATTGCATTTTCTACATCTAATTTTATATACCAGCCCCATCACACTACTAATACAATAAAATATATATAGGACAGACAGGGATAACAGCAGGTGAGAGAGGTAAGGAACATGATCGAACAATTAATAGAAAAGACATGAGATCAGGGCCATATTTGCATTATTTGGATACAAGGCATAAAATGAAGTGTGAGGAAAATATGTGTTATTAAGTATGTAAAGAATTACCATAAGAGAATATATTATGAAACATTATATATTCAAGAAAACTTAGACAAATGTGTAAATATAGTAAAAGGTCCAGCTAAATTAGGTGGGAAATGGGCTTTATTAAACAATTGGAAAGTGTAGGAAATGGTTGTACATATGTAAATACCAATTTATTTATTTATTATTTTTTATTTTTTAAAAGATGCAAAATCTATATTTAATTATTATTATTTTTTTTTGGGGGGGGGGATATTGTTAAATTTTTAGATGTATAATATGTTAAATTTATTTATTTATAATATATGGACATGTTTAAAAAGAAAATGAAATATAATGTAAATAATGTCCAGTAGATGGAGTGAATATTATTATTTGTTTATGTGAATTGTATAATATAATATCTTGAGAAGGTCTCGATGGAGATGAAAGTCGGTTTGATAAATATTTAAATATAATTATTAATAGTTGTTTATTTCAATCTTGTTTGATTGATTATTTATTTATTTCTGTTTGTGACAACATTATAGACAAATAAATCATATTGGATATTTGACCATCATAGTAATACATGTTACTACAAATATCTTGCATAACAGTAGAAAACTCTCTATTCAATAGCGCCTCTAAGTACAAGCCTTCAGTAATTAATGGATGCAGGAATGGCTGTGCATAAAATCTCTATCTAGTCCTTACTCATCCAATATCCCCAGACTGGTTTCTACATTGTGGCTTTCATTAGTGAGGGCCATAGATTTGAGAGCCCTGCACCTAGATCTTAGGGTCTAATACAACCCTCCAGCAGCCACTTTTATCTATTTGGTTAACTATAAAGCTATAATTCTGAGATAAAAAACACAATAATGTTTTCAACCCAAGCTCTGAACTTAATTCAGCATCTATATATTTTAGTGCCTTTGCTTTTTCTAAAATCACAATCATCAAAACATTACATGATTACCATTTCAAATATTTACCCAGGCTGTTAATAACAGTAGCAAACTCTCCATACAGTAGTGTGACCAAATGCAAGCTTTCAGTAATCAATTCTAGGTACAGTGCCTCAAATCCAAGACTCCTCACTGATGAAAGCTTCAAGCTAAAAACTTGTCTGGTGGTATTGAATGAGTAAGCACTGGATAGGAATTTTAAGCATAAACCTTCCTTAACCCATTGATTATTAAAGATGTACACTTTGCACTTGGTGGCACGGCTGTATGGAAAGTTTTTACTGTTATTAACAGCCTGTGTAGGCATATGTAAGGGTGATCATGTGATGTTTAGATGTTTTTTTTACAAATATCTTGGTCAGATTATTAGTAGAGATGGAAACATAATGGATGAAATTAATCATAGAATTAAACTTGGTTGGAGTAGAGAAGATGCATTGAATTTGGAGAGATCTTCATTCTGCAGTGGATTAGAAAATGATAATTATATAGATAATATAAGAATACCATATATATATATATATAAACATTACAAGCATAAAGCTAAACTAGTCAATATATAATCAAAACTACCCCAAATCCAAACTTCAACCAGACCAGCATAAAAATAATATTAAAACACAACCAAAGGTTTCACTGCTACAAGCAGACTTCTCAAGTGTAAAAAACTACGAGAACTACACATATATATAATATTAAAAATTACCCACAAATCCATTCACTTCCCATCCACCATTATTCTGAAGCAATTAACTTATTTAAGAGTTCTTTTAATATTAAGGGTGGATGGGAAGTGAATGGATTTGTGGGTAATTTTTAATATTATATATATGTGTAGTTTTTGTAGTTCTTTACACTTGAGAAGTCTGCTTGTAGCAGTGAAACCTTTGGTTGTGTTTTAATATTATTTTTATGCGGGTCTGGTTGAAGTTGGATTTGGGGTAGTTTTGATTATATATATATATGCATGCACACACATTATATGTTAGTAGTAAAAACCAGTTTATTTACAATATTTTTGACATAGATTTAGGCTTCAATTTTTTTTGAAATTTTTATTTTTATTTTTTACTCTTTGCAACTGCACCATACTCCACTGCAGGACAAAAACCTTTCAATCAGTTTTTCATAGGTGAATAGTGGATGATAAAGATGTGACTCACCAGGCTGACCAATTGTTAGATGGTGAGTTTATGATCTAGCCAAAAATAGCTGGATATACAATTACTGAACATTGTTGAAAATTTTTTTTTGAGCTACAAATTTGAAATACCAATATTTGTCCTGAAAGGCAGCTGTGTTACCACCATTTTAGGGAACATAAGATTTCTAAGTAGGATGTTACTATACATGTATTTTTTTACATTAATATTTAGAGTGGCAGGGTATGAAAAAGTAATTATATATATATTAAAAAAGACTTGAACTCAGATTTTCAAGCTCTTTACACACATGACCATATATATGTAAAAAGGATAAATGATTTCCAATACATGTATTTAGTGCTGAACCAACTTATGATTGTTGGTTCAGCATAAAATATGTGCATTGGAAATCATTTATCTTCTTTGCATGTATGTGAGCATGTATATCAATTGTATAAGATTGAGTGAATAAACTGTAAAGAGCTTGACAATCTGAATTCAAGACCTTTCTAATTATATTAAGTTTAGTATAGACAATATACTTATATTTGAATAATAATATTATAAAATCCAAACACTTCCATCTGCTAAAAATGTCCAATTTATATATATATATAATGATAAATAATATTTTAATAATGAATAACTATAATAACACGTGAAAATTTTTACGTGTTAATTGATTATAGAGTTCTAGAAGTGAATGAAAGATTTCCACTCTATACATTTAATATCAGTTGATTAAAGATCAATTTACATTAAAAGATATAAAGACTGATTTAAATTGGAACTCTGGCTTGTAATAGTTCTATATAGCTGAATATAAAAAGATCTAAAAAACGATAAGAGGTGGTCACTCTCTTATTGTAAAATGCTATCGAACTTTGCAGCTAGAGGGCAGTTCAATTAACATACACGAATAAGACAAAGAGCTAAGTAAAAAAAAATTAAAATTTTTTTTTTGGTTTAATGTTGTTTACGTGTACATTGATCTTTTGAGAGCAGCAATTACCGAGTATTGATTGTGGATGAAAGTATAAATTGTGATTGAGAGAGTGAGTTATTTGAAAGATTGAAAATTTTTTGTGTTTAACTGTTTGAAAGATTTTCATTTGCCATTGTAGGTATAGTAGTTTTTTTTTTAAAAAAGTTGTTCTTGTTGAATGTGTGTTAGTGTAAGGATAATTATAAAAAAGTTGTATGTAAATTTAATTCGTTTTAGTTAAGTTTGTTACTGAAAGTTTTTTTAAATTTTAAAATAAGACATTTATTTTGAGAAAAAAGGCAAGGTTTGGGAGCCTAATGTTAGAAAACACGTGGTTGTGGTTATAGTTTGATCATGTTTGGGGAAAAGTTTTTATTTTTTCTGTATAAGGGTGTGTGAAGAATAGGATATTATAAAGAGATACTTATAAAAAAAGTTGTATGTAAGTTTAATTCGTTTTAGTTAAGTTTGTTATTAAACTTTTTTTTACATTTTAAAAAAAGATTTATTTTGATAAAAAAGTTAATATTTGGGAGGCCTAACATAAGTGGTTATAGTTTGATCAAGTTTGGGAAAAAGTTAAAAAGTTTGTATTTTTTCGTATAAGGGTGTTTGGGGAATAGGAGAGTCATTATAAAGTCAAATATACAATAGGTGAATTAAAAAATAAAAATATGGATTGTATTTGTATGGCACAGTGTATATATGATCAGCAGAAAGGAATTAGATGAGCATTAGTAGAATGTACAATGTGTGTTGAGATGTATCATTTGAAATGTTTGAATAAGAATAGGATGTGACAGGTTTCTGGTTATGTAATCAGTGTGTAAATGTGATTAAAGAGGTGAGAAAGTGATTTTGAGTGTAGGTAGTCTAGAGAGAAAGTCAGAGGAGAGGAAGCAAAATGTAGTTAAGGAAGATAGGACAGAGTATGGTTTTAGTGAAATGACAGGAAGTATGGGTGGAGAAAGTAGTAATGCAATGGATATGGTTAGACAGAGAATAAGTAAGATAGAGGAAGAAGTGAAGGATGTAGAAGTAAAATTAAAATTGTTAGAGACAAAGTGTGAGGAGATAAAGGAATTACTGAGTAGAAATGATAAGGAAGAAATGGATAAGGAGGTCTAGAAGATGGTAGACAAGGTTACAGATGGAGTAGAGAAAGTAAATTATGAGACAGTGTTGATAGGAGATTCACTAATAAGAGAATGTGGGGATATAATTGCAAGGGAAAATAAAAGCAGGTATGTTAGAGTATGTATGCCTGGAGCAAAAATTAGGGATGTGACAGATAAAGTAAGAAAGCTAGGTAGTAGAGATGTATATGTTATGGTAGGGACTAATAATTTGTTAGAGCCAACAGAGAGAGTAATGGATGAGTATGTAGAATTGATTAGAAATTTGAGGGAGATTAAAGGAAGAGTAGGGGTAGTTGGAGTATTACCAAGATTTGATAAGAGGTATTTGTTAGATAGAGCATGTTTTATAAACGAGAGAGTGAAAAAATTGTGTGAGAGAAATAATTATGTGTTTGTGGATGTATGGGATTGGTTTATTGGAAAGAGAAAGTTATATAGTAAAGATGGATTGCACTTAGAAAAACAAGGAAGTAAAGTTTTAGGGAGTTTGATATTTAAAGAATATAATTCGGGAAACTTTTAAAGGAGGGTGGGCTTTTAAATTGTAATATTATCATAAACAAGATGAATGGAGGGGATATAAGAAATAAGCAAAAGATGGTTGACTTAGATATAAGTGTAGATGTGGAGAGGGAATGGTTTTGTAAGATTAATGATAAGAAAGTTTGTTATAAATGTAATGGAAAAGAAAGAATTAAAAGAATTTATAAAAGAATAGTTAGGAAAGAAAAAATTGTTAAAATTGGGTTTTTGAATACACAAGGTGGCAGGAGACCAGAAAAGTGACTGGAATTAAATAAAGCAATTGAAAATGAAGAGCTGGAGGTAATAGCAGTAGTGGAAACTCATCTAAGAGAAGAAGCTATTTTGGAAGAGGTGGTATGGTGGATGTAAACAAAAAAGAAAAAGGGGGTGGGGGTGGTATAGGTGTTATATTGAGGAAATATTTAAATATTGTTAAATGTCAAGAGCATTTGTGGTTTGAAATAAGGTTGGGTAGACAAGAATGGATGGTGGCTGTAGTGTATATAGCTACTGGAGATAGTCAAACTGTAATGGAGTGGAACCGTAGTATATATGAATGCCTAGTTAAGGATATACAAAGTTTTAAAGAAAAGGGGAAGAGAATAATGGTTATAGGGGATATGAATGAACATCTTGAAGAAATTGACAATGTAGATAATAAGAATGGTCAATTTTTGAAAGAATTTTGTCAAAGAGTGAATTTGAGCATTGGGAATTTATCAAATATGTATGAGAGACAATACACATGGTTTAGGAATAATGTATTTTACACAATAGATTATGTATTGGTAGAGAAAGAGGGAATGAATAAAATATGGAAAATTAAGGTGTTTGATAATGAAGAGAGAGTATGTAATAGTGATCATAATTTTATTGTAATAGAAATGGTTAGTAATGTGATGGAAGATAGAAATAAAGGTAGAAATAATAGTGAAAGATGTGGATGGAGAGTGAATGATAAGAATAAGTTGGAAGAATATAAAATAAAAGTTGAAGAAACCATGGAGCAGTTGGATGGGAATGAGTATAAGGACTGGTGTGGTCAAATAGAAAAAGTGGCAAATAGGCTTTTAGTTGAGAATATGCAGAAGAATAAAAGAAATAAAAAATGAGAGTTAGTAAAAGTGTAAAAGAGAGGAAAGAAGCATGTAGAGAATATAAGTGTGCTATTAAGAACAAAGAAAGTGAAAATGATATTAATGCTAAATGGGGAAAGTACTTAGAAAAAAAGAAGTTGGCTAAAATGGATAATTATAGAGAGAGGATGAAGTTAAATAGTAAATTGTTGGAGAATATTAATAAAAGTGGAAGAGATGGGAGTAAAAAATTTTGGAATTACATTAAAAGGAGAAATGTAGGGGAAAGAGAGATAGTATTAATAAATGATGAGGGAATAGGGTGTAGCTCTAGAGAAGAGGTAGAGAGAATCTTAAATAGATATGTAATGGAGATAGAAAAGATGTTAGATGTGAAGGAAGTAGTGATAGAAAAAATGAAAGCAGTTAGTAATAGGAATATTAGGTTCACAAAAAAATGAATTGAATGAGGCAGGGAAGAGATTGAAAAGTGGAAAGGCAAGAGGTTTAGATGGATGGGCAGCAGAGATGTTAATGAATTTAGGGCATAGAGCAAAAGCAAAGTTATTATCATGTTTTAATAAAATGGCACAGAAGACAGTTTTTCCGGTTAGTTGGAGTAATACAAGAATAAGGTTATTATTTATAGGAAAGGGTAAGGATCATAGAAAGTTAAATAATTATAGACCGATAGTGGTAACATCAGTTTTATATAAAGTTTTCTCATATATGGTAGCTGGAAGAGTTGTAAAATGGATGGAAGAGACTAATGTAGTGGGGGAAATGCAAGGAGGATTTAGGTCAGATAGGCATATAGGAGATGGTTTGTTTGTAGTTACACAACTTATGGAGATGAGAAGGAATTCAGGTAGATCATTATATATGAGTTTTATAGATATAGCGAAAGCATATGATAGAGTAAATAGAAATAGATTTTGGGTAAGGTTAGTCAATTTGGGAATGGATGAAGCTTTAGTAAATATTATTAAGAAATTATATGAAAATAATTATTATACTTACCAGTTAGGGGATATAGAATCAGCTCAAGTTAAAAATGGGGTGGGATTAGGGCAAGGATGCCCTATGTCACATATTTTGTTTTTGTTGTTTTTGAGTGAAATGGAGAAAGCAATAGAAAGACTAGAAAGAGGGGTAGAGACACCATTAATAGGTGGCAAGGGAGTATATATTTTGTCAGGTCTTTTTTTGCAGATGATATCTTTTTGTGTGCAGAAAGAAGAGAGGATATGGAAAGTATGTTGAGGACTTGTGCAAGGGTGGGTAAAAAGATGGGGATTAAATTTAGTGAAGAAAAATCAAATATAATGATGGTAATACTGGGGAAAGAGAAGATGTAGAATTTTTATTGGGGGATATAAAGTTAAGTGTGGTGGATAGATATAGGTATTTGGGGATCATCTTATGTAATCAGGAAAATTGCTTGGATGAATGGGAGAAAAAAATGGTAAATGAAGCAAAGAAAAGAAAGGGTTTGGTAAAGAAACTAACAGTATTTTCATATAATAAATATTATGTAGCTAGAATAGTATGGAAGTGAGTTGCAGTAGCAGGGTTAACATATGGTAATAATGCATTATGCATTAGTAAAAGGGTTTTAGATTATTTAAAAAAAGTTAACATATGGTAATGATGCATTATGTGTTAGTAAAAGGGTTTTAGATTATTTAGAGAAAGTGCAAAGGGAAGTAGGAAGACATGCATTAGATGCAGAGATGTGGACAGCAAAGCATGCAATTCAAGGAAAAATAGGATGGTCAAGTTTTTTTATGAGAGATGCAAAAAGTAAAATGAAAATGTTTGGTAGGTTGCAGTTTATGGATAGTAAAAGAATAGCAAAAATAGTGTTCAATGGGGTTATGAGTAAAGGGCAGGTAACAAGATGGGTGAGAAAGGTAATGTGGTATGCGAAAGATTTGGATAAAGAATTTATATCAGTATACTTGTATAAAAGGTGGGATGATTGTGTTAGGAGGATTGTTGAGTGTCATAGTGGTAAGGAATGAGATAAAAAAATAGAAGCATAATAAAAAATAGGAAGTTGGAGAGATGGAGAACTAGTATGGAGGGTAAGAAGAGTTTAAATATATATAGAAGTAAATGGAATATTGGATGCGAGTTAATTTATGATAATAGTAAGGAAAGTAGTTTATTATTTCCGGTTCAAACAGGATCTTTAGCAACAAGAGAATATACATGTAAATGAAAAACCATGGATAATTTAGTGTGCAAATTGTGTAAGGAAGGTATAGGAAATATTAGGCATCTATTGATTGAATGTAAATGCTTGAAAGCAGAAAGGGTACAGATAATAAAGTTATGGGAGAATAGACTTGAACAAAGTGACTATACAGAAAGTGAGTTATTAGTTTTTATGTTGGGTTTTTAAAAAGATAAGGGGGATTTAGATATAAAGGCCATAGAGTTGACAAAGGTTATGTTGTGGAAATGTGATGGGGCAGAATATGGGAAGACTTAAGAGTGGGGAATGGAGAATAAAATGGCTAACAGGTTTATTTGGGCATAATTGCTGAGATATTCTTGACTTCATTTAAGGAGAAGCCAAATACATCACACATCACATCACATCACGTTTGTAAAAATTTTCATGTGTTGTTATATATATATATATATATATATATATATATATAGGTATCATTTTAAGGTTTGCTATTATTGAGATATAGATCTTTAAACAAAGGGCGTTACTGGATATTTGTAATTGTATGATGGTTTGTATATTTTATATATATATATATATATATATATATATATATATATATATATATATATATATATATACGATAATTTTACATACATATATTACTACATCTGGAAAAGTGAGTTATTCCCATATGTAATTTTTCTAAAAGATTTACAACCATCAATATAGCCTAAAAGCTAACAAAAAGTTCAGAGACTTTTAGATCATTAACATAGATAATAAAAAAACATAGTTTCTAAAAAAATGCCCTAAGAAATACCTAAATTACAAAAATATTTAGGAGAAATTTATCATTTAAATTAACATATGTCTATGGTCACTATGAAAAACCTCAAACCAATCAATAAGTTTGGAAGAAAAACCTAATTTATATACTTTGTAATGGGAAAGGATGGGAAAGGATATGATCAACTTTATCAATAATCAACCTTATCAAATATCTTGTGTAATTTAGAGGAATTCAATCTCAGAGTTTTTCAGTTTATTCATTCTTCACTCCACCTCAAGTATCTTAATATAAACCAAGTAATGATTGTATGTATATGTGGTATTATGATGTGGCCCAACTGATGAGTATTGGTTCTGTACATAATTTGTATATTGGGAATCCTGTATTTTTTTTCACATGTGTGCAATTATGTTTATCATTGCTTGAGATGGAGTGGAGAATGAATAGACTGAAAAATACTGAGTTCAAATCCCTCTAAATTACATGATAGTAGATAGTAAAATTTGTTCCAACAGAATATATTGGCTATGAATTTTTACTGTGAATATCTTATTTTAATTTCAGCAGTGATTTTATTACACACAAACTTCTCAAATATTTATATAATAGAGTGTAAGACTGAAATAGACTTATAGTTATTAACATAAGTTCAAAAGCTATCTTCTGGACATATTTATAAGAAAACTAGATAGAATTCAAGAATTTAATGAATAATTAAAAATGAAGATAAGAGGGTCAGCAATAAATTCTACTAAATCTATGTAAATGAAGAGGTATCATGGCCTAAACTAGAATAAATTTTAGTTGCTTTATGACTACAATAATATCATTATCAATGATGTGACAGATCATACATCAGAAGAATTATAGGGGTTAATATTTTTTATAGTAAGGTATAAGTTGTACGCTTAGATAAATCATTAGTAGTTAATATGGAACTGTAATTAACTTAACTTAATTCTTACACATGCCACGATTTAATAATAAAATGATTCTTATTTTTTTAGAATTATTAGAAATATTATCTTCAATGTTCTTAATGAGATTTTGTAAATCTCTTTTGCAAAAATGTTTATCTAGACTTTAGAAATTAATATAAAAAGATCGTGGGCTAGTTTCAACATAAAACCTACAATAATAAAATTTCTTTTAATAATTTTAGTGAAGAAATGAATCTTCAAAATCCTATTTGATTTTCATTTTTATATTCTTTCTTTATAATATGGGAGACAAAATTAGATCTAATGCATATTTAATATAAAATTCAATTGACAGATGATGAATATCAATAGGAAAAATCATAGAGTAGAAATGGAAGTGACTAGCAATAGGAAATTTCTTAAAACAGAGTCCAATGGGTGATGAAAAGAATTTACAAAGGAGTTTTAAAAATAATAATAATAATAATAATAATAATAATAATAATAATAATAATAATAATAATAATAATAATAATAATAATGATGATGATGATGATGATGATGATTATTATCAAACTGTCTATGATATTCAAACATCAAAGAGGTAGGTTGGGTTTAATAATTCCACATAAATGACTAAATTGGAGTACTTATTTTATAATGAAAACTTGATCCAAAAACTTTTAACTATTGAGTCTACCCTATACCACTGCTCTATGATAGATTTCATAAATGCTACTAAGTGAAAAAAAATTATGATAGATTAAACTGTTGTGTTTATGATTCCTAACTTAAAATTTAGAGGAAAATGTTGATTCTTTATCTGGATGATATTGATTCACAGCATAATATGTATCTGTTTGCATTTGTATATCAATTAAAAAATATTTAACCAAGCAATCACTAAAGAATACATATTTCTAACATCACCACCATTTGGATAAGTTTAAAAAAAATACTGATAACTGTAATCCTTATAAACATTTCATCTTATCATAGGACTGACATTTAAATATGCATATGCAAAATAGTTTAACTCATTCTATTATTTATTTATTTATTTATCTTTTAAAAGCCCAAATCAATGCAACATTTTACTTATTATTCCTAGTCTTTCTTTAAAAACCTTATTGTGTATGATTTGGTACAGTGGTATAATGCCAGATTCAAGTGGATAAGATTTATTGATAGAATTGCAAATAACATTATATAAAAAAATGTCAATTCTATCAAGTGAGGGGAATGGTTGTGATCAGTTCTTCACTTGAACAATTTAAGTTTAGACGTGAATCTTCTAAATCCTGGATGATAGCCTTTTATATATTCTTTCTTAATATGATATTTAGTAAGTTTAATGCCAGTTCTGGTCAAGATTTTTGATGATTATGATTATTATAAAACCAAAGATATGAAAATGAATAGATGCTAAATTGAGTTCAAATCAGTCTGACTATGCAAGCAAATGAATTTATATTGATAACATTCTTATGTTTTCATTTTGAACTTATAGCTTTGTAGTTAACTAAAAAGATAAAATATGGCTTCTGGTGGGTTGCATTAGATCCAAAGATTTAGTTGCAATGCTTTTATATCCAGGGCTTCTCACTGATAAAAGACACTAGTTAGAAACTAATCTGGGGAAAATGGATGAGTAGATAGTAGATAAAGATTTTGATGCACAAACCTTCTAGCATCCATTGATTACTGTTACTTGAACTGGATGGTACCACTGTATAGAAAGATTTGCTACTATTAGAACATAATTTCATAAATAATAAGTTATTCAACTATACTAATATATATATATATATATGTGTGTATTCAACTATACTAATATATATATATATATATGTGTGTGTGTGTGTGTGTGTGTTACAAGTGACTTGAATTCAGACTTTCAAACACCCACAGTTATCCAATTTATCCTATACAACTAATACACATGACCACATTACATATGATAAACATAAACGAGCTCCAGTATACATATTTTGTCCAGATCACTATCTCCTACCCATATATACAATCACTGCTCAGTTTATATTAAGATAACAAATCTTCAAACTTTAATAGTCAAACTTCAATCTTCTCTACTTCCCAACTCTTCAGTCATCCATTTCATTAAAAATCTGAGAGTAAAATGCTCAAATTTCTTGTTAATACCAATATTATTCTTATACCTATATGGCCCTTAAGTCAGTCTGACCCCTCACACATAGGATCTTAATATGTCCATTTAACTATATAGAAGTGTATCAGTTGTATAGGATAGATTGGATAGATGTGGGTACTTGGAAATCTGAGTAGAAGTCTTTTATAATTACTTACATGTATTTAAATATTATATATTCAGCCTATACTCTGCCCATCTCTTTTCTGTTTAATTAAATGGACATATTAAGGTCCTATGAAGGAGGAGTCAGACTGATCTAAGGGCAATATGGGTATAACAATAATATTGTCATAAGCAGAGGCTTTGGACATTTTATTCTCAGATTTTTAATGAAATGGATGGCTAAAAAATCAGAGAGTGGAGAAGATTGAAGCTTATCTATTAAAGTTTGAAGTGTGTGGGAGATGGTGATCTGGACCAACTGATGAGTGCTGGTTCAGCACGAAATATGCATATTGGTCATTTATCTTTTTCAATTGTATGCGATCATGTGTATCAATTGTGTAAATTGTGTAAGATAGATTGGATAGCTGTGGGTGTTTGAAAGTCTAAATTCAAGTCCCTTATAATTACATTAGGTTTAGTATAGACAATATATATATATATATATATATATATATATATATATATATATATATATATATATATATATATATATATATATATATAAAACTACAAAAATTTAAAAATGCCTATATAAAATTGAAGATTAATTTTCTTTGCTATAGCCAGCTTATGGCTTATATATGTTGATATGAAGATTTTCATGGATTGCATATATAAAAGACATATTTTGAGGGTACATCCATGTTAAAAAAATTAAATATTGATATACCAATGTTTTGACTTGATTACACAAGTCATCTACAGTGTGATAAAAGATAGAAAGATGGTTGTAGAGGCACCACAATCACTGATTTGAAAAAATCGTTTAAGTTCCACCAATAGCAAAAATGTTAAATTAAGAATGTTTTTAAAAAATCTTTCCAAATAGGTGGAAGTTTGCATGTATCATCTCACTTATTGATACAATCTGGCATTTTAAGCATCTCAATGGCTTCTCTAATTTTGCACTGGTAGAGATTATCACATCTGGATATGATCCTGGTACCAGAAAAATTAGTGTTAGGAGAGATGAGCATGCTAATGCATTTAAACAACACTCATCATCATCAGCACTTTCACTCCATACTGTAGATTCAGGTCAAAAAATTGATATTTCTAGTACCAAAATCATATCCAGATGTGATAATCTCTACCAGTGCAAAATTAGAGAAGCCATTGAGATATTTAAAATGTCAGATTGTATCAATATGTGACATGATACATGGAAACTTCCTTCTATTTGGAAATATTTTTTTAAAAAACATTCTTAATTTAACATTTTTTCTATTGGTGGAACTTTAAAACTTTTTCAAATCAGTAATTGTAGCACCTCTACAAACGTCTTTCTATCTTTTATCACTCAGTAGATGTCTTGGGTGATCAAGTTGAAACGGCCATATATTAACGAAACATCGGTATATCAATATTTAAATTTTTTAACACGGATGAATCTGCAAAATGTCTTATATATATATGATACAAGATTATGTAGACAATATTTGCTGATTTGCTGAGTCAGGCTTTCGATACAGAGTATTTTTATCAAAACAAGACTATAGTAAATACTGGGATATACATTACCATATCTGCATGCTTATAAACACAAATCTTGTAATCAGCAATTATTTTGATTTGTTTATATCCATGCAGATATGCTAATGCTTATTGTAGTCTTGTTTTGATGAAAGATACTCTGTATAAGAAGCTTGGTTCAGCAAAAAAGCAAAAATTGTTAAAGATTTATTACCATAATTCTTACAATTGTTCTAATATTCTTGTAAAATATATTCTTACATATTATTTATAGTAGAGAAGATATAGAAAGGACAAATGAATATAAGTTGCCATTATGCTTTGGATTTGTAGATTATGAAAAGGCATTTGATTCTATAAACATTTCTTCAGTGATTAAAGCATTGGACCATCAAGATGTAGAGCCAGGATATTGTCATATTTTAAAGAATATTTATAAAAATGCAACAGCAACAATTAGATTACATAATGGTAGTAGGAAAATCATCATTAAAAAGGGTGTAAGACAGGGTGACTCCATATCTCCAAGACTTTTTACAGCAGTGCTGCAAGAAGTATTTTGTGGATTAAAATGGGAAACTAAAGGAGTGAAAGTAAATGGAGATTATTTAAGTCATTTAGATTTTGCAGATGATGTAGTTGTTTTTGCAAATAATGATTTAGAGCTACAGGAAATGTTGCAGGAGTTAGCAGATGAAAGTAGAAAAGTAGGACTAAAGATAAATGTTAAAAAGACTAAAGTAATGTTTAATATATTTTCTTAAAATATGAAAATAAAGATTGATTATGATGAGTTAGAAGAAGTTAACAGTTACAAATACCTAGGTCAGATTATTAATACATATGGAAACATAATGGATGAAATTAATCATAGAATTAAACTTGGTTGGATTGCTTTTGGTAGAAATAACTTGATACTAAAAGGAAATATGCCTATGTGTTTGAAAAGAAAGGTTTTTAATAAATGTGTTTTGCCAGTTCTTACTTATGGATCTGAGACTTGGACACTTAATAGAAGAGCAATACAGATACTTCAGACCACTCAAAGAAGTATGGAGAGATGCATGTTGGGAGTAACGAAGAGATCGAAAACACAATGTATGTGTAAGAGAACAAACAGGTGTTACTGACCTCATTGAAAAAATTAAAAGACTAAAGTGGAGTTGGGCTGGACATATTGCTACAAGAGATGCTAATAGGTGGACAATTGAAATTTTGAACTGGATTCCAAGAGATTGTAAAAGACCCAGAAAGAGATCACATGTGAGATGGATGGATGAAATAAGAAAATGTGCAGGCATGATGTGGAGAAGAGAAGCTAAAGATAAAAAAAGATGGATTGAACTTGGAGAGACCTTCATCCTGCAGTGGATTGATAATGGTTGATGATGATGATGATGATGATGATATAGATATTATATAGTTTATTTTATATATATAAGATCCTATTTAATTCTAGATGCATAGATTAATTAATTAAGAGTGTATAAGAAATTTGCCCAATAAAAAAATGAATTGTATATATATATATATATTTGTTTTTCTTTTTTTGTTTTTATATGTATTTCCTTTGGTTAGTTTGTTATATATTAATATTTTGATATATATATAATGCATTAACGATTATGCATTTATGATTCCCAAGCCCTTATTATTATTATTGACGCTTTGAAAATACTAGGATACAATTATCTGCAATGTTTTGCTTGCATATCCTGGAAACTATATATTAATTTGTGTAGGACTCATTATCTAAATTCTTCTTATATCAGAATTCGTCTTCCAACTTTGTAGTTTATGCTAGCTCTACCTTAATCATATATTCATTATTTGTTTTATTATCCTTTAATATTACTGAACATAATTATTTCATTTATATTAAATGATCTATTGAAAATTGAGGTTTTGAATTCTAAAAAGTTTGTAATCATATTTGATCAACGTCAGTAGTAATTTGCCTTTGCTTTCTGTCAACTCTTAGTAAAAAATATTGAGATACATGTGTTCAAATTATGTACTAATAATGCCCAAATGCCGATTACTATACCTGACATTTATCTAGTCATCTAAATTGTCTTAGAGCATTCACACTTGCACACACATATATATATATAAAGTAAGATATTTGCAATCAATACTAGATGGACAGAAGCTGGGTTTATATTATGGAGTGGTTACCGAAAAACACCTTAGTTATATAATACAATTTTCAGACTTCAGGCGAATATAAATCCCGTTTTTTAGAAGGCTGCATTAACAAATACAGACAAATTCTTATAATATATATATGTAAGATTAATTCTATTGATTTTCACCGTTAAATTATCGCCATTATATATCCCCATTCCGCATCTAAGACATTTTCACTTATAAGTTTGTTTGGGTATTAGGGTTTAAAATCAGAAAAACATTCTCCTAACGAATTTACTTGCACATCGCGGAAATTAAATATGTTTTGAAAGAAAATAAATGAAGAATAAATCCTCTAGCGTACTTAAGCGGCATAATGAAGTTGGTGAAATTTTTACTAAATGATGTAAAAACAAAAATGATAAATTAGATTACAAGACTTCAAATTGATGGTAATGATTTTGCAAAACCAAAGGAGTGAAAGTTTTTAAAAAGTAAATAGCATTTCTCTTTTTATACGATAACATTTTAAAAAAATATTTCATATCACTTGATATTTATCAATATATTTACTATATTTTTTGTCTATATTACATATATAAATATGTAAAGTTATTTTTAAAAAATATACTTATGTATATATACTTAGTTAGGCGCTTGCTTTATTACTAAATTGGTATACGGATAAGATTATGTCAACTGGATAATAATTCATACGTAGTCTTCTTATGTATAGGGATTGAATCACTCTTAGTTTAGATGGTAACCGTATTATGTGAAAACAATAAACTAGTCTCTCAAATGTTTAATAAGGCTAAAGTTGTAATGCAATTACAAAAAGTTATAATTATTTTTTTAAAAGACCATAATGTGACTTTCAAATTATGATATATAAATTGTGTTTTATAAATTTTTTGATAGGTTTATATATATATATAATATGTAAATAATTTAATCGTTGAATTATTTACATATTATATATATATATTTATAACGGGTATTATATATATATAGGCAGTAGCATTGTATAATACAAACAAGGATTTGTCTGATAATACGACATATTTTAATTCATCCACTGCCCAACTTTTGCATACCATTTATATTAGATTATAGAGGCTTTTAAGTGGCAATTCGACCATCAATGCTGCGTCTGTAAAGTTCATAAAAATTGCTTGGGTTGATATCGGAGTACTTTGTTGTTGTTTTTTGCTATATTTTGCCTTTAACTATAAGATTTCATGATTTCTATTTGTCACCTTTACGAAGCATTAAAAATATAAAAATTATCAAATTGCTTATTAGTTTAAAAATTTATAAAAAGTTCAGCACTTGAAAGAACAGAGTTGGGCTATAATCTAATTGTCTTGAGTTCCAAAGTGTGCCATTTCATTATTGCACCAAATAAAAATAAATTGATTTATTACCCAAGAGTTCATAATTTATTTGAGCAACAGAAGTGGAATCATAATCCCATGGACCTTGAGCTCCAAATCATTACACCAAATCACATAGGGAATTAACTGGCTAACAATACAAATATCTTGATTTCAAAATGTACTTATGGAAATAAATAAATAATATAAATAATGATAGCAAATGTAAAATGTTAAATGAGCACTAACTTTGTATTGTTAATTGATGATAGATCAAATAATATTTAGATGATTAATTATCATATAGAAAAACATTATCCTTAATGACTGATACATTTATTTATTTTTGGTTGATTAGCATTATAAATTTGATATACTATTCATCTTGGTTAAATACAAATGTATATCATGGATTTATTAAATCTAATTCTTTTTGGAATGTAGAAGGTAACCCAATTGTGACTTAGTGTTAATATTTCTATAGGACATAATACTTCAGTGATGTCCATTTATATTATAGGAAAAAAACTTTTTTTATTCCATATTTGATGAATAGAATTTAAATATTAGTTTTTCATTTTTCTTTATAGGATAATTCAAATTTAAAAAACAAAACAAAAAACAAATTCAATTCACACTTATTAGTAACTAGTTTCAACTAGGGTTTCAAATATGGTGATGGTACTACTACTGATACCAGGATCCCTATATTTTCTGAAGAAAATTCTATATCAAAAATATCAGCATTTTGATATTGATTATATTTTGAATCAGGTGTAATTATTTATAAAATTCTTGGAATTTTACATCAGAATCAAAATCTTCTAAAAACCTTCTTACCAGAGTAATTTTGTTTTATAAATAAATTTTTTTTTTAATTTTAATTTTTGCTTTAAAATATAACAAAACATTTAAGCTAAAAAATATGTACTTAAAAAAATTATCATAGGGTAATTTTCTATTTTCATTGTCATTTTTAGTCAAAATTTGAAGTAAAATTAATAGTATTAACTCCTATTAAATTAGCTGTCGAAAGGTGTCAAGATACTGATTTATATCATTATAAAGCCAAAATTGCACTGAAGTTTATGTTTGGTGAACTCTCTAAGTAAGTAAATTTCTCAGAAATGCTCTTAATACAGCCTTAATGTACAGAACTACAGAACATCATTTCAAATATGTGGATTATTTTGGTTTCCTTCAGGATTCTAAAAATATTAACAATAAAAACAAGTATTATGACATATTCAAAAACAGCACTACTATCTCAAATTATTGTCTTTCTATTGGAAAAATTATGCATCTTTTAACCAGATCTAAGAGAATCAGATGCAGACACACTTTTGGAGACTACTAATTCAGAATCAGAAATCATAGTCGAAGAAGAAGAAAAGCAAATGTCATTGAAATAAATTCTTCAGCAAAAATTAAGAGAAAGGTTGGTACCCAAGCATAGTAATATCAGCCAAAAAAAAAATCAAAACAAGAGTTTCTAAAAGTTGTCTGAAGAGAAGTGAAATATTAGAAGAAAGTTGCAAAAATAAGTATTTAAGTATAGTTGAAGGCTATTTAAAAACCGCATCTTACCAGTGTTGAGTCAGAAAGTGTGTTCTCAGCAACAGGACTCATATTAACAAAAATTCGGTCCATGTTTTTGGATGACAATATCAGTAATTTATGCTTTCTAAAAGCCTATTTTTTAAAAAATAATATTTAAATAGTTTTCAATATTCCATTTATTTTCTTTTATTTTTTGTTTTGTTAATTTTTTTAAATTTATATTTTGTCAATTTTTTGGAAAATGAATTAAAGAAATAAAGAATGTTTTGTTTTTTACTTATTTTTTTTCTTATTTTGTTTATGACTTTAAACTTTGTTAAATTGAAGAAAATAAGACTTGTTTTGAAAACCAAAAATATCAATATTTCCAGCTTCGGTATTGATATCAGTACCAAAAAACGGTTTTAGAGAACCTCTTCGGTACTAATTTCAACAATAGAAAATATCTTAGAATATTTTCCTCCACTGATTAAACTAATACTCAATAAAATCATATAAAATATCCTAACTTTCTCTTTTAGAATATAATTTTCATATGATATTAATCTTCTAGCTTGATACAGATCAAATTTTTAGGGGAGAAGGGAGAGAAAAAATTCTTAAAGTGACGCATTCAATTTTTTTAATATATATTAGCAAATTCACATTGTTTTTGAATTCCTTGCATCAAATAACTTAAGGAAAAATAAATTTAATCCTTCTCATAATATATATTTAATATATGCATATAATACTTCTATTATATATAAGTTATTGCATAAAAGAAAATAAATTTTATTTTATTGAATCATTTATTGGTCAAAATATTTATATTATTGGAATTATACTCTAATAATTGTCATATGTAATTATTTATCACTCATGCACATATTATGCATACAACAATTACTTTTATATTTAAATGAATGCCAATTTTATTTTATACCATATCATCTAATTAAACAATTATTTGCTTTTTATTTATTATTTTTCAATATAATAAGAATGTTTTTATTTTGAAGGCAATCTCATCATCATCATTATTATTACTACTACAACAACAAATCTAGCCTGAATGTTGAGTGCATTTTGTAAAGGAATAAAACTGAGATAGGATAGAAAATAAAGACTTTTGGTATAACCTGCCAACTTAAGATACCAATTGCAATAAGGTAAAGTATAACTCAATAATTGATTACCAATTATAACTGAATAAATTGAAAACAACGCTAATAAAAATGGAAAAACAAACAATGCTAATGAAGTAATACTGACTCATAAATAGAAAAATGCCCTTATTGAATAAACAAGTTCTAATGAGATAAAATACTAAATAGCAATAAAAGACTTTGTTATTTTACAGATTCATGCACAAACTATCCTTAATAAAATATATACAATTCTTTGGTTTAAAACTTTATAAATTTATAACATCATATTGTAATAGAATAAAGTGTCTACAATATAAAACTATAATAAAATACAATACACAAGATCAATTTATTTAATATACTTCACCACTTACTCCAACTTATAATTATATAAAATGAAAGTCAACTCTTCAAATAACCTTATAATTTACAATATCCAATTATAATAAAATAAAATAAATGAAAAATTCTTATTTGATACTTATACAAATACAATTAGAAAATCACAATGAATTATCCTTCAAATCAATAAAGCCAAAAACTCTAAATTATAATTACCCTAATATACATAGTATTATTCTCTATTATAAATAAATGGTAATATTAAAAGCTTAATATTTAAATTAAATATACAATCTACTCCAATGAGCTTTAAATCTAAGCAAAATAAAACATTCTATTTAACGTAATTCAAATACAAATTCCAATGTATGTGATTACCAATTTTATAATATCATAAGGTTTCCACTTTTCTAATTTAAGTATTAAGTTACTATAACATATATCAATAAATAATAGTTTAAAAGAATATGTAAACATCCAATTATAATAGTCTTTGTTTATCCTAAATAATTAATATATTTATACTTTATAAACCATTGAACCAGCTCAGATATAAATTTTATCCAAAAGTAACTATTGCATATAATTGTTAAAATAATTGTGATCTTCTAATTATTTATTAAACATCTAGCAATACCAAATTAATTAATCTATTATTATATAAAAATGTATACTTGGTTCAAATGATAATATATTGTATTTACTATAAAGAAAAGAATATGTAATAATACATCCACTCATTTAACTCCTGGAATATTTTATGATTCTTTATTATAAACTATATGGTATAATTCAATACATGACCATTATAGCAAATAGGTTTACATTATTAATAAAATGACAACTAAAGCAAATTTATTTGTTTAAATGAATTTAAAATTTATTAACAATATATATATATATATATATATATATATATATATATATATATATATAGACAATAAATGTGTGTGATTTACATTTTAATTAAATATCATGAAAATATTCTTAATCTAAATGAATATTAATAAAATAGGTGTTTGTATAATGAAAATTCACTTATATAATGTTTAATATATGATATAAAATTTATGCAAAATGAAAATGTTGCTGCACATGTTTACTATTTAAAATACAAGAAAGTTAATGGCACTTCTATAATCTTCATAGTAAAGTAATTGATTAATATAAAATACAATAATTATAATTTTTTATTTGTTCACCTTATTTTCCAAATAAAATATCAATGAGTAATTGGTACAATACAATTCTTATGGATTTTCATTACTTCTAACAGATATATCCAAAAGTAATTTGCAGTCAATGAATAAACATATATTTTAAATTGAAGGTTTAACTATTAAAATTTAGGATATAAATGTAAATTTAAACTAACTTTAACTTCCTTTTATTTTCATATATATAAAACAAACAATTAATTAACTTAAGATATAATAATTGGTAATGTTCATAAATATTATATCAATAAATACATAAATAAAATACATCTTAATATACAACCTGATCAATGCCTTCCTATATGGCAGTTAAAAAAACACACTAATTCCAATGTCTATTTTGTTAACTGTATTTTAATGACAAAGTAAAAGATCATAAACAATTATCCAAAAGAATGTGTATTTATTAAATTCCAATATTCTCAAAGTATTGAATTTTATCCTTTGTTTAACAAATATTTAATATCATAATGGCATCAAATAGATGTCAGTTTTATTTATGAAAATACAACATAAAATAAACTTGTTTAAATTCTGTGTCAAAGTACTCCATTGGTATTATAAAATTATATCTGCAGATGGAAACAATTTTTATATATAGCATTTTATTGTTAGTTTCTATATTTCATTATTAAAACATTTTGTTGACATGCAATAATCATTTTCAGTAGGGAAATATCAAGCCAAATTTAAATGCTATAAATTACCTTTTCCTCTATTTAACAGGTTTTTGATAATCATGTCTAGTTTCCTGGACAAATATAATCCTTTCTATTACATTATTTTGTAGTTATCAAGCAAATACTTTCAAAATAAATAAATAAAAATTATACAAAAGAACTTTTGTTTGCTTCTATGAAAGTCAGAATGTCAAAGAGCAAATTCAAATCATTCAATCTTATTTATAACCTCTTAAAATTGACATCATCAAAACTAAGATTACACTCTTTATACATTCTTATATTGAAATCACTCTGCATTCCTATTTATCTCTTTTACAACAATAATAAAATAAAATATTTTATAATCATTACATATAAGAAATAAACATAAACAACAAACACATCTAAGACAAGATCATTAAATATTTATGTGTATTGTTTATAATCTATTTTTGAATGCAATAAATAAAATGTATATAATAAAGAAACAATAATAATTTATTCGAAGTCATAAACTTTATTATTTATATATGCAGTTTAAATGAATAAAATTAATCTATAATTTTATGTTGCAATAATAATAACAACACAGTTCTTGCTTTAATGTTTCATTGTCACAGCAACCTATTTTAATAATTTTAGGCTAATACATTACCTATTAAAACTAAAACTAAACTAAAAAATTATACTTGACATTCTATTACATACTAACACTACACCAATTATCAGTATATATACATATGTACTAGGAGTAGCTCCATCCTCTACACCTTCAGTCCTGACTAAATTCCATTATTCTTTCCTTGCAAAGTCAAAACATAAAATAAAATGCTGATTATCATTTTATTCTTTTTTATATATTTAGCATATATTTATTGAATATGTTTTTCAACACAAGACAAACTAATTAGGTTAAGTATTGAGTGGAATTTGGAAGTGAAAAACAATCTAAAGTTATTTTGATTTTCCATATGAGATAAGAAATTGCTGTAAAATTATACTAAAAAAAGAAGAAAATCTTTTGTTCAGGTTCTCTCTGTATTAGTCAGATTGCACATGTGATAAATTGAAACTGAATGTATAAAGTTATTTTTTTTAGATTTCTCTACAAAAAGAGTTAGCTATTTGTAAAACAAAGTGTACAAAGTAATGCATTTGAGTCAAGTTACTGTGAAGCACTAGAAAATTTGCAAAACAGAAGTTATTAGGAAATAATTCTTTTAAAAAAAGCTTGGATCTTTTTCATTGACTGCCTGCACCAGAATTAAAGTGATATCCTGTATATTACATTATATGCTTACTACAATTCAATATTTGTTAATAATTTATTCATCAAAAAGTTTTCAGAAATCTTAATAAGGTTGTAAATTTTTTATTATATGATATCATGCACAAGAAATAATGAAAAGATTGTGAATATGACAATATACTTTACATCCCTCTGCAAAAATGCATAAATTAATAAAATGAATTGAAAACCATTTACATGAGTGATGAATAAATTCTCATTCATTACTAAAATTCACACAGATATGTAAAGTGAATTGAAAACATTTGTGAAACAAAAACATACACTATTTCTACTATGCATATCAATTATTGTCTTTATGTGTATTTATTATTACGTATATTTATATTGAATTATTAAATGTTTCAGATGAACCTAAACAGAAATTTTATATAATTATATTATATAAACTAATGTTAATAATAGTCATAAAAAATTTCTTATAAATTATATGAGATGAATATATCTCTTAAATATTATATGAAACATTTGCTCTACTATTTTATTTTTTCAAAATGGAAAACATCTTTGTCTCATCAGAAACACATATACTTTTTACTTTGTTTTTATAAAAAATATCCTATTTATATTCTTTCTACTTAACATAAAAGTAAATGTTGTTATATAATTATCAACAATATTATCATGATTACCATATAAGTAGTTTTTTTAACTTATGCAACACACATGACAATGCTTTTTCTTCATGCACATACAAAGGCAGAGGTCTTGTTCTTCTAATAGAAATGTATACTTAAATTGTATGGTCATGACAAACAAAATCTTTTTATAAATGTATATAAAATAAAATAAAAATGTTTTCTCGTTTCTATGAAATAAAGTTTATTTAATGTATTTTAAAAATTAAGATTTATGAGCATATATTTTATCGAGCATATATTTTATCTTACATTTACACTTATTTTAAAAGACTAAGTAATATCCAAACATAAAATGATCAAAATATGTATGCTTATTTTTAATTAGATCTGTAGAAGATTTACATATATTCAAGTATGCGTATATATAAAATCAATAAAAAACATTTTCCTATCAATAATATATTTTTTAAATGTTATTCTTTAAATTAAAATTTATTTATTTATTTAAAAAAAAAGATAATTATTAAACAAAACATGAGAACGACTGTTTCTTGAATGCCTTAACGTTTTCTATAATAATATTTTGACTCAAAACAAAGAATATAACAATATTACCTACTGAATCACTCCATTCTTTTAAAAAAATATATCAATAAATTACCAGGTTGATGTTTTCCTTTCGTTGGGCCTAATTTCCGATCTAA
Source organism: Epiperipatus broadwayi (assembly GCA_028023455.1). Lineage (NCBI taxonomy): Eukaryota > Metazoa > Onychophora > Udeonychophora > Euonychophora > Peripatidae > Epiperipatus > Epiperipatus broadwayi. Next base: position 187,117 of record JAQFVV010013043.1, on the reverse strand, counting down.
TGGTGAATCTCTGAATGACATTAATTGTTAACTTAAAATAATTTCTATTTCGATTAATGTCTCTTATTATTTCATGTTTTGTTTTCCTCATATAATGATTATGTAATAAACTAATAAGTGAGACATACATAAATTTAAATTAATCCATTAATTCTTTAATAATTAATCCAGATCCCTTAAAACACAGCCAATGAAAAGAATAAATTTTTCCTCTTTCCTAGTCTTCTATCTTGTTTATATGTTCCAAAATAAATAAACAAAATCTTATGTTTTCCTAAAGATTTTGTGATGATAGTATTTTAGTTGTATTTATATATTGGATTATTTCTATAATCTAATATTAAGTATTGAATGTTTTTAGAAAAATTGAACTTTATTTAATTTTTCCAATAATATTCAACTGTTAGTAATAGCATACAAGTTAATATATGCACAACCATTTGAGTGATATTATTCTCCTCTTTTCTTCAGGCGTTGCTGACTTGACTAGTGACAATACTAGCATGGGAATTGAATCTGGACTTTTAGATTTTTGAATATTGAATTTTAAGGTAATGCTCTAACCAACTGATCTTTTGGCAGGATGGCTAAGTTGGTTAGAGCATTACTTTAAATTTCAATATTTAAGAATCAAAGGATTCAAATTCAATTCCTATGCTAGTACTATCACTGGTCAGAAGAAAAAGTGAGGAGAATAATACCACTTAAAAAGTTGTGTATATACAGCCTGTGTGCTATTACTGACAATTGAATGTAATTGAAAATTTAAATAAAGTTAAATTTTTCTAAAGACATTCAATGATGGAAATAGTTTAATATATAAATACAAACAAGTTCTTATTTTATTATAAGTTTTTGAAGACTAAGTTTTTTAGTTACCAATCAGTTCAAAAATCTAGATTGTTCTTACTCTCGTATTTCTTTCCCACCTTCCATTTATCACACTATTAAATTCAAGAAAACTTTTCAGAATTTGCAACAGCATTCTATTAAACTAATTATTTAAATAGACAGAACAGACACTAACCTGTATTCAATGCGCTTTAAAATTCACAATAATCAAGCATATTTTGCCGATAGAGGGATCTTCCAAACCACGACACAAGATAGTGACTTTTATAAAGATAAAACTAATTATTATAAATAAATAAAATTTTATACATTATTATATTTTTTAAAAATAATAATAATTAATTAAAATCATTTGCCTCTTTTATAGTTATAACGGTGCTTGTCTTATAGATAAAGATGCCATTGGATGATGCCATTTTCATGCTAAAACTATAAAATATGACCATTCCTGGGCCGTTGATTATAATAATTTTGCTGTGCTTTTTTGTAATGCGAAAATAAAAACAAAACAAAATCGTCTTTTATAAATATTATTTTTTATTAACATATATAATTTAAATGATAATAATAAATATAAAATAAAATCAACAAATTACAATTTGATTCATGTTTTTTCTATCGTATATTTTTTTTTATTGTGTTATGGCTTTTTTTTTTATCAATTTTCTATCGGATATTTTTTTACTTGTGTTACGACTTTTTTTGTTGTTGTTGTTTAACTAAAAAATAATAATCGTAATAAAAAGTAAAATTTCTTAGTCTATTTTTTATTTTTTTAGTGTTCGTTTTACTTTTCTTTTTTTTTTTTACAGACAAAGAGATATTACGGCTATTTTTTACTTCAAATAAAATGACAATAAAAAGTAAAAGTTGTTACGGTTAGGTTTAGGGTTAGTTTTAGGGTTAGCTTTAGGGTTAGTTTTAGGGTTAGGTTTAGGGTTAGTGTTAGTTTTAGGGTTAGTGTTCTGTTGTTTGTAATGCTAAAATAAAATAATTCAAAATCGTAACCGTACTCGGACAAAAGAAAGAAACTCAAACTTTTTTAAATAACAACAAACACATATAAATGTCTTCTTTATTTATTAAACATGTTTATAATATTTGCTTTTTATGAAATTTACAAAAAATCATGTATATTTGTACTTTTCTTACTGGATATTTTTTTGGTACTGCTCTTTTTTAATTCAAAAATATATACACAGTAGAATCTTCTTTGAATCTTCTTTGTCTCATGGAATGTTATGAACAGTACGTTACTTGACACGTTACCTAATTGCAACTCACTAAAATCATAGATATTTAACATTTTCTTAATTAAAACTTTAACAGAGTATGTTGTAAAAAGTGTTAGAATTATTACTTTAAAAATTCTGAACATTTCAATACTTTAAAATAAAAAAAAATCCAATGAAAACAACATTTCCATCAAATTCAAATACAAACTCTCTCATCAAGATGTAACTATTTTATAAACTGTGCAAATTCAGAAAATGTATTTGCTGCGGTGTAACATACATGCTGTACTGCGACTCGACATAGCAGCCTGCATTCTCTAGTACAACAAAAAAGTTGTATTATAGAAATGTGGGTTCGAATGTGTCGGCTGCAAAAACAACATTTTTATGTGCTTTAGCGCAAAAACCACACCATAGAGCAGCATCTTTAGCTATAAGATGAGTACTATTATAACTATTATTTTAATAATATTTTTTTATTTATAACAAAATTACTGCTACAAGAAAACTAACAAAATAATATTACTCTATTATTCTCCCCCTTTATAAACTGCCATCTTAAATTAACTATCACAATTTCTCTATTTTCAAAAAAAAACAATAAAAAAAAACAATTGTAAATTAAAATTATTTAATTTATTTTAATGCCCAATTGCTTCTTTTGTTTTTTTCTTTTTCTTATACAGTATTAATTTTTTTTTCATATGTTTTATCCCCTATAACAAATATTAGCATTAACTAAATTGATTAATCTCAGGAAATATTCTTTACACTGAAAATTATAACCATCTAACATTAACAATATTATATAAAGAATCAATTTAATATCATATATCATCCATTAAAAATGATTCCTATATGATATTTACACAGTATGCTGAATAACTCTGTAAACATAAAGAGTAAGAGTATACAGCTTCAATACCAAGACTATCTTTTAAATTTTGAATTTAACATTGTATGCCACTGTAGCATTATTTGCATTATTAAGCTTATAACTAAAGCATATATGTTTTCTGTGAATAAGTTCTCAGTATATCAATAAATGAGAAACATTTCTTATCTCTAAACAACTCCTAAAATGTACTTTACAGCATATCTACAATTATTTTTATAATATTCATTGTTTAGTTGTTGACTGTCTAACCCAGCTGAAACATTGGTATATTAGTACAATAAATTATATATGGATGATATCAGATTTTATATATATATGAAAAAAAAAAAACAAGTTAAACTTGCTAACACTTGTATTTATGATCAATAGATGGCATTTTACCAAAAACACCGTCAAAGCGTAGGTTTGTTTACATAAACATCAGAGTAAGCATTCACTATCTCTATTGTTAGTTCCACCTTCAGTTCATGATTTCAAGCTGATTTGCTATCATCAGTGAAGGATAGGAATAAGAAACTAGATCTAAAGACTAACTCTGAGTGTTTATGAAACAATTTCTATTCAGCTTGCAAGTGTGAATTTTTTAGACATGTAATGTCTTCAAACTCAGCACAGCAAGACAGATAGCTATATGAGTCTGATATCAGTTCAGTATCACCACATAGTAGAAGCAATAAGGTACATTTATGAAAAAAAAAAGTTAAACTTTCTAACGCTTGTATTTATGATCAATAGATGGCATTTTACCAAAAACACCATCAAAGCGTATGTTTGTTTACATAAATGTCAGAGTAAGCATTCACTATTTCTATCATTAGTTCCACCTTCAGATCATGATTTCAAGCTGATTTGCTATCATCAGTGAAGGATAGGAATAAGAAACTAGATCTAAACACTAACTCTGAGCATTTATGAAACAATTTCTATTCAGCTTGCAAGCGTGAATTTTTTTAGACATGTAATGTCTTCAAACTCAGCAGTTCAGTATCACCACATAGTAGAAGCTTCTGCAATATATATCATTGCAAGAAAACCTCAAAAGGTACATTTATGAAAAACAAAAAAAACAAGTTAAACTTGCTAATGCTTGTGTTTATGATCAATAGATGGTGTTTTACCAAAAACACCATCAAAGTGTATGTTTGTTTACATAAATGTCAGAGTAAGCATTCACTATCTCTATCATTAGTTCCACCTTCAGATCATGATTTCAAGCTGATTTGCTATCATCAGTGAAGGATAGGAATAAGAAACTAGATCTAAACACTAACTCTGAGCGTTTATGAAACAATTTCTATTCAGCTTGCAAGCGTGAATTTTTTAGACACGTAATGTCTTCAAACTCAGCATAGCAAGCCAGATAGCTATATGGGTCTTATATCAGTTCGGTATCACCACATAGTAGAAGCCTCTGCAATATATATCATTGCAAGAAAACCTCAGAAGGTACATTTATGAAAAACAAAAAAAACAAGTTAAACTTGCTAATGCTTGTATTTATGATCAATAGATGGTGTTTTACCAAAAACACTGTCAAAGTGTATGTTTGTTTACATAAACGTCAGAGTAATCATTCACTATCTCTATCATTAGTTCCACCTTCAGATCATGATTTCAAGCTGATTTGCTATCATCAGTTGTTTTTTGTTTGTTTTTCATAAATGTACCTTTTGAGGTTTTCATGCAATGATATATATTGCAGAGGCTTCTACTATGTGGTGATACTGAACTGATATCAGACTCATATAGCTATATGGCTTGCCATGCTGAGTTTGAAGACTACGTGTCTAAAATATTCATGCTTGCAAGCTGAATAGAAATTGTTTCATAAACGCTCAGGGTTAGTGTTTAGATCTAGTTTCTTATTCCTATCCTTCACTGATGATAGCAAATCAGCTTGAAATCATGATCTGAAGGTGGAACTAATGATAGAGATAGTGAATGCTTACTTTGACATTTATGTAAACAAACATATGCTTTGGTGTTTTTGGTAAAACGCCATCATCTATTGATCAATATATATATATATATATATATATATATACACCTAAAATTGAACACAGATATATATGTAATATGTAAGAAATGATTACTAATGCAGATAGTCAATGTAAAATTTAACAGGATTATGTTAAAATAATTTAAAAAATTAAAAATGGTTATTAATGAATTCTTTAAATGATCAAGATAGCTAGCTGGCTTCAAATATAAAATAAATCATATATGCAGGATTTGAATTGCTGTATAGAGCTATAGATGTTTTTATTATTTGGCAAAAATACTAAAAATTATAAATGTTGACTTCTTTAATAAAAATAAAACTAGTATGGTTTAGGATTTTTTCTTATATTGCATAAATTGTTTGGAGTTATATTACCTTATGAGACTCATAGACAAATTTTATATACATTTTCCAGCAAAAATACAGAGGCAAAACTCTCCATACAGTAGTGCTATGCTGTGCTAACCCAAGTAATCAATGGATGCCAGAAGGCTTATATATAAAATCCCCATTGAGTGCCTACTCATCCAATATTCCCAGACTGGTTTCTGGCTTGTGGCCTTCATCAGTGAGGAGCCTTGGATCTGAGAGCAGTGCACCTAGATCTTAGGATCTAATGCAACCCTCCAGCAGCCACCTTTTATCTCTACTTAACTACAAAACTATGAGAATAAAACTGAAAACACAATAATATTTTCAATCTAAGCTCAATAGCTTATATAGTCATATGTACAAGATTTCTAGCATCCATTGTTTACTTGGGTTGGCTCAGCATGGAACTACTGTATAGAGAGTTTTGCCTGTTTAATAATAGTTATGTGATAGCATAAGAGATGGTGATCATGTGATGTTTAGTGGTTTAAAAATACAATTTCTGAGACAATTTTAGCATAAGTTTGATGTTACTGTAATTAATTAATCATATCTTGGTCGATTTTTATAAATATATTTTTATAGCTTGAATAATTGAAATTGCTTATTATATATGTGCTGATCAGACATATTGAAATATCAGTATAAATAAAAAATTTAGATAGAGCCTCAACCAACTAGCAATAAGTCACTTACTTTTACCAATATTTTGTTGCTCAAGTCTGTTTTGTATAAAGTAGAATAATGAATGGCTTTAGATATTTCTCAATCATTTCCTGGTCAATTTCAATTTTCCTTGCATGGTAATTCCTTTTAACTTCACTGAAGATAAAGTGCCTCTGATGACAGTTGAATAGTCTGTATCTCAATATTTCCATTTCAATCCAAGTGATCAACAAAGATATTATATATTTTATTTTTATTAATAGATGACTAAGACTATTAGCAAAGTTTATTGCTCTATATTTTAAAGATCTAATGAGAGAACATCAGTTTTTCTCAAAATTATGGGACTTGCTCCCATTTAAATTGTCAAGTAGAAATGAATATCGAAGTATTTATTAAGGTTTTTTTTCAACCTTTTAAAAGATGTTTTATTTAAAAAATATAAAAATATGTATTTTTATAATTATATGATTTGAAGCAGTTTGTGTGTGTTGGGGGGGGGGCACTCATGTTATTCTTAAAAAGTAAGACTTGTTTTTCATTTTCTTGAATAAATGAATAACTTTTGAAATTTTTTCTTTTAGTTCTGTTAAAAATTAATTTTAGCAATAAATTTGTTATAAAATAGTTGTATTTGAACTAAAATATCATTCAAACTGGAGACCACATTTATATATAAATTAAATTTTGCAAAGCTAGCCTTACTTTAATTAAGAAATGCAAAAGTTATTTAAACTAATAATTTATTCACTATTTTAACTAATAACCATCGTTAAAAGACTATGACAATGTTTTTGATTTTTTTTTTCACAAATATTTTAATTCTTATATATATGTATATAATTTTGTAATAAAAAATAGAAAATACAATTTTAATTAAATTGAATGAGAAAAGTAAATCAAAATTTCTTTTAACAAACTTATTTTCAGCTGCACAATATTACTGAGAATATGATGACTCCTCTATTATTTTGACAGTTATTTATTTTATTGATTATGTATTTATTTGATGGTAGAAATCAGAAGTAAAGTAAATATTGATTTATTAGTTAAAAAAAACTCCAAAGATGGCAGCCCTCTGCAAAAAATGCCTGACAATGCTACTGATTGGTAGATTTTTTGAGAGAATGGTTGTAAGCTTACTTTAAACTTCTGTTTATTATTAGCAACAAAAAAATTTCTATAGTTTATTTAAATGTTTACAATTATTTTTATTAAATATTTATATAATATTTATTAAAAAAATATTTTCATGATTACACTTAGAATTTATTTAAATGTTGTTAAAAAATTTATAGTAATTGCAAAAATGAAACTACAACTTGTAATTCTCTACCAAACATGATAGTACAGAACTTTTGTGATATGTTAATAATTATAAATGCGATTTTAAATTTTAGAACAGAATTTTATAGCTTTATGGTAATTTAACAATAATTCATTTATATTTAAAAAATAAATTAATAACCATGTTTTGTTAATTTATTTTTTTTTACTGACATTGTAATAATTATTCAATAAAGAAAAGTTTTTGCACTCATTACATATTTTTATTTTATTATTTGTTTTTCAATATTTATAAAGTTCAAATATGAATTTTTAGGAGAATAAATATTTTAATAGTAAAATAATATAATTCAAACTGTCATTAAATGGTGATTCAGAAAAGTTGAAATATGGAAAGGTTAAATATATAATATTATAAATTAAATATATTCATTTTTCTATTTAATTAAAATTCAGAAATACAGAATTTAATTACTTAAAAAAATATTTAGGAATTTTATTTGTGATGGCACACCACTATATGTGCTGTATTATCACTACCAACATGGCATGAGATCTAAATATATTTTTTTTCCTTCAAAAGAAATCACAGATTTTTTTTAACTTGTTAATTTCTTTTTACTAAATATTAATAATATCATGGTTCCTTATGGAACCAGTTAATTCTTTTATAGAATATTTTATTGAATTTCACAAATTTGTAACAGTATTAATAAATTATGAAGTGGCTATTTTGTTTTATTATCAGTAAGTTAACATTAATTGTTGATATTTCCCACTGGTGATAATGGGAAAAAAATCCATGATAAACTAACATTGTTATACATTCAGAAAATTCAAGAAACAACAATTTAACAAAGCAATAGTGTCTTTTAAGAAGGCAAAAATTTATGATTAGATGAACCTGGAATATTTTTTTCTTATTTCAACTTGTCCAAAATGTTATGTAGTAAAATTTGTAATTTCATCTGACAAAACAGATGAAACATCTAATAAAAGTGTTATGTAATATTAAAATTTTTATATTCTCATAATATATAACTAGGAATTAAAAGTTTGAATCTCTAATCCATTTTTTAAAAGTAACATCATAAAATTAGGAATGTGTATCTACTATGTCTATACTAGCAACCCATTCTTCAAACTAAACATGATAAATATCATCTAGTATTTCTATTTAGTAATATCAACATAAAAAAGAATCTTAATTCAGCTAAAGAATGTCCAATAAAAAATCAATCTTCATTACATAATAGATAATTTTCAAAGATGTATATTTATGAGCATACAGTCACCTTTCACATATGACATCAGTGCTAAAAAATAACTGTTTTTTTCTTCAAAGTTGCTTTTATAATCTTTCTCTATATTATTCCATATTCTTAATTACTAAATGTACAATTATTTACATGTGCCTGTTACAATCTTCCAGCTAGTTTTATGATGGCTGCCAACTCAATAAATTTTGCATTTTGTGCTATATCAACTTTATTATTTTATCACCAAAGAGAAGAAATAAAGAGCATGTCCTTAATCTTGATACTTGTTTCGTATAAAACCTTGTGTAATTTTTACTATCCCCATGCTTATATTTTTCATGACAAATTTGATATCAGATTCCATTCTGCTTTTTTATCACTTCAAAAATTACTTAAAACTTCTTGGAATTATAAACAACATTCTTATCAATTGTGAACTGCTAAAGTACTACTATTTTTTTTTTTTTACAGAAGGCATTAATATAAATAAATTCATTAATATTCTCCAAATATTCTATAGTTTCTTAAGATGTCTTCAAATGTCTTTATAAGTATTAATTGATTTACATTATCTATCTTTTTTTAACTTCTTTTTATATGGGCTAAAGCATTAATCTAAGATTTTCTAGATTCATTTTGTTTGTTCATATCACATAACTATTTTTTTTCCAGGATAAGAATTTGTTTTTTTATTTCACCCATTTGATATATTACTCTGGATTAACAATGTTACCCCCCCCCCTTGTTATTCTTCAACTTTCTTTCTCTTTCATAAACCCTATTATTAGATTTAGCTTTATATTCATTGGATCCACCTAAATTTGTTTTTTTGTACAACTTTAGAAATTTTCCACTTGCTTCTTATATTTAATAATTTTGTTTTGATTCTTTCCCAATGTGGCTTTCCAAATTTTCACTTTTTTATCATCCACCTTCCTTTTTTCTTAGTTTATTTTTATTACCCTTGCATTATTTCATATTTTTTAATAATTTTTTTGTTCTCCAGATTTAATATTTTGATGAAGATTTTTCTGTATGAATATCATATTGTATTGCAAATTTTCTTTTATAGATTTTTGAATTATTTCTTCCATATTCTTTTGGTTTTTCTTATTTTATTCCAACTTTTTATCTATCATTTGCCTTAATATTGCTTGATTTTTTATTTTTATTTTCTTATCAATTAACACAGAACAGGTTATTTATTAATATTTCTCTATTTTTGTTTTCCCTTTTATAAATATATTATTTATTATATTTTGTATTATTTTTCTGCACTAGCAAGGCTAGCTAAAACCACTAAGTTAAATTAATATTTTATACATTAATAAGTTGAATCAATTGTCTCTTGTCCAGTTCAGAAGATCATGTAACAGATGAGCATCAGAACGGATTATTGAATCATTACTCTATAATTGCACGAAATTGCATTTTAGATTCCCTTTTGCCAAATTAAAAAAAAAAAAATACTTTTTATGAAATGCTTTGTGATTGACTTGAAATAACTTTATAAATAATTATTTCTGAAATAGATGATTATTTCAGTGAAGTAAACAATTAATTTTGATCAGTGGTTGCATTTGTCAAAATTTTTATTTGTTAGATCATGACAAAGCCATTACCTCCATTTTTAAAATAACCTTACATAATTTTGTATCTAAGTTTATTGTACAGTATTTAGCAAAAAAGTTATTCATTTCTTAATAAAATGTACCTAAAAAAAATAATTGTATCTCATTTTTCTTCAGAATAAAATAACAATTTCAAATAACAAGGGGGCGAGCGATCTTAAATCGATAAAATATTTAACATGTTTATTTTTTTCATAAATGTTTTTACTTTAAACATTTTTTGTTTTAAATTTTTTAAAGTATTTTTTATTAAATTACACCTGTTAAAGCATTTTAAAAATATTAATATAATTTTTTTATTAAAGAAATATTTTCAAAATATTGCAAATGTAAGACAAATTATATAAAATTTCTAATTAATCGTTCGTTTTATTAATTCATTGATTGATCTCCTAGGAAAATCAAACTTGTGATTAATTTATAAAGCAAAACTAATATTAGATTAGCATGAAAATTCTTATAATATTTTAATCATGTATATGAGTGCAGACATTTTAGCAAGTACTTATTCACAACAATAACCTTTCAATATACCATAAATAATTTGTGATTATTTTTATTAGATAAAAAATAACGATTTTATTTAGTCTTGAGTATAGAGTTTAAATTTAGTAAAGTTTAAATTTATTACTTACTCTTTATATAAGTGCATGATAATCTCTACTTCTTAAACTTTCACCTCTTTACAATTCTGCTTATGTTTCTTTTCAGGCTGCTGCATGCAGGTATGCAAGACTCATACATACAAAGACTCTTCACTATTGGATTGCTGAAATACCAAGATAGTTAATAAAATTTATATACAAATAAAATTGTTTACATTTTTTAATCATTTCATCATTAGAAATACATTCTGAGTGTAAATATTTTTTATTTAAATATAAGAGAAATACTTTTTTACTTAAACTTATTTGTGACATTATCTGAGCTTCAAATTTCTAGGCATGAGCTCAAAATGTACTACATATATACTCTTACTAAACTGAATAGATTGATACCATTTTTTTTCATAATAATTAATAAAACTTTATATGTAAATGTTTAGTTATTCCTAGAATAAATATTTATTATTTAAACATAAGAGAAATATTTTTTTACTTAAACTTATTGTGGCAGTTTCTCTAGCCTCAAAATATATTTCATATATACTCTATCATTGCATAAAACTGAATAGGTTGCTGTCTTTTTGTTGTCACTATAATTTAATAAAATTTATATGTAAATAAAAATGTTTAGATTTCCTAATCATTTTTATTATCTTAATTTTATATCAAATGTAACAATATTGTTAATAATTTATTTAAAAAAAAACGTATTTTAAAAATATTGATTTTGCATATGATGAAATTATTTTTATAAATAATATTTTACAAGTTCAAAACATATTGTTCACTTGGGAATACTGATAGAGTGTTCGCTCCAGATATTAAATCTGGGTTCAATGCTATCTTGTGCCATCATTGCTTAAGTAGTGTTTTCTTTTTTGTTATTATTGTCTCTATTATCTTTTTACACATTTTACTAAATAGCTTTTCCTATTTTTAATAATGATCTTTTCTTTTTTTATTGGCTTTTTACTTGTTCTCTAGCTATTGATCCATAAGAGATTTTGATCATTTCTAAAAATTTGTTGAATAAAAATTTTAAATTCTTCTCTTAAATAAATCCTATCTAAATCTTTACTTGTCAAATTGTATAATAAAATTTAATATAATATGACGTAGTTATTAATAGGCATTAAAATAATTAAAGATCTTAATAAAGTAGTGTATTTTATTATTGAACAAAAACAAGAAAGACTATTTTTGTTAAAAGAAAACATAAAAGAATTATTTGTGAAAGATTGGATTTTTAAAACATGTATTTTTATCAAGTTGTTACTAATGGCATTAATTAAAACAATTTTTTAAAAAGATATTGCTGCATTTCATTAACATGGCATTATTGTAACACCTATATAACTTAACTTGTAACTGCTCTATTCAAGCGCCTATAAAATTCTTTATCTATACTAGTTGAAGATCCAATTGTTTGATTTTCTTTTCTTTATTATAATTTATCATTGAACAAAAGAAACTGCAAGGTGTGCTATAATGGCTTCTAAAAATTTATCCAATAAACAATGTAAGAGTGAAAACTTTTTTCCTTAATTAAATATAAAGATAAATTCTTAAAATCTCCAGACACTTGCTTACAAAAAAAATTATATTACTAAGATTCCAAATGACATAAAGTAAAAAACAACATGGTTAGAATCGATCTAATTAAAATTGATTGCTATTTATCACATTGCGTTCACCAAAGTCAAGAGAGTTAATATGTAAATAAAAAGGTAAAAATGTAAATAATTATAATTTTTTAATATTCTGTTGTGTCTTCTGTTAAACAAAATTATATAGAATTCATTGTTTTAATTAACTAATCTTATTTTATATTTTTTCGCATGATAAAAACATTTAAATATATATAATAAAAACACATCAGTCTGCTGGTTGAAATATAAAAGTAGTTTTATAGAGAAGTAATTCTGTGTTTTTATTTTTCCTTTAGTTAGTTGTATATTTATTATTTTCATATATATATAATTTAATTTGCAAATATAGATACATTAAAATTGCACAAATTAGTACTTCTAATATATAAATCATTGCTTATTTATTATAAATATGATTTTGATAAAAAAATCAAGTCAGATGTCATATGACCCAATTTTAATAAAACTCGTGTTACAAATGTTATATATAGAGTTTGCAAAACAAACTCTTAACAAGCGTTGAGAATAACCTCAACCCCAGACCGGTTTCTGCATCTAGCATTATCAATGAAGTGTTAGGATATTCATTAGATTAAAAATACTAGGACTAGCTCAGCACTTTATCTAATGTATAACTATTGAGAAGAAAAACTGAAACCTTCAGACATCTATATGTCTAAAAATCCAGCTATCTAACTCAAATAGCCATATGGGATTGAACTAAGTTCAGATACACCATATATTAATAGCTCTAGCAATATAAAATCGTCAAAGCCTTAGTAACAAAAAATAAATTGATAAAAAAATCAAGTCAGATGTCACATGACCTAGTATTTTTAATCTAATTAATATCCTAACATCTCACTGACGACGCTAGATGCAAAAACCGGTCTGGGGTTGAGGGTATTCTCAAAGCGTGTTAAGAGTTTGTTTTGCAAACTCTATATATAACATTTGTAACATGAGCTTTATTAAAATTGAGTCATGGGACATCTGATTTGATTTTTTTGTCAATTTATTTTTTGTTACTAAAGCTTTGGCGATTTTATATTGCTAGAGGTATTAATATATGGTGTATCTGAACTTAGTTCAGTACCATATGGCTATTTGAGTTAGATATCTGAATTATTAGACATATAGATGTCTGAAGGTTTCAGATTTTCTTCTCAATAGTTATACATTAGATAAAGTATTGGGCTAGTCCTAATATTTTTAATCTAATGAATATCCTAACACTTCACTGACGATGCTAGATGCAGAAACTGGTCTGGATTAAGGGTATTCTCAAAGCTTGTTAAGAGTTTGTTTTATGAACTCTATATATAAAATGATTTTGTGCACTTTTATTGAATTGATATTTGAGAAAACAAAATGCACTATATATATATATATATATATATTCTTTTATGTTTTATTGCATATTCATTAATAATATCCTAATTTTATTATTTTTTGAATATTCTGATTCAATACATAAAATTGCTAATGAAGAGATGATTTCACATGAACATAACCAGAGCATTCAAAAACATTTAGTAAAACAAGGTTACTGAAAAATGTGCATTATCACATATTACTATATCTACTTCACTTATGATGTTCATTGTAGGACTTACAAGAGGTAAAAAAAGAAAATGTAATTTCATTTAGCATATGATAAAATGTTTTAATTTTCACAAAAGATATAGATCAAGTAAATTCAGGGCCTTGATAAATGTGAGATTATATGTCACTACAGTGAACTTAAATGAGCTCTGTTCATGAGAATAGGGCTACCAGAATTTATCTTGCAATTAAAATTTATTAATAATCATTTATATTTTCATAAAAAGATGACTTATATGAATAATTTCTTGCTAAAAGTATGTTTTTATAAAGTAAAAGTCTTAAAATTCTTAATAAATACAAAACCATAGTGTGATATTTGAAGAGCTAAGGGAATTTAACCAAATTTAAGATACTGGTAATCTTCTTCAGATCATTAGCATTGTTTATCTTCAATGATTGCAACTATATTTTTGAAGTATAAAATAAACATTAGTAATATATAAAGCAATAAAGTCTAAATACATATACCATATGAATAGTTTGCAAATCAGACTTTGTAGAATAATTTTAACAAATTTGCAAACAACATCTCTCATATCAATACCAATTCATTAGACGGACAAAAAAATCCACTTTATCTAACTTCCAAACTTTTATGCAGATAGTAAATCATTAGAATTTACATTTTCATTATTATTTGAAAATGTGATCAGGTGATATTTGAGACTTCACAAAAATTAGCAGTAACAAATATTTCACCACTTTGGGTATCAATGTTTGATTTACCATTCATATAATAGAAGAAAAATGAGATAAAAATTGATGATTTTTTCTCTGACAGATGGATGACTTTAGAAAGTACTGATTTGTAAATTATTCTTATGGTAAGCACATTTGAAGCTTATTACTTCATAAATAATATTCTGCATATTTTAGTGCATTGGTAGAATGTTCATCTCTAGAACTGAAGATCGATGAATTGTGCATTTACTCTGACATTTCTGAAGCCTGAATTTCTTATAAACTTCAGGCAATTAACCATTTTATTATTTTTTATATGTTTTCAGTGACACATATTTGGTAGCCATTATTTTCAAGTTTGTAAAAAAATGTTTTTTTTTTAAGAATTTGGCTTGTGAATTATTGTAGTAATATGTTGGAGCTAACTGTACTATGAATAATTCAGTATTTTTGGTATTACATATTTAATACCAGTAACTTATTGATAGTCATATTAAAATTATTAGAATCTTCATATTAATTGGTATATGAAACTGTATAATATCTTGATTATTTAAATACAATATATAGTATATATACTTTAAGTTAGATGTAACTAGAGATTTCAATTTCAAGCTCCTTTTAGTCATCCACTCCATCTTATATAACTGATACACATGACCACATAAATACAAAAAAGATACATATTTCATGCTGAACCAGCACTCATCAGCTGATCTGGATTATTTCTCTCTCGCACAATGCATATATATATATATATATAATCAGTGGTCAGTTTATATTAAGATAGAAAATCTTCAAACTTTAATGGACAGGCTTCAATCTTCTTTATTCTCCAACTCTTCAGCTATCCATATTATGGCATGTTCAAAACCATTGTTTGCCAAATTTTGTTGTGTCATACCTATATTGATCATGAGTCAATCTGACCCCTCATATATAGAACGTTAATAAAAACACCACTACTATAACATTTCATTACTTTGAGACTCAATATTTGATTTATTTACTTATAACAATGTGGGGATCAGATAAAAAGCCATTTTTTGTTTGTCCAATAAATAGAAATTAATATAAAAAAGTGAACATTGTTTTCAAATTTTTTTAAAAATATTTTTTTTGAAACATTATAGTAATGTATTTAAATGAATATGTTTTATGAATTATATATATATAAAGTATCAAAACGGTTATATAAACATATAAAAAAATAAGAGTTGTAATGATTTAATAACAGCTTCTGCTTTCTTTTTTTTAAAAAGAAATTTTATTCTATTGCTATATTGGTGTTACAAAACATGTATATATAAATTTAAATTTGATTTTGAAGAGAGAAACCATAATAAAAGAAAAATTAAAGAGGCAATTTTTATAAACAGGAATAAAATGCATTTAATAAATCGATAAGATGCTAACATTAAAATACGAGAGATTCGTGGGATTTGAATTGATAATGTTTGCTTCGGCTTTGTTTTTTTTTTTTTAATTTACTGGCAGTTGAGGCAGGTTTAAGAAATTAACCGAAAGTACTTCTGCAGATTAAGGATTGTTTATAATAGTTTGTAAACCGTTAAATTTATTATTTCAATTATATATATATATATTATAATGGGATTTGCCAATTTTCCATATATATTTTATGCATGTATGTAGTCTTGTATGATTGCGTGTATGTATATATAACGATGCATGTATATGCGTAATGGTTTAAAAGAATATTTATTCTTAAATTATTCCATTTTATCACCCCAGCATATTTATGAGCATCAATTTATGACCTCAAGTGCCAATCCTATATTTCTATAAGAATTATGCTGGGAGAACTAAAATACCAATATGGAAATGACCCTGGACTAGCTCTGCTCAGGGCTGGTGGTAAAATTTACCGACAGTAGATCTAACCCTCTCTTTTTTCTTTATTAACAAAAAAAAAACTCATAACACAAAACAAAAAAAAATCATTAATTTTATATACATTTATTTGCAATGATATTTACTATCTACAAAAAAAATATACATTATTTACGTAAGTTAAATTAGTGTCTCTTTTCTCTTTTAAATCAAAGATTCATATAAGTTTTTTTGTTTGCTTTTTTCTCTTTTTGCCAAAATTCCCACACACACAAATATGCTATTATATGTATTTTGCACTGAAGATTTAATTGGACTAATTTATACACTAATAAATTCCATAGTAAATAGTTTGACCTCTCTGGGCAAAGAAAAGAAATTTTAAGTTCACAATTGTGTCAAATAAACAGTTTTCTCAAATTCGTGGAGTAAGCTTACTAAAAGTGACATATATATGTAATTAGAAATAAAATACCTAATTTCCCCAGGGAATTGATCGAATTCACCTGGTGAAAATGGAATCTCCGGTCCTTTGTCGGTGAACGAACTTTGTTTTTTTTTTCTTTGAAGTTCGGGTTCCATGGCTAAAGTCTGTTTATTTATTTATTTTCTTTCTTTTATGGCGATTCAACATTGTTGCTTATTGAGGCGAATTCTCTGGACTTGATGTCCCTTCTCTGCTATCTGCAGCTGCTATACATTCGGGGCAAAGGACTCGGACCCTCCGCACATTGAAGCCTCTACCCCAGCCTGACCATATTTTATCAAAATATAATCTGATTTCTGGATTCTTGTTTCTGTATATCAGTCTAACATCTGCCTTCTTCTCCGTCCAAACTTATACTAATCCTTAATTCTTTTTTTTTAATTATCAAATTTATCTTTCTTTTCATTCATTTTTAATTATATTTCCAATCACATTCCATATACTTTTGTTGGAATGCATCACAAAAGCTTTTTACACCTATTTCTTTCCAATTAATATTTAATTAGAATTAGACATTCCAAGATTTTTATAATTTCTTCCATTGTTCTGCAAAATCACTGTCTTCCATCTTGACATTTATAGTTCTTTTGTCGACTTAATATGTATATATTTAAAAAGTTTATCAAACAAAATGTTTTTTTTTATATTTATTTTGTGAATTTTCATTTTTAATAGTTCAAAAACGCACTCACACATATACATAGCGATGTGTATAGCTGGGTTTGGCAAAAGAAAGAGAAAAAATCAGAGCAAGTGTATAACCCCCCCCCATACCTTTTTTATGAGTTCTTTTTAATTAAAATAACTAAATCAATTCAATACGACCACGCAAATGACCATTGATTGTACATCAACTTGTAAATATTAGTTTTGTTAGTAAAGTAATATATATTTTTAATAATACGTTAGTAATAAGATATATATATATTAATAATGTGTTAAGTATACGAATACGTATTTGTCTAATTATCGCAACAGGGTTTGATTATACCTGCCCTGATGCAATATATATATATATTGTAACATAATTAAAGAGTTCAAAAAAAAGATATTACCATACCTGAGTAGTCCATAGAATGATCATAAGTAAAGGAGTCCAAATATCAAGAATTATAAGCAAATTATTATAGCAATGTATTATAACTCAGGTATACAGGCAGTAGATCTTATCCACTTTCATTTCTTGGTTTGATGTTAAGTGCATGTTTAAACAAATACTAAGTGAATATGGTCTAGCAGGGCGCCACTAGATTATCTGAATCTAGACACGGTTATATCTGATAACCTTTCACATGTACCGGGTTTGAATCCCTTCTTGGTACTTTATTTATAATAAAATGGAAGATTTTGCTTTTTGAGCCATATCACTATAAGCACTAATATTTAGATAAAAGGAAAACATCGTTTAAACCAAAGTGGAGTAATATTTAGATAAAAGTAAAACATCTTTAAACCAAAGTGGAGTATATTAGACATAAATCATTTCTCAGATCTTAACATAACAAATGTGTTTCAATATTTTTATAAGTTCACTAGCTCAGATTATATATAACTAATTTAGGATGGCAATTCACTCATCCTTGCATGAAATAGATGATGGGATGTGGTTATAATAATACTAAGAAATCACTAAATATTATAAAATCAATATTTATTTATGGCCTTTAAACAGTTAAACAGCTCATTAATTAAAACGTTGATGATGATGATGATGATGATAATAATAACAATAATGACAAGGGTTTCAACTACAGCTCTAGGACTAAGCCTAAACATAAAACTAAATTTTATAAAGAAATGCATAATTATTGCTTAATTTTAGCATACTTACTTATATCTTAAATAACTAATATTCAACCAGTGATGATGAATAATCACACTTAACAAAGACTACACTTAATGAAATATATATGCCTCATTTAATAAAACAAACTAATATTTATTACTACATTTCTAACATATACTTAAAATTTTCTAGATAATATGAAAATTGACATAATAATAATAATAATTGATTATATAACAATCCTCAGATTAATTTTAAGTTCTTCCCCCTTTCCCGTTAAATGTATTTGTATTAAGTTGAACGTCACCTTGACCATGATTTTCACTCCATGAGAAAAGTATTTCAAGAAAAAAAAAAAAATATCTGCTCATTAGCACACATACTTTAAAAATCCAACATGTAAATTGAATAAAAAAAAAATGTTAGTAGAATTGAAAGAGCAAGTTTTAGAAAAGAGTTTTAAATCATTATCTCCTCCCCCTCTCTTCTACCTCAGAAATGCTATACTTAACTTGAAACAAAATAACCCAATATTCTAATACTACTCATTATTTCACATTCACTCACAATTATACACATATAAAATATCATTATGTATGTGCGTGTTTTATCCCATGATAACAAAATATTATTTAAAACCAAAATAATAATATATTAGTTAAAACTAAAATCATAATACCATAAAAAAAAATTGTTTTACACATTAATATTGTAAAATTAATAAACAAATCATTTTCATACATTCAAGATCATTTATGAAGCTCAAAGTTATTTTTAGTAAGACATTCTTGTTTTAATCGATCTGAATAGTCTTTAAAGGTTCTTTAAATAAAATATACCACTTTATTGCTAAAATGTTTCTTAAGACTAATATCATAAAGAAAATAGATATAAAAAGTCATATTACCGATCTTTTGTTTGTGGCGAATTTCCAAGGGTTCAAACTTGTCTTGTATAAGGTTTATATTTCTGCAGCTACCATTTCCGTCTTACTGGGAACAATCTCTTTCTTGAGGTGTATAACTATTTGATGATGGTGACTCTATTGAGGTTATTTATTTTAGTGGATAATTTGGAAATCATTATATTAATTTTTCTTCTCTTCCTGTCAAGCATGTGGATGAAATACAGCAGTTGTTTTCACATTTATAAATTTTCTTGAGTTTAAAATCAGTTGTTGTAACAATTAATTGGACTTGATGATTAATATTTATCAGTAGATTAATTCATCTTCTTTGAATGCAGGTGAATGCTTTCTTCCTTCTATTAAAAAACATCTTATTTCTCTGGTCAGTTGAAAGGTGTAGAATATTATTTTAGACACATCTTTTCTTTCCTATGTGATGTGCAGCTTCCCCAGAAGGACCGGAACCGATGGGACATACATATAATTTTTCTAGCCAGACATTTCTTATATTTTCAGCATTCAATTGGATAGTTTAATAATCTGAATCATAAACAATAATCCTCATAATAATTCAAGACAGCTTTTTATATCCAATTTTTAGCTAACTTAACCAATCAGAGATAGCATCACTTGCTATTTTTGGACAAATTTGTTTTAATTAGATCTCTAATTTATTTTCAACTAAATTATTTTTCAACTGAAAAGTTTAATCCTTTTTCCAGACACTTTTGTTTAAAAAAAAAATAGACTCAATCCTTATTTCCTTTCTTTTCTTTTTTTTTTTTTAACATCCAGGTAACACTTCAAATCTTTGAGCTTCCTTCTTTAGATCTTGAGATAAGACAATTTCAAAATTAGAGTTCTCAACCATTATAAGCTCCCAAAGTGAAACAATCATTTACAAAAAAAAAATTGCTACAAAGATCGATATCTGATTAAACAGATTTCCTCTTTTAACAAAAAATTGTACAAAAAAAATAATTTGACAGATTTAATACTTCCTTTTCTTTCAATATTTAGGAAATGTAAATCTCTGTATGTAATGTACACACATCCTTCATTCTTTCAAATCATTCATAAACTAACAGTAAATAATATAATTGCTAGCTTAGTAATTATAACCCAATTATTTAATTAAATCTGTAACTTTTAAATCCCACTTATAATTAAAGAAAAGCAAAATAAAAGTATAGAATAAGACATTAAAATTGATCAAGCACAAGTTAGTTTTAAAGAAAGTTAAAATGTTGAATATTTGAAATATAAAACAATTAAATAATTTACACATACATTGCCTATATGTATGCATTATAACTTTGCTTTTTAAAGAAAAATTAAATATTAAATAGTTTAAATGTGTGTATTACCTTTCTATCAACACACAAACAAATAAAGCATATAATTGTTGTCCCACTCTCTTTCTGTTTAAAGCTTTTGAAATTTTGATCTGGAAGGGTTTGAACTTGGATGCCCTACAGCTTCTTTTATGGTTATATAAAAATGTGATGATGATTTTTGGTTTACCTTTTCTACATGCACATTACTATAAATTTAGCTAGTGACTAAATTGTAATGGCACAACTTTCTCCCCCTTCGGATAAAATCATCAGCACTTTTGTTTTAACTATATTTTTAAAAAAAAATCCTAACTAATAAATACACTAATAATAATAAACACTTATAATATATATATAAAAAAAAAATTAACTACTGGTAAATATATTTTTTATTAGAAAACCTAAAAGTAATTTATTTGGACTCCTTTGCACAGGTATGGTAATATCTTTTGAACTCTTTAATTATGTTACAATGGACACCCAACTGGGGCCTGATATTTTACCATATACCTGAAAAAGAGAGTCTATAGAATGATGGGAGATGTGTGGTTAAAAATAGAGAAATTTTTTTTTTAGTAAAATTTTTTTTTTCAGTAAAAATTTTTTTTTTGTCTTACAAAATTTTCTTGGCCATACAGTCTTATTTTACATTTGTATATGATGATGTTTAATATGAACTAATTTTTCATTGATGATGATAAAATGGGTACAGCCATAAAACAGCTTAGTTTTTTTTTATCAATTTTGAAAATAGAGATGAATATCACAACTTAAGACAAAGGTGAAATAAATAATAGATTTTTTTTTGTGGAACATTAAAATAATTTATTGTCAGATAGGATAAGCATAGTAATAGTGATGAATTATGGAATAGTAGTCTCATGTGTGTTTGGGGAGTTCATTTTGTAAAAAGTCTATGATTTTAGAGGTTTGATTGGATGGTTGATCGTTGGAGTTTGGTTGGTTAGATTGCAGTTTTGATGATGAGTGGAGAGTTTTGTCATTGCCTTGAGAATGCTATGTATTTCGTGTAACTTATGAATGATCAAACCCATTCACTGCTCCAACCCAATTTATATGTTATCTTTATTTTATCATAAAGCAGTTAACAGCAGACCTGCCATGATATCAGCCTATAAGTCTCCAAGAGAGAGAGCACGGTATAGTTTTCCAATCCAGTTATATGTTATTCTTATTTGATCATGAAGCAGTTAACAGTAGTCCTGCCATGATATCAGCCTATAAGTCTCCAAGAGAGAGAGAGCAAGGTTTCGTTTTTGTAGTCTATAATAAGCAGGGCATTCCTTGATACTTGCCACATAAGACTCCAAGAGAGAGAGCAAGGCATAGTTTATCTATTTTAGCCCCTAAGACTTAAAATACATCTTTTATTGCAACAGACTTTGCTTCATTCAATCAAGGGTTGTGGTAGTTAATAGTGATCGAATTGGGATGATCTTCTGAGTGCTCGTGATGCATTGTGTGATTATAGTGCTGTGACTGAATTCTTTTATTTATCTCAAGATTGTGAACTGCTAGTCATTCTGTGGGCTGTCAATATCTGTCGGATTTCTGGGAAAATGGATGAAGGTATAATTTGGGCTATTACAGACAGACATGCACTATAGATTATTGTTGTGTAGTTCATTAAATAAGGATATTAAATTTTTTTTTGTTGTTGTTGTATTTGTAAATGCATAATAAGGTGAAAATCAAATCAGTCAGTTGGTCAGAATAGGTGTCAGACAGGGAGAAGATGTGTGGATTTTTGATGGTCAGGGAAGTACAGATGGGATATATATAGTTTTATAACATGAGTGAACTAAATTATAGTATGGAAGAGGTTATGGAAGAGGAAGGTGCCCCAATACCAGGAATCAGTGATCGTTTTCATACTGAAGAAGAGGATGGGGAGGTTTTCTTAAAAACACAAGAGGAAAGAGAGGAAGTAGAGGAAGATGCCTTTAATGTTAGTAGCAATAATACGGCCTCAAGTGTGGAAGTAGATGAGGAGTCAGAAGTGGGCCAGGCTCAAATAGCAAAGATGGCACCATCAGACATGGACATGATAATGCAGATGCTCAGAAGTATGAGAGAAGATAGTAAGCAAAGTATGGTAAATCTAGAACAAAAGATAGAGAAAAATAATAAAAGTATAGAGAGTCTAAGAGAAGATAGAAGAAAATATAAAAGTCTAAGAGAAGTATAGTAAGCAAAGGATGGAAAATCTAGAACAAAAGATAGGTCAATCTGTGGAGAAAAGTATAGAAGGTTTAAGGGTAAATCTAGAGAACTCTATTGACAATAACAACCAAATGATCATCGCTTTGGAAACTAGGATAGAAGGGTCCAATATAGAGTGTAAAAATAGGTTTGTGTCATTAGAGGAAGGATAGAAGGAGTGTGTAGGTCTATGGAAGCAAACAGGAGGGCTGTCAGGGACTACAGTCATTAAAGGCTCAAGTGGAGCAGTCTATCGAAGAAAATAAGAGAGAAATTGAGTTAGTTAGGAATGAGGTCCATGGTTTGGTCTCCCAATCCATATCAGAATGCATAGAAAAGAATGCCGAAATAACCTCTGCAGGAATTCATATTAGATTAGAGGAGGTGGTAGCCAAAGTGGACTCATATAAGGAAGCCACTTTGGGCT
This sequence comes from Epiperipatus broadwayi, assembly GCA_028023455.1. Classification (NCBI taxonomy): domain Eukaryota; kingdom Metazoa; phylum Onychophora; class Udeonychophora; order Euonychophora; family Peripatidae; genus Epiperipatus; species Epiperipatus broadwayi. The sequence continues at coordinate 163,354 of JAQFVV010013043.1, read as the reverse complement.
GTGTAGATCAAACCATCACTATGAAAAATAAGTTTAGTGGCTTAGAAAAGGAAATACGAGAAGTTAAGGGAAGCATGGCCAATGAGTGTGTACAAATTGACCAAAATCTTAGGAAAGAATTGGGGAAACAAATAGATAGCTTTAGGGAGGAGATAGTAAAAAGGGACAAGTCAAGTTCTTTAGAAGAGGGACCAGAATGAATCACATGAATTGGGTGTTATGTTGGAAAAGGTTGAGGAGAACCAGAAGGCCTATGTTGTGGAATACATAAACCCAAGATGGATGATCTCTACCAGAAAATAGGGGAATTAAAAGATCGTATTAATGTAAAGCTCAGTATCGTCGAACCTAAATTCAGGCAGAGCGATGGTAGCACCAGTCCAGATGACTGTAGGGATAGCTCAGAACAAGTCAGTCAAGAAAGGATGCCTACTTTAGTTAACAATCCACAAGGTGAAAAAAGTAGAAAGGCCGATATTAGCCATAATACCAAATCTCCCAGTAAAGAAAGTAAATGAGATGATGACCAAAGAGCAGATTGGGATAGATCATAAGTGAAAAGAAGGAAAAGAGAGTTGGAGGAAAAACTTCATGCATCCGATAAGATGATTGATTTAAGAGAAGAATAAGGGAGATGAAACCAGTTATTTTAGAAAGAGAGCAAAAGTTTCAACAGTCTGTAGTTCTCAATCTAGTAACAAACCAGCATGTGTGGTTTCAAAAATCTGTCTTCTTAAATAGATTGGAGATACTTATATATGGTATAGAGAGGCAATCTCTCTGAAAATGTAAATGTCCAAATCTCTCTGAAAAATTCAACTCTGGAAAAGTCAAAAATAAGTTATATCTTACAACCATCTCTGAAAATAACCATGGTATCACAGAATCAACCTCTGAAAATAAAGCTCTGTTAAATTTAAGTCGCCTTATATTTGGTCAAGTCAACTTTTAAGTTTAAAAATAAATATACACCAGATCAACTCTGAAGAGTGTAAATGCATATATATGGTACAAAGTCATCTCTCTAAGAGTTTAAAGTCCATTTATATAGAGAATCTATCTCTCTGAAAAATAAATGCTCTAAAATTTAAATGTGCCTTATATATGGTCAATAACCTTTCTAGAAATTAAAAATAAATTATACATGCCCAATCAATCTTCTAAGATAAAAATAAATATATGTCCCAAATCACTCTCTGAAGTTTAAGGATGAATTATTCAAGTCATCTCAAAGTTTAAAAATAAAGTATGTATGGTATAGAAGTCAATTCTAAAAACAAGGATATTATGTAGGTAGTCAATTTCTAAAAGTGTAATAGGAGGTTATATAAAATAACCTCCAGATGTTTATAAATACATAATAAAAAATATTAGGGTACATATAGAAATATTTAAAAGAAAATAATTAGAAATAGAATTATTTGTTCTTGAGGATAAGGGACATATAGTTTGTCCTTATATTCAAATAGCCTGCAAGTCTCCAAATAAAATTTGTTTTCTATAAAAATATATTTACCTTTTTTATATATATATAAGTTATAAATGAATTAGTGGTTTAAAAAGTTAAAAAATTTTATAAGTGGCCTTACATTTGTCTAAAAATAGTAATTTAGAAAGTAAAATATATATAATAAAAGAAGTAGCAGTTCAACCCTCAGTCAATAAAGTTAAAAAAGTGGGCACTATATGCTTTATTTGTTTGGTGTTGATAAAATAATCATTTAAACTATTTAATATTTAATTCTTAAAAAGTATAAGATACATGTATGTGTATATTGTTTATATTTAAATATTAATTTAATTAAACTAACTTTTTGATCATTTAATTCTTATTATCTATTTTTAATTATAAGTGGGTTTAAAGTTACAGTTTAATTAAATAATTGGGTTATAATTACAGCCAAATATTATTACGTTATTTATGTATTTAAGAATAAGTTTCTCCTAAATATAAAAGTATTAAAAATTTGTTTTCTGTTTTCGTTCGTCTTTGTGTTTTTGTAAATGTTGTTACTGAGCTATATGGTGGCTATTGAATCTTACAATTAAGAAGGTAAGATTTGAAGTGTTACCTGGATGTTAAAGAAGAAAAAAAAAAAGTAAGATTTTATTTTAAACGAAAAAGGTAAACCAGTTAAAAAAATAGTTGAAATAAAAGAGTCTAATTAAAAATTCAAAAGATTTACCATTAGGCTAAAATAAAAACGTCTAATTATTTATTGTTGATTAGTTATATCAATAAGAAAAAGAACAGAAAATATATTTCCACGACAAAATAAAAATTCTAAAATAATATTACACCTGAAATAGATGTTTAATAAGAGATGCATTCAAGATGAATTAATCTACTGATAAATATTAATCATCAATCCAATTAATTGTTACCAACTGATTTTAATCAAAATATAAATGGCAGCTATTTACTTACAAAAAAAAAATAATATTCAAATTCACTAAAAATAACTCATATCACTTCAAATAGTTTACCCCAAAGAGTTGTTCCCATAAAATTAGCCAGAAATATAAACATACAAAAGTTTGAACTTGGAAATCACAAAAGATCGGTAATATGATTTTATATCTATTTTCTTTATGATATATTAAGAAATTTAATAAAGTGTATATTTATTTAAAGACCTTTAGACTATTCAGATGATTAAAAAAAATGTCTTACTAAAATAACTTTGATCTAAATATCTTAATGTATAAAAATTTTATTAATTTTACAATATAATGTTAAAATTAGTATTATGATTTTAGTTTTAACTAATATATTATTATTTGTTTTAATAATATGTTATATTAATGTTATATGTTTTGAGTATGATATTAGATAGGTTATTTGTTCATTAAGTATAGATTCGAGTAGGGGGTAATATTTAAATCTTTTAAACGCTTCAATTATAACTTTTGTATATGTCAAATAATATGATGTTATAACTGTTACCATATAAGTGAAGTTAATATCAAGATTATAACAATATTATAATGTATTATATCATATCATTTATTTCATTTCTGTTTATGTTAATGCATGAATACTAATAATATGGTCTAGCAACTATTATCTAATCTACCGTTATATCTGTAATTTCACATTACTTTGAACCCTTCTTGCTTATTTATAATAAAAGAGTGTTTGATATCTATAGATTATTTATAAAGTACTTTATATATATTAGTACATTTCTCAGTCTTACTAAAATTTTTCAAATTTTTATAAGTTCACTAGCTCAGTTATATATATATTAGGATGGCAATTACTATCTTGGATAGATGATGGGATGTGGTTATAATAATACTAAGAAATCACTAAATATTATAAAATCAATATTTATTTATGGCCTTTAAACAGTTAAACAGCTCATTAATTAAACGTTGATGACGATGATATATGATAATAATAAAATAATGACAAGTTTCAACTACAGCTCTAGGACTAAGCCTAAACATAAAACTAAATTTTATAAAGAAATGTAATTATTGCTTAATTTTAGATACTACTTATATCTTAAATAATAATATCAACGATATGAATAACAATAAAAGATACATAATGAAATATATGCCTCGTTTAATAAAAAACTAATATTTATTACTACATTTCTAAATATACTAAAATTTCAGATAATATAAAATAAAATAATAAAATAAATTGATTATATACTCCTCAATTAATTTTAATTCTTCCCCTTTCCCTTAAAGTATGTATTAAGTTGAATCACTTGACATGATTTTTCACTCATAGAAAAGTATTTCAAGAAAAAAAATATATCTGCTCATTACACATACTTTAAAAAACATTAAATAGAATAAAAAAATGTTAGTAGAATTAAAGAAAGTTTTAGAAAAATTTTAAATCAATCTCCTCCCCATTCTTCTACCTCAGAAATGCTATACTTAACTGAAAAAAATAACAATATTCTAATACTACTCATTATTTCACATTCCAAATAATATAAAATATCATTATATTTTTACAATACAAATAATTAAAAAAAATAATAATATATTAGTTAAAACTAAAATCATAATACATAAAAAAAATGTTTTACTAAATAAAATAAAAAAAATTCAACCAATAAGAATTATTTTTAGTGAATTCTTGTTTAAGTCTGAATAGTTTTAAAGGTTTAAATAAATACTATTGCTAAAGTTTCTTAAGATATAAAAAAATATAAAACAATTAGTCTTTTGTTTGTGGAATTTCAAGGTAATGTCTTGTATAAGGTTTATATTTATGGACAATTCTTTCTTAGGGTATAATATTTGATTTTCTATTGAGGTTATTTATTTTGTGGATAATTTGGAAATCATTATATTAATTTTTCTTTCTTTGCATGGTAACAGAGTGTTTTCATTTATAAATTTTCATTTAAAATTGTTGTAACAATTAATTGGACGATATTAAATTTATCATAGATTATTCACTTCTTTGAAGGTGTTTCTTTCTATTAAAAAACATCTTATTTCTCTTCATTGAAAGGTGTAAAATTATTTTAGACATCTTTTCTTTCTATGTGATGTATCCCGAAGGTATGACATACATATAATTTTTCTACCAGCATTTCTTATATTTTCAGCATTCAATTGGATAGTTTAATAATCTGAATCATAAACAATAATCTCATAATAATTCAAGAAGCTTTATATAATTTTAGCTAACTTAACCATCAGAGATAGATCACTTGCTATTTTTGGAAAATTTGTTTTAATTAGATCTCTAATTTATTTTCAACTAAATTATTTTTCAACTGAAAGTTTAATCCTTTTTCAGACACTTTTGTTTAAAAAAAAAATAGACTCAATCCTTATTTCCTTTCTTTCTTTTTTCTTCTTTTAACATCCAGTAATACTTCAAATCTTTGAGCTTCCTTCTTTAGATCTTGAGATAAGACAATTTCAAAATTAGAGTTCTCAACCATTATAAGCTCCAAAGTGAAACAATATTTACAAAAAAAAATTGTACAAAGATCGATATCTGATTAAACAGATTTCCTCTTTTAAAAAAATTGTACAAAAAAATAATTTGACAGATTTAATACTTCCTTTTCTTTCAATATTTAGGAAATGTAAATCTCTGTATGTAATGTAACACATCCTTCATTCTTTCAAATCATTCATAAACTAACAGTAAATAATATAATTGCTAGCTTAGTAATTATACAATTATTTAATTAAATCTGTAACTTTTAAATCCCACTTATAATTAAAGAAAAGCAAAATAAAAGTATAGAATAAGAATTAAAATTGATAAGATTAGTTTTAAAGAAGTTAAAATGTTGAATATTTGAAATATAAAACAATTAAATAATTTAACTACATTGCTATATGTATGCATTATAACTTTGCTTTTTAAGAAAATTAAATATTAAATAGTTTAAATGTGTGTATTACCTTTCTATCAACACAAAAAATAAAGCATATAATTGTTGCATCCTTTCTGTTTAAAGCTTTTGAAATTTTGATCTGGAAGGGTTTGACTTGAATGCCTACAGCTTCTTTATGGTTATATAAAAATGTGATGATATTTTGGTTTACCTTTTTAATAATTACTATAAATTTAGCTAGTGACTAAATTGTAATGGAAATTAATATATATATATATATGAAGACTTTTATGCAAATAATTTTTTATAACAATCACTAATTTGGATTCATCACTTAATAAACAAGCAATTATTCTCATTAATGATTTTTTAAAAAAAGTCTGCCATTTTTTAAAAAAAATATGACTACTTTATAGGACTATTGCCAACATGATATGCTGACTCTATAAAAGCAATATTGGCCTCATAAGGTAGGATAACAAGATTTATGTCAAGTACAGTAATACATAAATTTGAATTATTGCTTGTGATAATATATTGTACTATTTCTATTATCTACTATAAAATGTTGAATGTATAGAAAATTTTAAACTTTATTGAAACTTTTCAAATACAAACAACTTATTAGTAATAACACACAGATTAGTAATTCTCCACTCTTCTTCAGATATTGTTGACCTGATGAATGACAATATTAGCATAGAAATCAAATTTACACCTTTAGATTCTTAAATCTAATACTATTGGAAATGTTGTGTAATTACTAACATGTGCTGTCTATTGGTATGTTATTATTAGCAAGTTGTTTGTATTTGAAAAGTTTAAATAAAGTTTAAAATTTTCTATACATTCAACATTTAATGATAGATAATGGAAATACTCCAATGTATTATTATATCTAATATACCATCAGCACAAACATTCAGAAAAATATGATTTATTGCATAACTAAGGTATAGTATATATAATAATAGATTATAATAAATGTAAGTTGAAAATATGATTTACTTATTTAATTTCTATTCATTATCTTTGTAATATAGCATTAGCAGATTCAAGGCAAAAAAAGGCTTTTATTGCAAATATAAATATTTTCAAAATTAATAATAAACATTTGATCATAAACTTTAATAAAGTATATTAAAAATAAGTTGAAAAGATTTTCTTACATAATTATTATTCATTATTCTTATAAAATACTTTCCATTTACTTGTAATAATCTTTGCTTAAAATAATTTTAAACTTAATTAAAAAATAATGCATAATTAATAGAAAAATTTATAATAAAAGACGAGTTAATTTCTGAATGCACATGAAAATCTGTTAGAGCGAATAAATTTACTAGATTTTATACTCGAAAATTATAGTAGCTAGAAATCTACTTCTTAACAATTGTATAGAATAATAATTACTCCTATGAAAATTTATAAAAACAATGGCAGGATAATCCAGAAAATTTTATCTTGGACAGAAAACAAACTTAATGTAAAATGTCTCTAAAATATCCTAGTGTAATAATTAGACCATGTAGTACCGTACCCTCATCAGAACTTAATATTTAAAAAAAAAAATACATTTAAAAAAGATTGTTAATCTTAAAATATCATCTCTAAAATTTCAAGAAACTAAGAGAATAAAAGTTCTGTTGTTAAACATCTCCAAAATGACTATCCAAGCTTTAAATATAAAAAGGAATTGAAAGAAATTTTATGCGTCTACGAGCTTATTCTAATTCAGATTATGGTCGAATATTAAATCAACTCTTCATTTGGAAGCAAGTCATTCAAGAATTTTAAATAAACTGTAATAGGAACTGCTTTAAAGTTACAGATAACCTTTGAGAGTATAAATCTATTATATATATATATATAAGTAGTATTTTATGCATTCGTGATGTATTTTATAATTAATATATATTTTTTTGAGTAATGAATTGATGATTTATATTTTCAAGTATTTAAGGCGTCAATAAATAAATTAAATTTTAGTCCATTGAAAATAAATTATTTAATAGTTAGATTAATGCAAGATATCATAATTTGGGTTAGAAAATGTCATTATATTTTAAGCATAATAATAATTTTACATAAATCCATAATAGGACAAATGAATGAAAGGTAAAAATGAGTAAATAGGTATGATCATTGTGACCTTAAAATTTAAATAATTCTTTAAAATTCGTTCCTACATGTGCTAAATAACTAAATGTTTTCTAAAACCTTATGGAATTTTGTTATAAAATAATAATGCAATGTAAGCAATTTAAAGGTGTGAATTTATCTGTTGATCATTTATAGATATGTTGAGTTTGGGTTGTGCATGTATTCAATATTATTTTTATATATAGTCAATACTAATGTCAGACATGCACACCTTAAGTTATTAAAGATTTAAAATAAAAAAATGTGTAGGTAATTGTGTTAAATATTGTTCTGTCTTGATTGTGTGTGTGTATATATATATATGACTAATCATAGATTTGACATTTTGCATAAGAATAAAAATAGACCGGTTTCAAAACATTTTAACTTACCGAATCATTCAATTGATGATTTAAAAGTAGTGATTCTTCAGGAAGGTTTTTCTTCTACAAGAGAGAGGAAACAAAAGGAGAGTTTTTTTATTTTTAAATTCAAGACCTTAGAACCACATGGATTGAATTTGAACACTGGAACTATTACATCTCTGGGTTACCTGGTCTCCTAAATGATTTCTATATGTGTGTTTTTTATGTGAAAATTTTCTTATATGAGGTTTTTTATGTAAAGATTGGTTACATGGATGTTTAATATCTGTGTTTAATTGGTTTATAGATAAATAATTAGTTATAAATTATTGTACTTTGCACTAACTATAATTTTTGATTAAAATGTATAAGTATTTTAGTTTTTAATGAATATTAATGTGAGCACAGCTATTTTCTGTATGTGAGCATAGTTTAATTTTTCTATGTATGCACATATGTATATTTTAATTTTTAATTTTGGATTTTTTATTTTTATATTTATTTTAATTTAAATAGAATTTAAGCTTGATTAGGAGGGAATGTAGTTTTTTGTTTTGTTTGAATTTTGTCATTGATTGGGTAGATATTCTGTGTTAGATTTTGTGACCAATCAGGGGGGTGTTGTTAAATTTTTAATCTTTTACCAAATCTGTAATTTTTGATTATCGCCATTTTACTGTGTATTTTTTTTCTTTCTGATGAAAACCAGTCCTCTGGTTGAAATATAATATTATTTATTGGATTTATAAGTCTTTTTTTTATATATGTATTTCCTTTGGTTAGTTTGTTTTATATATATATATATATATAAAACAAACTAACCAAAGGAAATACATACTATATACTATATATATATATATATATATATATATAGTATATAGTAGTTTTGCTCATGTGACAAAAGAAACTATATGCATGTCAGTTACTTATATTATTAAAATACTCTATATGTTATAGGGGGTGTCTGCATTAATTATTTATTTATGCACTTAAATTACAGACAATTTGAGAGATATGTTATCATGATATACTGATGACAAAAATCCAAGTCACATCAATCTGATCACATTTTTTGTTTTTAGGATTTATGATGATATACTTTGTCATACATCTTATCTTTACCTCTTTATGGAGAACTCACTGAATTATGATATGATAATGAATTATATTATTACTGTTAGTAATTAAATGAATATATTATTCCAAATAATACTATGACATTATAAGATGCTTACATGTATAGCACTTACATTTTTAGAATCAAATAGGAAATTTTGAATAACACATTTTATTTTGCAGTTTAAGAATGTGCATTACAAATTAATAAATGTCAGGAAAGTTTATAAGCACTATTAACATTTATTACTTTATTTTATATGAAATATAACTAAATACCTCTGTAATTGTGAAGTTAAAGAAATATGCTATTTAATTTATTTGTTAAATGATGGGAGCCTGATATATTTTCCTGACTTAATTATCATTGAAAAAAAACCCACTCATAGTAATAAAAGGTACTATAAAAACCATAATTAGGACATATCCCAGATAAATCATATATTTTATAGATACAATATGTAACAAGCTTTGAGTCTAATATGTGACAAGATCGCATCAGCTTCAAAGCATTAATCTAAAAGTGTTACTTGGTGGATGTTCATATAAGTAAAGTTGTCTCAGGCTAATCATTACATAGTATTTTTTTTAAATTTTGCTGCTGCCAATGTGGGAACCTGGTTTTAAAATAAAGTACATGCTGAGAGATATGGTATAATTTATGGGTCACCAATCTAGTCCCTGCCACTCACTAGTGGGCATTTAAATCTTTCACATGGTGATGAATATTCACCAGATGCTAAAATAAAAACTATAGATTATTATAGATATGCAGCAGGCATTAAATTTTTTTTACAGAATTGCTTGTGCTTTAAATAAATTAATTAATATTTTCAAGTTTAAAATAAATTAAATAGATTTTATTCTTTCAAATTGATTTAAATTTGCTACTCACTTTGCATTGTTGTATATCATAACTACTAATATACTATTATAAATCTTTTTTTGTGTAATTCTTTCTATAAGCAATAAAGTAAATTATTTAGGCATCAGTAAATGGTAAGGAATTATAGTGCTAATAAGAGTATATTAGGTAAAATAAATTGACTACCCCTAACTCTGAACAAAATACATTTAGTCAGATACTGCTAACTATCAAGATACATACATCCTGGGTATCATTTTATGTGGATTTTTTAATGCAATTTTGAAGTTATGCGATTCATGTTTCTTTTATGCAATAAAAAAGTTCATATTTCACTATATTTATTAGATATCAAGAAATATAAATTATTAATAACTTATTTTAACTTGAAATACTTTTTTCTTCAAAAATATAATGTTATATTAGCAGCTAATGTGAATATGGCCTGAAGCTATTTGGAAACTTAGCTTCTATGTAAACAGTCTACTTATACTTACGAATATAAAAATATTGCAATAAATATTCAAAAATTTTAAACTTTTTAAAACATATTTCATTAGATATAACAGAAATAAACAAATATTCTTTTAGATTTTTAAAAATAATCAGAAATAAAGATTTTATTGATTTTGTAAACTGAAAATCTTTCTAGAATGATCATGTATAATCTTTTTGTTTGGATTGCGATCTCATTTTTTTAAATTTTATAGAAACAAAATGTGAACATTTAAAATTTATTTCACTCCTTAACAAAAATATCTAGCAAATGAAGTCAAATGTATTATTTTCTGATAAGTAACAATCATTTAATCATATATTTTACATTGATGTGTGAGATGTGAGTCAAAGAAAAATGTCAGAAAATGCTGGAATCTGAGTTTCCTGCAATAAATAAGCTCTTAAATTTCAATGAGAGCTAAATAGTAGTTGTATGTCTGTATTATGTATGTGTATGTTTATATTTTTTTATACACATATATACATGGAGAAACTTTTAGACTGAAAAAAATTATAACTTTTATTTTCTACTTTTAATTTCTACTTAAAAAGAATGTATCTTTAAAAGTTTTTAAATATTTTTACTTGTAACTTTTTTCTGTCTAAAAGTTTCTCCATATATATACATGTATAAAAGAAAATTTAATCATTAGTCATTATTAACACACTCATAGAAACATATTCTAATTGAAGTGTATTCTCTAGCAGCTAGACATAGCAGTCTGGATATCACGAGCTTCATAAACAATTAGTAAAATCATTGCCTCAAAGTTTAATCACTGATTACATTGTTGATAGAGAACCATTAACACAACACAATACTGAAAGTGATATTAGTTGTGCTTCCTCTTGTGATGAATCTGATTTCTTACCATTTCACAAATGAACTGCATATTGTCAAATAGATAATGATTAAAATATGTATGAAAAACTGTAAAATAAATTACACATAAAAACATATTGTTTTGAATAAAATTAAATACTGTAGTTAATAAAAAAAGTAAAAAAAGTTTGTCTTGTATCATTTTTTTTCAAATATTTGAAATTTTTTATTAGTCATACTTTATTTCCTTATTTTTTAATGCAAATTTTAAAGTAATTTTTCTTTGTTGTTTTGCTTTTATGCAGTTTTTGAAAATTACAGAAAGTATCCCCCATTTTTAAAGATAAGTTAAGTCTATTTTTGTGCAATTTTTTTTAATGTGGGTTTTCTGTGGAACCTATCTACCACATAAAATGAGACCCAGGTGTATATAATATTTAAATACAAGTATATTTTCTATACTGAACTTAATGTAATTTAGAAGGGATTTGAACTCAGACTTTCAAGCTCCCTACAACCATTTACTCTATCTTATACAACTGATGCACATGACCATATAATATAAAAAGATAAATGATCTCCAATATATATATATTTCATTCATATTCATTAGTTATTCTAGATCATCATCTCTCCCACACACACATACACACACACACACACACATATATATATATATATATATATATATATATATATATATATATATATATATATATATATATATATATTGTACTGGGCACTCAATCCATTCTTGATCATAGAGGGTGCCACCAGATCACTATGTATCTTTAGCAACACGAGAATATAACATGTAAATAGAAAAATATGGGTGATTTAGTCTGTAAATTGTATAAGGAAGGAATAGAAAATATTAGGCATTTGTTAATTGAATGTAAATGCTTGAAAACAAAAAGGGTAGAAATACTGAAGTTATGGAAGAATAAATATGAAAAAAGTGATTATACAGAAAGTGGATTATTGGTTTTTATGCTGGGTTTGGGAAAAGATAAGGGGGATTTAGATATAAAGGCTATAGAGCTGACAAAGATTATGTTGTGGAAATGGGATGAAGCAGAATATGGAAAAATTTAGATTGGGGAATGGAAGATAAAGTGGCTAACAGGTTTCTCTGGGCATTGTTGCTGAGAGATTCCTGACTCTGTTTAAGGAGAAGCCACAATGCATCACATCACATTACATGGAAAATTTATTTACCATGATCAAAAATGGATGAGGATGATGGTTTGCACTGACTAGATTTAGGGAGAAACAAGAAATCTTAAATATTGTTCAGACAATTGAGGAATAAAAAGCACTAAGACAATCATCGGCCAAATTAAGTTTAAATAATGTTAATGTTTTATTTGTAAATCTAAATGTACACAATTTGGAAGTCATTAAATATAAAGACATAAGAATGGGAGTAAAACATCATGAAGATTCATGGATAAATTGCTCAATGAAAGGGATTCTAGTTAAATTCCATTCAATTTATACACCACAGACATATATGAAATTTATATTCAAGTTGATCAATGGAATTTTACAGACCACACCGTACATTAATAAAAAATTGGGAATGAGCTTAGAGGAAACTTGTTCATTTTGTAAAAATAAAGGTAAAACATTTCAACACTTACAAGAAGAATGCAGTGCTCTTGGGAAGTTAAGATACAGAGTTTTCCACACCCCAATGATAAATCTTAAAATACTACTGAAGCAAAATGTAATAAAATTCAAACCTCATAATGCAATGGTGATAATACACACATTGAAAACTATGTGGACCATCCGGTATTCTTTAACCTTTGATAATAAAAAGTTTAATTGGTTGAAGAAACTTGACAATGATTGGGACAACTATTTTGCTAGGTGTTTGAAATACTGGCCTAAGAAGATTATGGAAATAGTATGGAGAGGGACTGTTATGACTACTAGTGAAATGTGGATGTAAAAGTACACAACAAAACGAAATAAGACAGTAAAAGTATGTAGAGTGATAAAATAAGAAATCTTTTAAGAGAGAATAAAGGTTCCATGTTTCAAACTAGGAATACGATTTGTATGTCCTAACTCTAAGATTTAATAAAAAAAACAATATTAACATTTCAACAATGAGAGTCTTATAGATTTGCATTGTGGTGCTTTGGGGACAGGATTGGAAAATTTAGTGCAAAGAATAGAGTGAATCAAAATTAATTTGTAGATATTTCCTGTACATATTTAAATGTTTGTTTAATAAAGTTTATTACTTAAAATAAAAAATAATCTTAAAGTTTTATTTAAGAGAGATATAAAATTATAAAGTAAAGATTTGCACACAATAAATAGGGTTATATCAGGCGTGTACTAGAAATAATAAAAGTCAACACTCTGGCAGACAGACTAACTTCCTAAAAGTGAATTAGAAAAGGAGAGAAAGATCTTCTTTTAGCTGACAACTCACTCCAAGCAATTCTAGTTTTCTTATTCTAAAATTAGAAAAAAAATGCAATGGAAAGTTTTTTTCAGGAAACAATGAACCAGCACAGATGAGCATTCAATAAATTATTGACTAATGACATTATATTGCCGTAGTAGTACTGCATGGAAAATCATGTTTAAGATCTCTGCATTTGATTAAAATGCAAGAACACAAAAATGGAAAGTGAATATGATGGAGTATGAATTATAAAATGAGAGAAAACTTAAATCTCTAATTTAATGAAATAAGAAACTTAGAAAATACTCCGATGTAAATGATTTCAAATTAATAAAATATTAAATCTATGATTTAAGGAAAACAGACATATAATATGGGTGAATCCCCAACCAAATGATTGGACAAAATTAATGTGAGTGCAATAATTAAAGGTCTCAGTAGGAGACAGGTAAGTAATTATAAAACTAGTTATACCTGCCCAAGCATTTCAAGAAAGTGGAATAACTAACATTACAAATAAATTTGTAAACAAAATTCCCAGTATACACTCTGACAAATAAATTTCAAGCAAAAAAGATAAAAGATCAAATAAATCTGGCAAACAAAATATGAACATTTGACCTAGATTTTTATAAGTTAATTTATCAGAGAGTGTATAAGAGTTGAAAATATGAAAACATTAAATGCTTTAGCAGAAAGAAATATTATATCACCTAGAATTTAAATGATAATTAAGAGTATCTTCCTGCTAGTGGTTAACCCAAACCAATTCGATTCATTTTATAAAGATTTTGAAAGATGAATGCGTATAAAAGAACCAATGGGACAGCACAGATGAGCTTTTCTTAGTTCGGAAAAGAAATGTCAGAACTAAGAATGTCATAATTCTACAAAATGCTCATGGACAAGTACATTTAAACCAGTCAAGGTTAGTCTCACACAAAAAAGGGAAGATTATGGACTACGTAATCTGAATTATAGAAAATAAAATCTCTACCAAAGAAAAACTGAACAAACACGATAAATTGCCAGCAAAAAAATTTACGGTTTACAAAAAGTGAAAATACAGTAATTTAAATTAATTATTTGACAATAAAATAGAGACAGGTGATTTTAAAAAAATTACAAAACTCTGCCAAAGCATTTAGCAATAGTTAGTAAAAAACAAAGGAAGACATAGTAAGCATATAAAAATATAATCTCACAATACACTCTCCAATAAACAAAATGGAAAACAAACTGGGAATCTTAAAACTAATATTCTCAGACACACTATAAATACCAGGAAAAGCAAATACAGTTTAATAAATAGAAGATTAAATAATTATTAAGACTACAGATTTATTTTTAGATTGAGCAGAGATTTAACTAAAGAATATACCCTGGAAAGAATAAAAAATGTATTTACCTTATGGTAAAGCAAAGTTCATATAATTTCAAAGAGTGCACACTTTTATTTAAATTCATATTTCAGGTGTCTTCTCTTCATAATGGCAAGTGTAATATATATTGGGGATCTAGTTTATTTTAGAATTTCATAGCATGACTGAAGAATAGTTGGAAGTCGGGGATTCATCCTTTGGTTAAATCAGCAATGCATATTGTTAATTACAAAATGTATAGCAGTGTATTTTGACATCTTGTGAAGACAAATTTCAAAAAGAACTTAAGTGTCCAAACTGCCAACAGCTTAATCTCATCAAGCCAATATAACTGTGAATGTTGAATGAATCACTTTGACTAGCTTGTTATAACCAAGAATAATCTATAATGTCTGAAATTTGTGGGGTTATTTATACCCACATTCCATTTCCCATGTAAACCTACTTGTTTTCCAATTCTGCACCTTAGGGCAGAGCAAATCTCAATCTCCTGCTCAAACTAATTAGGATTTCTAACCAGGGATTATTTTAAACAAAAACAACAACACAAAATTAAATCTTCGCTTTTAGAATTAAATTAGAAATGACTGAAATTAAAATAAAAGAAACAGGAATATATATAAAAAAAAAAACAAAATTGCTTGCTTTTAATTAATTTGATAAAAAAAAAGTAAAAACAAGCGATAAAAAAAAAAAACTGTTTTAGAAATCAATTTTATATAAAAAAAATAAATAAAATGATATATGTTAAACATGAACGAGTATGTGTTTTAATGCATGTACTCTTATAAACAGGTTTTAAATAATTTTAATTTTTTTTTTTAACATTAAAAATTTAATTTAAAAGGTTGTAATTTTTGGTAATGAAACCATTGAATCGGATCTAGCATCCAGTTCAATATATATATACACGGAATAGCCCAAAAATAATAATATGAAATTATCATTTATCCGTGAAAATATTAGAATATATATATAATTTTTATTCCATTACATATTCCTGAAACATATGAACAAAGTCATCTGAAAAAGACAAACGATCCCAGGATGTGCATTTTATGCAGAACTAGAACTTGTAAACTAACCAATGTCACAATCTTTTGCATTTATCTTCATCATTTGTTCAATATTTCCAAATACCAAATTATTATATTTTGATTTATTAATGTTAAACGTCCTGCACTCACAACTTTAACATAAGTAATTGTGTAAATATATTAAGTGTTATTACAAATCATTGTACAAATGATTTATTAAAGTTTAGAGTTTACATCTAAATCAATATAAATTTTAAATCACAATTAAAAATTTTATTTTTATAGAGATCTTAACACCTGAATCTTCATGCTTATGTTAGCAGTTTAATAATTTCTACTACATCATTCTTATGCAAAGTATAAACATTTTCTATCCCCCTTTTAGCATTTTGTGGAAGAGTAAACATTGATTTCACGATAAATATTTATTTTTAAGTTTTTAAGTTTTTTGTCAGTGCATTTCTCATCTCAATATATCACAACCATCCATCAGTACAAAAACTCAAACTACTCTCTCTCTGTCGTAGGTAAGCATTTGGTAACCATTTCCCTTTTCAAGTGAATTAAGCATATTCACAAGTAATAATTTTATATATGTGTGTGTATATGTGAGAGTGTGTTATGTGATGGTGCTAAAATTTGAGCTTTTTAAATTCAAAAGTATAGTATGGCTGGAATAATATAGTTACAGGGCATTTCAAATATATATATATATATGTGTGTGTGTGTAAATCAAAGATTTTCATGGCTTATAGGTACACATGAAATATTGTCTGGGTTCATCTATGTATAATTTATTGAATATATATATATATTGAAACAGATATACTGTTCCTCGTATATATATTCAAAAGATCCCCCCCCCCCCCATTTAAAAAAGACTAGCATGATTTGATCAAATTAAAAATGAAATAAAGCAAAAAGTTTATAGTTAAAAGAAAATCATTATTGATTTTATAGTTTCAAATTAAGATGTAAATAAAAGCTGTGATTTGTTAAAAAGATTACATTTTTAATTTTTTTTTATCAATGTTTTTGAATAAAGTGTTATATCATCTTGAGGCAGTCTTAATCAATTGAAAAAAAACATGGCTTAATCTTCATGCTTTCTTATCTATCCCACTAAAAAATTAGATTATTCAATCATTAAGAAGAAAAAAAAACACTCGGGCTTAAATGAGGGCAGTATGCAAATCAGGCACGGTGGAAAAAAGACTGTTCAATCAATCCAGAGAGCGGAATAATAATAGTTAAATTGGAAGTTCAGAGGCAGATTAGATTGGATTTTTTTTAAAGTGTATGTTTAAAGAACATTTTTTTTTTTTTTGAAAGATTTCTTGAAAAAGCTAGTAAGAAAAGTGAAGAATTAAAAAGTTAAAATTCTTATTTAAGTGTTACTCAATTCTGACTTTCATCACCTTGAAATATAGCCTTTACAACCACTGTTAAAAATGGAAAAAGAAAATGTTATTAAGGGAATTGTAATGATAAAAGAGTAAACCAACAGCTTCATCTCTCCATATCAGGCCATGATTTTCCAAGATAATGCTATCTAGCTGAAATAACCTGCCCTCTTTTTGAAGGAACAAATTGGGTAAATGAAGGTAATGATTTTATAAAAATATTCGAACGTCTTTATTATAAGTTATAAATTGAAATTATGAAGTAGCTGCACAAAAATACATTTGTTACTGGAAAATTATAAATTAGAATTATGAATAATATAGCTGCATGAAAATAGAAAATTATAAATGAAACTAAAATTATGAAAATCGTTTATTATTAATAAAGTATAAATGAAAATGCTGACCGGCTTGTATTTGGAGACATACATCTGTGCCAGACCAAACAGCAATATTTATGTTAATATTGGAGTAAACAAATAAAATTGCAAATGCTTAATACTTACCTGAATGTTGATTTTGTGGGAGTAATTTAAACCACATTAGATAAATGTAATGAAATACTATATGGACTCTAAATGCTTACTTGCATATTGAATAAAATTACAAATGCTTAATACTTACCTGAATGTTGATTTTGTGGGAGTAATTTAAACCACATTAGATAAATGTAATGAATACTATATGGACTCTAAATGCTTACCTGCATATTGAATAAAATTGCAAATGCTTAATACTTACCTGAATGTTGATTTTGTGGGAGTAATTTAAACCACATTACTGGATTTAATAAATTTAATGAAATATTATATGGATTCTAAATGCTTATTTTCATGTTGATATAAAATGACCAATGCTTAATGCTCACCTGAATATTGGATTTTGTGGGAGTAATTTAAACCACATTACTGGATTTAATAAATTTAATGAAATACTAATGGACTGCAAATAAAATAACTTAAGATTAACTGGAACTCTGAATTAGACATAAAATGTAAATTGTTAAAGAACTTGCATTCTCTAATTCCTATTGTACTATTATTGAATGTATACTAAGATACACAGTGGACTGCAAATAAAATATTTGTTAAATTAAGTGGAACTCTGAATTAAATGGAATGCTATCAGTTGTCTTCATTACTCTCTCTGTTATCTCAATATGTCACCCTCCTCTCTGTTCAATAACTAAATGATTACAGATATAAACTGTTAAAGAACTGTTGAGAGAAGGACTTTATTATACTCTCAACAGACTACATTTTCTTTTTTTAAAGTCATATAGAAATCTTTTGCTTGATGGACCTTTATTTAAATTTGTTGTTAAATAAAACTATTGTTATTTAAAATTAATCTTAGTTATCCAGTTGTTTAATTCTATTTTTGTTTTTATTGCATCACTCATCATTCATTGCACTTGTTCATGAGAATCTCATGCCTCCTGAGCTACATCTGGCATAACTAGACCTAGGCAAGTCAGATTGTAGTGAGACGGAACTCTAGTGGCACTGTTTGGAAAACCAAATATAGAAATGTTTAGATGCTTCCAGTCTCTATGGTATTACATCCTCTGATGAGCAGGAAATATTGTTGTAGGGGGCGTTAACATCTGCATTGGGGAATGCCAATCGATAGTTACTTCCTGCAGCATGCTCATCAGGAAATTGTTACAACCGATATAATAAAAGGGTTGTGTGGTGGTCCGGTTACAATATATATATATGTATATATAAATCAATATATATATCAAAATACAGTACAATTTATATAAATTATATTCTTTTAGAAGTACTTTTGACTATACACTTTGTAGTCTTTATCAACCATATAACATTGAATAATCAAAATGAGACAACCCTTAACAATACCCATAGTTCAATTCAGATTTCCCACAATTCTGTTATCTTAACATTTGATGACTGGCGATTCATTAACATTTGATGATTTCTTGAAATCAACATAGCCTCTTTTATTTTTTTTATGTTAATGAATCGCCAGTCATCAAATGTTAAGATAACAGAATTGTGGGAAATCTGAATTGAATTATGGGTATTGTTAAGGGTTGTCTCGTTTTGATTATTCAATGTTATATAGTTGATAAAGACTACAAAGTGTATAGTCAAAAGTACTTCTAAAAGAATATAATTTATATAAATTGTACTGTATTTTGATATATATATATTGATTTATATATTACATATATTGTGAAACGAATACAGATATCAAACTTTATTTATTACATATATATATAAACCAACATTTCAACCAGGCCTACACTGGTCATCAATTGGACAACAATTATAAATGAAATATTATCTGGGTACATCTGTGCATTATATATATATATATATATATAATATATATATATATGTAATGTTTATATATATATATATATATATATATATATGCATTGTACCCTCACCTTCCGTTCAATATAATAATAAAGAAAACTACAACTAGCTCAGATAAAATGATTACACTTGGTTAAAACACATATAATCAATAATAAAGATATCCTATGATAATATCTACTATTTAACTAGCTCTAATTGATTAATAAATAATAAATGGTTCGATTTATAAAAAATTAAATAAATAAAATATTAATAAATCATGAGACAATTAAGTGAAGTACAAGTAGTAAAGAATTACATTGAGCCAATATCTCACAGGATACAATCTCAATGGCATAAGAATACTATTTCCCTATTATTTCAAATAATAATAAATTCATAGCATTCTTACGACTTTAAAAATAATAACAATCAATTTAGTATAATACTACTAAATAAATTCTAATCTCTTTATTAAAACAATACAATTATAATTATCTCAGGTTCTTTAAAATAACTCTAATCAATTTATAATCTCCTGTAGTCAAGTATGATAAGGGATTTTGTATCATCCTCAACTACACCTAACTAATAATAATAATATCAATAATAAAGAATAATCTTATTCCTCCTTAAATAATTATTAATCTTATCCACTGTTTAATATTATGGTAATTAATAATAATGATAATAACAATAATAATATAATATAATCTTTTAGTTTTCATGTGGCATCTTAAATAGAATATGTGGTGTAATCTGATATAATCTGAAAATATGTGGCAACAAATAATATTAAAATTCTATGCAATAATTTATGCAATTAATTATTACCATAATAATAATAATATTAATGCAAACGAAAATTTCTCAATGATATTATAATTTAAATCATTGTAATTTCCTTAAGTAAACAATTATATCTGTACTGTGCAAATATTATGCTTGTTTTGGTATCTGTCTATCATGTATCTGTGATGGTGAATAAATCAACATAACACAAAGTATTTTAAAAACAAGTTTAACAAATTTTATTATTCTATACATTTAACAAAAAATATATACACTATTTACAATCGGGTTTAATAAAACCTAACAAATATCAAACTAATGAAAATAATATTAAGTTACATACTTCCACATTAAAAAAAAAAGTAACGAGTAAATAAGCCTTTATTCCGATTTATAAATTTTTTGGGCACATTTATTTAAAATAATAATACCAATTTAAGAATACTGTATAGTTTAATATAAAAAAAATCCATTAATTAACATAGCTACAACATATGGTTTTCGTAAGTATACATGAAAAATATAAAATATGAAATATTTAAATAATATTCATCTTTAAAATATGTTCAAATATTTTTACAATAAATCAATCAAACTTATCTAATATGATAAATAGCGCTAGTGTTATTTTAAATACCTTTACTTGGTTCATTCGATAAATAAAATTGACTTTAATAAAATAATATTACTGGTGTTTTTTTATATATTTTGCTTGGTACTACTCTCTAAAATAAAAATCATTATATGTGTGTTTCATGTATGTTTAAAATATAAAATACTATTCACAAAATACAAGCATTCATTCTATTTGCGTTGTTCATTTTGGATGTTTTATTTTTAAAAATGTGCATTAACACGTACAATTAAAATATCAAAATTATTCAAAAATCTCGTGAATAATTATAAATTCTTTTATGTTTTTTTTAAAAAATAGTTTAATAAAAATATGAAAAATATCTATGATTTTTTATTATTCACTGTTAGCATTGACATTCAATCTCATTTGTATTTGACTTTAACCTAAACCAAAACAAACAAAAACTATCTCATTTCCTTTCAAAATAACAATACTACAATTCAAAATTATACATTATTTTCTTTCATAAAATACAATGCTATAAGATGTAATAACTGTTAAAATTAAGATAGCGATACACAGGCATGAAGAACTAACTAGAGTAAAGACTCAATAGTATAAAATATATGGGATAATCGGCATGGATACAGTGTGAACCAAGTGGTATGACTTCTCTGTCTAATAGCCTCAAATATAATAATAATGTCAATTCAGCACTCATTCGAACATTTTAAAATAAAAAAATATCAAGAAAAAACACTGTCCACGAAAAATATATACAAGACACAGGGCTATGTTATCTGTACTTGCATAAACTACTAAGATAACAATATGGGTTATTTTCCTACTTTCTCCATAGATCCTACATATAAGCATCCAAAGGTTTCTTTACATAATCCCTAAGTCATTATCGATTAAAACTTCTCAATAGATTTAACAACCTACATCACAAAAATAACTAGCATTACTCCAAATAACAAACAAAATTTGTATATGACTTTAACAATCCAAAACTACTAACAAGAAAAGGTTTATTCACTTTTAAAAAACTCAGCAGTAAAAATACAAATGAATTTGTTTTAAGATATTAAAATGAATATTCAAAATATTTTCAAAATAGGATTCATCCATTAAAGAATCATATAAAAATTATGAGTATCAATAAATTATATTACATTAGTAATATAAAAGAAAATGTATGCATATCTTTCTTAAAAATCATGGCTTATATCTTTAGAATAATAACAAAGTTTTATGTGTAATTAATGCACACACACATGTTCATACGTTCATATAATAAAGTAATATCATAAAAATTTCCAAGCAATTCTAGAAAATAATAAAATATACATCATATAAAATTAATATATTTTATAAGATTTACCTAATGATACTACTCTTGTCAGTCACTATTATAAATGTTTTCTGGTCCAATATTTCATATAAGAAAACATATTAATTAATAATAAGTCATCCAATATAACACTATCACACCTTAAAAATATTATGAAAAAACTTTACAAAATATTAAAATATTTTTTAAAATATTAATTATGTTAGATTAAATAAAAATATTTAAGTGTAATTTTTCATATCCTAACACTAATAAAACTTAATACTACAATTAGTATGCGAAATAATAATAAAAACTATAGTTACTAAAACTTCAATTCTTTTCTTCTCTCCATAAAGTTCAATTTTAAACGTTTTTTTCTTTCTTCTAATATTTTCATAGAAGTTTTCCAGAACTTGTTGCTTAGTGATGCTACCATCTGAAAGCTTTAAAGACACAACAATTTTTTTCTCCTTTCCATAGTACATAAACTTCTAAATAATAATAAAAAAAAGAAAATGAAGTAGACTTTTAAATTTAAATAATTTTTGAATATTAATTATTAATCCTGTTTATGAAAGTCTATAAATTATAGTCCATTATCTGTAGCTTTCCAGGATAATAAATATTAAATGTGATATCACTTGGAAAAGTTTTAAAAATAATCTCTGGAATTTTTCCTGTTCACTTGGAACCTATGGGCTTTAGATGCATCAGTGTTGCTGATATAAATCCATATGCATTTTTATATTCTATTTAAAATATTATTTTATATTAATTAAAATATATAGACTTTTATAATGGTGCATTTCTTTAGTCAGAATAATATTTATTCTTTTAATTATCCATTTATTTATTTTTCTGATGAATAAGTTTTTTAAAAACCAATTTTATATTATTCCAATAATTTATGGTATTTTTAATAACAATTTGTCATAAAAATTTATATCCGTAATAATGTCGGTTTTCTTTTTAATCATTTTTCCCAAAAGAGATTTGTAATAACTTTTAAGTGAAGATTTGAAAAGATTCACTGCAATTTTTTTAAAGAATAAACTATGCAGTATTAATGTACACATAAGTGGTATCTTTTATTTCTAGGTTCAATATTAAATTCATTTGTCAACTCTTTCAAAAATATTAAAAATTAAGTTTTTTCCATATAACGTTTTGTTCTCCAAATAAAGTTATTTATCTTTAAAATATAATGCATAAAAATGCTAGTCCTTCAAAAAACATTTCTGCTCAACAATCTTGCAAATATGCAAAGTATTAAAAATAAATAATTACATAAATTTTTCCATAATATTTTTAAAATTATATCTTCTTTTATTAGCTGTATCTTCATTGTTAATTCTTTTGAATACCTTATCCCTGGTATTAAATCCATATTTTTACCATGAAGTTGGCTTAAACTTCAATAAAATAACCAATAGAGAATTTTTTAATTTAGGGCTGCATTATTACTTTAACTTAGTAAATTGATAATCCTTCAAAAACTTTTCTTAAAAAATAATAATATTAGGAAATAGACTAAGTAATATTCTGATGTTGATATATGATAATAATATTAATAATATTAAGTTATTAAGTAAGTTATTAAGCAAGTTATTAAGTTATTAAGTAAGCCAAAAAATGAGAGCAGCTACTTTTATACCAGATTGAACTCACAGGTTATTCAATCTTTAACTTATGATCTAATTTACATATCTGTTAAGTTTAGGTTATTAAAATTTAGAAATAAAATTTATGACTCATATTAAATATTAAATATTATTACAAAATTTAATTCTAAATTAATTTTACAATTTTATTTAAACAAATTAAACACTTTAAACTAACATTTTTTAAATTAATTAATACTTTATTAATTTATCCAACATTTAATTTTAATGTATCTATTTTTAAAATTTAACTTTACTAACTACACTTATTTTAAAGCTACCCAATAAATAATTTTCCTAACATTCACTTTTATGATACACAAATGTTTCAATTTTTTAAAACAATTCTAAAGCAATTTTAAAACTTTCTTTTAGAAACCTTGTAAGTACAAAAGTATATGTATTTTCTGGTCACATGACTTAAAAAACAGACAATATGTATCAATTTTTTTATAATTACTGTCTAAAAATAAAATTAAATATTTAACTACAAAAAATCTTATATTAAAAAAAAAACAATAAAATATAATAATACAATTTGGAATAATAAATTTTAAAATTAGTTAAGCAATAACAAATTAAATACATTTGTCTACCACAAAATATTATACTTTTAATAAATAATTTATAACACAAATACTAAATCTAATTTTTATTTAAAATACATTAGTTTATTTAATTCTAAGCCATTATTTTAAAATTAGCTTTTAGCACTTTGTTTAACAGGATTTTTAATACATTCTTTTACTATGATCAGTTTTCCCAACCATACAAAAATCATAGTATTTAACATTTTCTTTATAATTTTAGCATTTAACATAGTTTTTTTTTTACATATTTACAACTTTCAACTTTATTTTAACAAAGTTTTAAAAATCTTATCAATATTATACAGCAGTTATACTATTTAAGTGTTCCCTTAATTTAAAATTTTTCAAAAATTGACTTATATCTTGTGTTGGAAGTCAAAGTATTAATTTATTATTAACACTCGTAAAAAGCATATGCACAATAGCTTGACAGGCTGATCTTTAATGTATTACAATTTATAAACATGCGCTATATAAAATAAATGCTATATAAAATAAATGCTTATTTACATATGTTTAAGTTTCATTTGAAAATGACGTTTAGTAAATTCTAGGTAATTTCATTGACATCATTCATTCAGACATTGTAAACAGTAATTTAAAGTGACTGGTCTATCCTCACGCTTTCACTTCCAGTACTTAAGATTTGCCCATATATAAGCATTTGGGTTGGATAGAATAAGTGGATTCATTTTATTCTTTCCTAAATACTATATCTTGTGTTGGAAGTCAAAGTATTCATTTATTATTAACACTCGTAAAAAGCGTATGCACAATAGCTTGACAGGCTGATCTTTAATGTATTAAAAATTGACTTAGAAAACTTATTTGGACCTAGTAAAAAGGATACTATATATATATATATTGTGCCAAGGCCAATTTGGCACAGGTATATAAAATAATTTTGTTCTAAAAAAAATTATTAAAATAATCTTTCGTAAAAGAAAAATGTATTTAAATGTTGAAGAGTGTATTACAGTTTGTTTTCGAAAAGATAAGAGTCAAATAGTTTTCTATCATTAGTTTTGAAATAAAAGTTAAAATTGATTCATTAAAAGAGGGGAGGGGAGTATTGGTTAGAAAAGTTAAACTAAAGGTTTTATAAAAAGGAAGTAAAGAGTTTATTATTATTAGTTGAAATACAATTTAAAAGCTTTAAAAAATATATATAAATCTCTTCATTTAAATTAAAGAAGAAAAATAATCTTAAAACTATTTTTGATTTTAGAATAGTAAAATATATATGTGCATGCGAATGTAAATAAATGTAAGCTGTTAAAAAGAGATATAATAAATGCTTGTTAAAATCGTATTGAAAAACACATGAAAATAAATATTGAAATGAAATATATTTAAAAACACAGCAGTGGGCTACTAAAGATATAAAAACAACACATTTTGAAATAGCTACTACTAATTAAACAATCTTCAAAAACAAATGGTCAAAAGATTAGTTATCAATGAAATTTCAACAATACTCATTTGCCAAAGGATATTAAAACAAAAAACACTTTGCAGATATAAATAGCTAGATTTTTATCGGAATTCAGTTTTATTCAGTCTAGTTTCCAGTGACAGTCTTGTTTCCGTTCAGATAACAATTTCTATTATGTATTCAGAAACAAAAATGCATTGTTGAGCAGCGTTTAGAAATATATGCTCATGCTTCAGCCTTTTTGTCCAACAAGGTCATCAAAATCTGCTTGTGAAATAATGTCTGCATAACAACTCAGAAATCCTCCGTCAAATGTTCAACTGTCTTCAATAATCAAACCAATGGTTTTGCATAAAATCTCTTCAAGAAATGTCCAAATCTAACCAGTTAGATATAATCCATCAGAAGCAGCAGAAGCAGCCAACAACAAGCAATATACATGTTCCAAAAATCCTAGGTAAACATTTATTTATTATCATTTATACGTAGTAGCCATCGCTGTAATTCGTGAATATTCAAAATTCAAATTATATGAACTCTATCATACATAAAATGAACTATTGATATGTGTGTTTAAGTTTCAAATGCTATTAATGCTTTATTATTATATTTGTAAATGCTATATGAGTTAATATGTGCGTGATCATTATATCAGTGTTATTAGTTAAATTAGATAAATACCAGTGTTCTACTATTAAAATCTACAAGAATATTTAAACTAGTTTATAAATGTTACTTTAAAAATGTGCATGTGTTAAATCAGATTTATAAAGATGTTTAAATTTAGTCAATTAATGTTTGGTAATAAATTATCTTTAAACTTAATTAATGTTAATTAAAATAAAATATCTTCAAACTTAAACTTTATTTGTCAGTCAATTTTTTTACCAACCTTTGATTAATTCTTTCCACCACTAATTTTGTATAATTCTGTTATTGAATTAAAATTAGACTAAGCTAGTTTTAGGGAATGTTTCGAGTGTTGGATTATGAGGCTATTGCCCGAATACATTAGTCTTCAGACTAGCTGGCACCCCAGGGTTTACCCTGAAACAAATAAAGTATTTGGATAGTAGGCATTTGAATCTATCAGCCAAGATGGGCCATTGATGATAGTTAAAGCTATCAATAAGATCTCCCATTTTGCTCGAACATGCCGGTTCGTTCAGTAAGCTTTATAAGATTATAAATGTATTATGAAGGAGTTTGAAACCGGCCAAAACTTATATATACGCATAAGTAAGTGGTTTCAGCAGTTCGACCTGGTATATAAATGGCCCCATGTTGGGTGCCAGTTTTACTGTACCGAGCCAAACTTCCCTGTGGATTTCCTAATCCTAATCTTGCACTGAGCATGAAGTGAACAAGATAACAGGAAAAAGAATGGATATCAATTTAGCCGATTGTCTGTACTTATATATATTGTGCCCTTTTGTATGGGTCTCCATAAATTGTTGTATCAATCTATTTAAAAAATTTTAAATTTAAGATATATTTAGCTATATGATGTTAATTTATTTATGATAATCTTTTAAAAAGTGTAATTAAAGTAATTCATGAGTATTTGATATGTGAAAATTGTGCTGATGTTTGAGAGAGACGTTTCAATGGGAATGATAATAGTATATGGTTGGGAAAACTGGCCATAATTAATACTGCATTAATAAATTTAATAAATGAATGTTTAAAGTTAAAGTTTTTAAAAGACAAGTTAAAATTAAATGCATATATTTATTGTTGATAAAGATTAAAATTTAATAAATGAATATAAATATTTTAATTATTAGTAGTACATGATAGAAGATTAATATTTGATTTTAATAATATCGAATTATTATTTTAAAAATTGTTGGAAGATATTATTTATTTTAAAAATATTTATTTTTAAAAAATGAATTGTTAGTTTATTTTTAGATTATTACAAGCGTTTGTAGCTTTGTTGTAGGAAAAACAGATGTTAGTTAGACACATACACACATGCTTGGGAGTTTTTTTAGTAAAGTTGCAAAGCTATTTTAAAAATTCTGTTATAAAATTTATAAATATTATTTTAGCTATCATGAGATAAAAATAAAAATAATTAATGTGAAACATTAAATCTGATTTTTAAAATACTGCTTAAAAACATAACGAATAAAAATAGACTTAATTTGTTTATAAAAATAATCTTATAAAAGTTAAAAGTGAAATTAAGTAAGAAAGTATATTTTAAAAAAAATGTTTAATGGATTTAAATAAACGATAAAGATTGATTTAAGAATTTAATAATGTGATAAATAATAAATATTAAATAAGTCATTATTTATTTTTAATTCTATCTTGTTGGTAAAATATGTAAATAAGCTAGCAAGTTGATTGTTTAATTCACCAATCAGGTGAGGAGTTTCTTCCGGTATAAAACCAAGGTTCAATTGTTCGGAGGTGAATAGTGATTGAAAAAAAAAGTAAAGTGTGCTATTAGAAATAGCTAAGTAATTATAGACGCTCTCAAAATCGTTTTAAAATTATAAGTGAGTAGTTTTTTTAAAATAATTTATAAAAGTTACCGATAAATATGCAGTGTTAATTTATTATAGTTTCCTATTAATCGTTTCTATTGAAGCTCAATTTACTATCAAATAGTCATGGAAACATCATATAAGGATAAAATGTATTGGAGACTTTATACTAAAAATTTAACAGACGCTGGATTAACTAGGAGAGTTACTAGATGCATAAAAGTAATACGTTGGACTTTATATAAATTTAAAAGCTGATTGTAATTAATTTTTATAAATCAGATATTTAAAAGCATGAGAAATACTTCTTTATGAAGAAAGTATTTATAAATTATAAATCTAAGTATATATCTTAGTAAAGATGGTAAATAATAATGATTATATAAATATTTGCCTTGGTAAGTCTTTATGGTTTAAAAGACTAAATTTTAACAGTTTTAAAAGGCAAATAAATTGGAAATTTAATGGGTAAAGAAATACTTATAAGTAAAAATTATTATATTATTAAAGTCTGAACGCTGGTCGTATAGAAGACTCTAAAAGTAATCTTACCTAAATATCTGTTAAGGAATGCGCAAATCAAATATACGTGGATATCCAAATCAATTAAAATAATTAAACAAGAACTTTGTAAACTATAGACTAATTCTAAAAATAATAATTTTTAAATAATAATATTTTTTTCCTTAAAAAAGAAATGAATCTGGATCTCATAAACTATTTTAATTTTATTTTGTTTATGGTGGAACTGATTTTATTTTTTAAAAAAAAAGAACGTTTTCATTTTTTTTTCATAAAAACTTTTAAAAAACACGTGATGTACCGGAAAAGGAAGTAATGTTTGGTGAAAATTTGTGCCTAGGAAAAAGAACAATTATAGTGAAAAGAAGACACCGTTGGATTTTATGTAATATGTTTTTTTATTTATTAACTAACATAAATATTTAATTAATTATTGATTTATTAAAGATAGGAAAGGTACATTTACATTTTTTTAAAAAAAGCTAAATATTAATATAACATTTTATTGCATAAAGTTTATTTTATAATTATACAACACGTAATATTTTAAAGAATAATTGTTGAGTGTAAATGTGAAATTATTTTTGAAACTGTTATCCTGAAGGACATCATGTGACGGACTGTACATTGAAGTATCATTTATGGTAAAAAATTATATGATAATAATAATTTGATGTATTTACTATGTTTTTCTTTAGATCAACCAAATGTTATTTGATTGTTGAATGAATGTATTAATATTTAAATAATATACACGCATAAGATTAATAATGGCAGTTTTATTTTAATATGCATATTTTAAATTGATGATATAAATTTAGTACAACATAATATGAGAACCTAGAAATAATTATATGATTCTTTCGTGAATAAATTTTAATGTTTCTGTTACAATATTAGGAATTAGATTTATTATTAGTGTAAGTTATTTATTTTTCTTTTCAAGTTAGTAAGAAGTATATAAAATCTATATTTTATTTTTTTTTATTTTATTAGATAAGTAAGTTAATTTTACATAGAAATTTATATTTTGATTGAAGGCTTATTGTATATAGAAGATGAGGTATAAGAGAGTTTGGATCGTTATTATTATTTTGTTTAAAATTGGTCATTTGTTTTTCTGAAATTAAATAAGGTTAAAATGACTTTTGTAGATAGAAGTTTATTAGGAAGGAATAAGAATAACAAGTAAAGAAGAGTAATAGTTTAAACATAAAAAGAATCATAGAATTTTATTTGATATAATACATTATAAAATTTGAAATTGTTGAATAATTTAAAATATTGTTTTAAAAGAACATATACGTATTGCATATTTTGATAAGACATGTAGTATGACATTATATCGGAAGGACATAAATAATTATAATCAATAATAGTTATTATATTACAAAGTTATATCAGTTTATACATTAATTAATATTTGAGTAATACTGATAGTAAATAGAATACATCCTAGTACATTATAATATAAATAGCAGTAAGACTTAAGTGAAATAGCATTTTACTTATGAAAGTTTGTTTATTTACATATATGCTACATGAATGATATTTCACATAAACCTTTTCTTATATTAATTGATAACAAATGATGTTTGTTAAAATTAAAGTCATAAACTTAATTGAATGTTATTGATAGAACATTTCAGAAATGTGTAAATTATCTATTTATGATTATGGAAATAGTAACAGTGTAAAAATCTTGTATTATCATTTTTTTCTTATTTTTGTTTTATTTTCTTTAGTTCCATTTGTAAATGTAAATAGTGTAAATAAGTTATTTGTTAAAGTTGATGTAAATAAATTTGTTAAGTTGTTTTAAAAGTGTGTCGAATTCATTATTTTACACCACAGCATTTGACAACAGATAATTTGAATGTACATAATATTTGCACAATATGAATTTATCATTACTATTATTTGAGAAAGAAACATAATATTTTATTAATATAATTTATAGAAATTGATTGACATTAACATATAATATTACAATGGTCACAAAGTAATTATAATGCTATATAAGAGTATAAGATTATTTATTGCCACAAATTGTTAAATTATAAGATTTTGGTCTATTTTAAAATTAAGATACTATATGGAAATGAAAGACATGTATATGATTTACTTATTTTCTTAATGATTAATGGTATAATCAAATAGATAAGATTAAGCTATACACTAAAGATTTTTATTGTTGGTTATTGTTATTAGAATAAGTTAGGTGTATTTAGGTTTGATATTAAATCCCTTATCATTCCTATCTACATGAATTATTATTACTTTAAAATAATTAGAAGAACCTGAGATCGTTTAATTATATTTCCTTAAAAAAAAAAATTGAGATTTATTTATCTACTATTATTAAAGATAGTTCATTTATAAAAGTCATAAGAGTGCTGTAGAATTAGTAATGAGATAATTAGAAGTAATTGTATTCTTATGCCAATGAGACAGTGTCTTGGAAAGACATTGATTCAATGTAAATCCAATTACCAATTGTAACTTCACTTCACAGTCTCATGATTTTAGTAAGTATTTATTTAAGTAGTACATAATATTGAACTATATTAATTTTTGATAAGTTTGTAATAAATCTGATAAGTTATAATATTATAAAAATATATTAAAGATAGTTATATATTTTAGCCAAGCATAATGATTTAATTGAGCTAGTCATATTTTAAATTATATCATATATTGAGAAGTGAGGGTACAATATATTGGTACTTCCAGCTAAACACCCTTTAGTTGATATCTTATTCGAATGCCCAAACATTTAGAACAATGATAAGTACACACCTTTGAAAAATCTATTTACAAAATAGACCTTTGTGCACCACTTCTACAAAACAAACAACAAAAAAAAATGATTTTTTTCCCCCTTTCTTCCCTCCTAGAAGGATGTGCATATGTTCAGCGGAGCATAAGAATAAGGTTTAACACCCTGGTAGAATGATATCCCTTTGAGGCTAGCTCAGTCATTCTACATCTAGAGTCTTCAAATGGGTAAGTTAAATGATTATTACAGGTATGAGGTTGGTAAGGAAAAAATATCTTTTTTATCAATATAAATAACAATACGAAAATGAAATAAGTTTAATAGTATGATTAAATATTTATTTAATCTCAAATACTCACAACCGTTTCATACTAATGATGATATAATAACCTAAATAATTAATTATCACAAACCCATATATATATATATTCGCGGCATTGAAATAGATAAATACAATTTTAAATAAGAAAAATAATAAATCCCTAAAACTATTTACAATGTTTATAAGTAATGGAAGTGGTCTGAGCTTTTTACCCTGTAGAAATAAGTTATACTTTGTGTAATTTGATATACAGATATGAGATTTTCAGTCATACAGGCATACACTTTTACTGATTACTTTAAAACCTTTTTATTGATAGCAAAAATAATAATAATAAAAAAAAACTATGCATACGTATATTGGCAATATGTGATATTTCACTAATTTCATATTTTCAACAAGTCAACAAGGTTGCATTGGCTCAGATACTATATTGTACTCATCATAAGATACTGTATCTATTTCCCTTTTGCTATAGATAAACTCCTATACATGTATATACGTGCAGCACAATTAAACACTTACTATTTAAATATAAAGTTATTAAAGGACTTGCTTACAGTGAATCAATAATAGATATCTTCTTATACGCATCATGAGGTGCCACAGTGACAAAAAAAATAACTTAAAAAAAGATTTACAGTTAAATAAATTTTTTTAGATATTCAACATGAGATATCATATTTACCGAATATTATAAGTGTATGTACACATATATATACATGTATATTTGTATATGACAAATTTCAGGAGTAACAAAGAGGAAAACGAATAGCAACAAAAAAAAATTTCATTGCAACCTTTGTTGAAAATACTAGAATTTGACATAGAAAAATTGACTCAAAAGATTTAAGTAAAAGCTTTAACATTTATGCCCGTAATAACTGTAATCAATATACATATGTGAGAGATAACTCTCTCTTTTTTTAAAGATTAATAATAATAATAATAAAAAATAACATATTTAATCGGAAATATCAAAGTTAATTATTTCAATATTAATAAACCATCTTAAAATAAACTTATGTCTGCATCTTCATTCTTCTCCTGTGAGCTCTGAGTGGGCTTCAAGTCAACTGGCTGTGTGGTGAGGGTTTCATCTATTTCGGCGTAGCCTATTTAGGCATAGCCAAGGTGGCGTTTGTCTTCATTGTGGATGGCTGGAACTGGCATGAGCACATCTTGGTAGCTTGGGACAGAGAAAGGGCGGTGCACTGGCTGGTTGTTTACCCCATGGTCATTTCACTGGACTCTCTGGTAGATTGCCCCATATTTTCCTCTGTTTGTATATGATAATAAATTTTTATTAAATGTTCACTTGCTATTTTACTGGTTCAGTAAATCTTTAAGAAATCATTAGTTCTTAAAAGAACTGTATAATGGATTTTTTAGAAAATGTCAGCAGTAGTCCTGTTCATAAATTAATCTCTAAGTAGCTGGTTGCTTGGAGAATTCTGGAGCCAAAAAAGTGCATGACTTGCCCAGAACAACTGCCAAAGAAAGAATGAATCCCACAGCACTATCAATCCCACTAATAAGAATCAATTCAGATATTCCTCTGAGAAGAATGAATCAGCCAATCCTTTTAACCTAGCTTATCACTTAGATTATAAACATTCCTTTATATTTTTCTGATTAAATTCTACATTTTAAGTTTGACATAATGGTTTCCATCTTGAATAACTCAGACCACTTGCTTACAAAATCAATTCAAAAGAATTTTTAAAAAGATAACAGTTTAATTATAGCATTATCAAACATTTTGCTTTTGATCAGATTTTTGCAAAAGCAATTAACATTTTTTTGCTTATGGAATAAAATTACCATCTTTAGAAAAGAGATTAAAAATATACAAGTATGTTGGAAAATAAAAAAGCAAATACATATAATGACATATCATAAAAAATATACAAAAAGAAAAAAAAAACACGAGTTTATTATGCAATATTTTGTATGTCAATTTCATATTACTTTAAATTGGTGTGTGTGGGTATTTTAATGCTCAGACCAACTTCCATTATTAATATAGCACATTTATATATTTGTTGTGCCTAATATGTACAAATCTATATATGTATATGCTGTAATATTCTTTATAGCAGATTTTGTGCAAGGCCATTTGATAATGCCTGGCACAATACCCCTCTCTCCAATGAGACTTTTAAATGGATATAACCATTTAAAGTATTAAGTTATTATTTATACAGATATTATGAACTATACATGTGAGATGATTTCAGAGCATCCTGGATGCTATGGTATGGGTTTTAGTGCATGAGCATTGTATGTGCCCTTTATTCCCTGTTCTATTTTAATCCAGAAAGAATTATCCCCACTGCACTTCACAATTTCAAAAGGGCCTTCATAAAGGTTAAAAAATTTTTACATTGGAACTTTTCTGGAATGCTCACATGAGGTGTTCTGACCATCACTCTATCCCCTACCTTGAACTGGTAGTTTTGTATGCTGTGTTTCCTTTTCTTTCTTCTGAGACTCATCTTGTGCATCCGAGCTTGAGCCTTTTTTAATCTAATTCTATGTCAATTGTTTTGTCTCTGCTCCCTGGGAAATTTGCCTTGAAGAGTTTTGGTACAGGTTTTCCAAAATGTAGCTGTGTTGGAGAGAATCCTGTGGATTCATGTACAAACGAGTTTATATAATTTAGTATCTGAAGTAGCTGTTTTACCCATCCCTTATGGTTTGTTGGTAATTATGTATGAAACAGCCTTCCCAACTCTCGCATAACTCTTTCACAGGGATTACTTTGGGGGTTACGGATCGACGTAAGTACGTGTTTAATTCCCCACTTAGCAATCCATTTGTTACATTCTTCTGATACAAAAGGGGTTCCATGGTCTGTCAGGATCATTTCTGGTTTCCCAACTGTGTTAAAATGTGAGAACTCTAGAACCTTTATAGTTTCACGTGTTGTAGCTCTTGTAGGCTGCCACAAATTTGGAAAAAAGGTCATATACAATGAGTAAATATCTTTTTCTATTGAAGGGTGGCAGAGGACCATAAAATCCATGGCCATTATTTCCTTTGAATTGTTAGGGATGATTGATTTCATTGGAGTTGTATATGCTCTATTCAGTGGTTTTGCACACTGGCATATTTCACACTTGTTCAAAATCTTTATTATGTCTCAGTGCATTCCAGGCCAATAGAAGCAGCGCTTGAGGCAATATTCAGTTTTTGGAGTTTCATAATGTCCATATAGTCTGTGAATCTAATCTGTGAGAAAGCCCCGAATGGCTGGTGGTACCATCACTCTCCATTCATCAATGTCTTCTTGAATTTGGTAATATAAAACCCCCTTTTCCATCTTGTATCAGCACTTCTTGACTAGGGTACTGTCATCCTTCTGAAGAGATTGTGTACAGTGTTATGATTCAGTTTAAGTCCTTATCTTTATGCTGTATCTTTGACATTGTTTTAAATGTTCCTCTCTGTCTTTGTCCTTACATGATATGCTCATCATGTATGCATGATCTATCCTCAGGTGTTGTTGTTGTTGAGTTTGAATGGGATGATGACTGAGGATGTCAGCCACCACATTCTCAGATCCTTTGCAATGCTTCATTGTACAATTAAACTCATGGAGAAACAAACTCCAGTGAAGTAGTTGGCTATTAGTGAGATAGCTGTGATTTAGAAATTGAAGACTCTTGTGGTCTGTAATTACAATCACTTCAGAGCCTAGTAGCATAGGGCAAAATTTCTCAAATGCCCATACAATTGCAAGGGCTTCTTTTTCTGTAACTGTGTAATTACATTCAGGTCCTTTCAACAACCTGCTTATGAAGTACAGGACCCCTATATGACCATCTTGCTGAACTTGGGATAGTGTGACACCCAATCCATATGCACTGCTATCAGTTTGGAGTATAAAGGGTTTTTTGAAGTCTGGGTATGCCAGCATTACTTGTTTTACTTTTCTTAATCTCAGCAAATGCTTCCTCTTGTTCACTGGTTCAGTTCCAATGGGTATCTTTCCTGAGTAATCTTAGTAAAGGTTCCATTCGGTCAGTAAATTTTTCACAGAATCTGTTGTAAAAGTTGCATAGTTCTAAAAAGGACCGAATGTGCTTTTATGTTTTAGGTACAGGAAAGTCATTTATTGCACTGATTTTATCAGGGTGGGGTTTGATTCCTGTTCGTCCCACCAAATGACCCCAAAATTCTATCTTCTCAGAGATCAATATACTCTTTTTCAGATTGATTTTGATTCCTTTAGCTTCGCATTCTGCAAAAAATATTTGTAAGTGTTGGAAGTGTTCTTCCAGTGATGTGGATGCTACCACAACATCATCCACATATATTGTTAAAATTTTCTTGATTTCCTGAGACAAAACCTGGTCCAGACATCATAATAAACCTGCACCGTTATTAACTAAGCTGAAAGGCATTCGATTAAGTTGGTATGTGTGGTCTCCATATCTAAAAGCTGTGTATTTGTGATCTGTGTGATGTAATTCAATCTGCCAGTAGCTAGCAGTTAAGTCAAATGTGGAAAATATTATTTTGTCTTTAAATTTCATGAGTAACTCTTGCATACGAGGTGGAATAGTACAATATAGTATTGTCACCCTGTTAAGTTGGCGTGCATCAAGGCATAACTGCATGGATCCATTTTTCTTTCTGACCACCACTAGGGGGTTGCAGTATGAGGAAAAGCATTTATCAATGATGCCCCATTTCAACATTTGTTCCAGCTGTTTCTCCACCTCCTCCTTAAATTTATGTGGTATGGGTAGGATCATGCTTGGAACGGTTCTCCTGGTTTCAATCTGATTATTTGTTTATATCCTTTAATGATCCCAGGACTATCAGAAAATATATTTTTATAAGTATAAAGCATAGATTTGAGTTTTTCTGTCTCAGTGGCAGAAGTCAGTTTTGCTCCATTTGCCTTTTCTTCCATCAGCTCCACGTCCAGTTGGGTTATACAACATGCCTCAGTATAATCATGTAAGTGGGGTTTTAGCATTTCAATTTGTTTGTCATTGCACACTACCAGCCAATGTTCATAATCTAAAATGGATATGTTTTTGTGTAGGAAATCTAAACCCAACACAACTTCATGGATAAGACTGGTCATTATTAAGAACACTTGGTATACCATCTTATGTTGTATGTGCATCTGTACCCAAATTTGCTTATGCAGAAGTTTTGCTTTCTGGTTGTTTGCTAATGTTATTTGTGCTGTCTTCAAAGGTAAGGTGGGTTTTTTGCTACAATGCAGTGGTATAGATCTGATATTACAGATATTTGACTGCCAGAATCCATCATGACCATGACTTCAAGTCCCTCCATTGTCAGACTGATCTCAGGACAACTTTGTGGAGCATATTCAGGCACTTTATCTTCCCATGAACATATCAAGTTTGATATTTCTTTGTCCATATTAGACCATGGTTTTATGATGTGGCCACAGAACTCTTCATTTTTGTTCCTGTTTGTGTGATTGGTATGTTTATCTTCCAAAACATTTGCTGATAGCTTATATTGTTGGCTCATGTCTATCTCATTTAATAATTCATTCATTTGTTGCACTGAATTTGTACTTGCAGTGAGTACCATTTGTTCAACATGAAGTGGCAAATTACAGTGGATTATCCTGACAATTCACCCATCTGATATGTGGCATGCTTTCAGTGTCCAAAGTTTTGCTGCTTGTCTTCTGAAAAATTTCGAATAATTTTCGCCAGTATTCTCTTTATATTTTTCCTGCATGACTTGTTGCAGGATCATATCTTGGCACTGTTCACTCCAAAAACTTTTTAACAATATCTTTTTATAATCCTCAAATGTTTTGGGATGGTGGAACAAGGACTGTCACCATGTTTGAGCATCGCCATGGAGGTGATTGTAGGCAATTGCCAGTTTACCAAAGTCATTAATTTGATTCACTTGGAAATATGTTTCTAAGCTTTTAATATGCTCGATAGGAGCTTCATCTGTTTGTCCTCAAATAGCTTTAAGATTATTTTTCTTCTTTAATTTAAATGAAGAGATTTATATATTTTTTTAAAGCTTTTAAATTGTATTTCAACTAATAATAATAAACTCTTTACTTCCTTTTTATAAAACCTTTAGTTTAACTTTTTTAACCAATACTCCCCTTCCCTCTTTTAATGAATCAATTTTAACTTTTATTTCAAAACTAATGATAGAAAACTATTTGACTCTTATCTTTTCGAAAACAAACTGTAATACACTCTTCAACATTTAAATACGTTTTTCTTTTATGAAAGATTATTTTAATAATTTAATTTTTTTTTTTTTAGAACAAAATTATTTTATATACATGTTTCAATTTGGCCTTGGCACATTGCAAATATCTTTAGAGTCAAGAATTAAAATTGCAAGAGATAAAATGGTCAAAAATGACACATTTTACTCTAAAATGGAGGGGGGTGTAATGTGCCAAGGTCAATTTGGCACATGTATATAAAATAATTTTGTTCTAAAAAAAAAATTATTAAAATAATCTTTCGTAAAAGAAAAATGTATTTAAATGTTGAAGAGTGTATTACAGTTTGTTTTCGAAAAGATAAAAGTCAAATAGTTTTCTATCATTAGTTTTGAAATAAAAGTTAAAATTGATTCATTAAAAGAGGGGAGGGGAGTATTGGTTAGAAAAGTTAAACTAAAGGTTTTATAAAAAGGAAGTAAAGAGTTTATTATTATTAGTTGAAATACAATTTAAAAGCTTTAAAAAAAATATATATAAATCTCTTCATTTAAATTAAAGAAGAAAAATAATCTTAAAACTATTTTTGATTTTAGAATAGTAAAATATATATGTGCATGCGAATGTAAATAAATGTAAGCTGTTAAAAAGAGATATAATAAATGCATGTTAAAATTGTATTGAAAAACACATGAAAATAAATATTGAAATGAAATATATTTAAAAACACAGCGGTGGGCTACTAAAGATATAAAAACAACACGTTTTGAAATAGCTACTACTAATTAAACAATCTTCAAAAACATGTGGTCAAAGGATTAGTTATCAATGAAATTTCGACAACACTCATTTGCTGGAGGATATTAAAACAAATAACACTTTGCAGATATAAATAGCTAGATTTTTATCAGAGTTTAGTTTTATTCAGTCTAATTTCCAGTGACAGTCTTGTTTCCATTCAGATAACAATTTCTATTATGTATTCAGAAACAAAAATGCATTGTTGAGCAGCTTTTGGAAAAATATGCTCATGCTTTAGCCTTTTTGTCCAACAAGATCATCAAAACCTGCCTGTGAAATAATGTCTGCACAACAACTCAGAAATCCTCCATCAAACGTTCAACTGTCTTCAAGAATAAAACCAATGGTTTTGCATAAAATCTCTTCAAGAAATGTCCAAATCTAACCAGTTAGATATAATCCATCAGAAGCAGCAGAAGCAGCCAACAACAAGCAATATCCACATTCCAAAAATCCTAGGTAAACATTTATTTATTATCATTTATACATAGTAGCCACCGCTGTAATTCATAAATATCCAAGATTCAAATTATATGAACTCTATCATACATAAAATGAACTATTGATATGTGTGTTTAAGTTTCAAATGCTATTAATGCTTTATTATTATATTTGTGAATGCTATATGAGTTAATATGTGCGTGATCATTATATCAGTGTTATTAGTTAAATTAGATAAATACCAGTGTTCTATTATTAAAATCTACAAGAATATTTAAACTAGTTTAAAAATATTACTTTAAAAATGTGTGTGTGTTAAATCAGATTTATAAAGGTGTTTAAATTTAGTCAATTAATGTTTGGTAATAAATTATCTTTAAACTTAATTAATGTTAATTAAAATAAAATGTCTTCAAACTTAAACTTTATTTGTCGGTCAATTTTTTTTACCAACCTTTTATTAATTCTTTCCACCACTAATTTTGTATAATTTTGTTATTGAATTAAAATTAGACTGAGCAAGTTTTAGGGAATGTTTCGAGTGTTGGATTATGAGGCTATTGCCCGAATACATTAGTCTTCAGACTAGCTGGTGCCCCAGGGTTTACCCCAAAACAAATAAGGTATTTGGATAGTAGGGGTTTGAATCTAGCAGCTGAGATGGGCCATTGTTGATAGTTAAAGCTATCAATAAGATTTCCCATTTTGCTTGAACGTGCCGGTTCGTTCATGTAACCTTTATAAGATTATAAATGTATTATGAAGGAGTTTGAAACCGGCCAAAACTTATATATATGCATAAGTAAGTGGTTTCAGTGGTTCGACCCAGTACAATATATATATATTGAAATACCAATATACTTTATATCTCTGGAGCTTAAATGTAATTATAAGGAATTTACCCAGACTTTCAAGCTCCCTTAATATACATAACCACACACATGTGAAAAAGATAAATAATCTCTAATATACATACTTCATGCTGAACCAGCACTCATCAGTTGATCCAGATCATCATCTTCCATACACATATATAATCAGTGCTTGGTTTACATTAAGATATCAAATCTTTACACTTTAATATAAAGGCTTCAATCCACTCCACCATCCAATTCATCAGCATTCCATACCATTGAAAATCTGATGATGGAATGCTCAAATCCCTTAATGATGCCAATATTATTGTCATGCACATGTTGACCTTAAAGATTTGTTATCTTAATATAAACTGGGTGCTGATTATATATATGTGTGGGAGATGATGATTGGGATCAACTGATGAATGCTGATTCATCATAAAATAGGTATACTGGAGATTATTTATCTTTTCACATGTATGTGGTCATGTGTATTAGTTGTAGAAGATTGGATAGCTGAAGGGAGCTTGAAAATCTGGTTCAAATCTCTTATAATTACATCTAAACTTTAGAGCTATAAAGTATATCTGTATTTAAATATTGATGATTCAGCCTGTATTCTGACCATCCCTCTTCTGTGTAT
The DNA here is from genome assembly GCA_028023455.1 of Epiperipatus broadwayi. NCBI lineage: Eukaryota > Metazoa > Onychophora > Udeonychophora > Euonychophora > Peripatidae > Epiperipatus > Epiperipatus broadwayi. Next base: position 122,188 of record JAQFVV010013043.1, on the reverse strand, counting down.
TTAAATGGATAAGGTCCTATACATGAGGGGTCAGAATGTGATAAGGTCAACATGGGCATAACAATAATATTGGCATCCTTAAGAGCTTTGAGCATTTCATCATCAGATTTTCAATGGTATCGATGACTGAAAAATTGAAGGACGGAGTAGATTGAAGTCTGTCCATTAAAGTATGAAGATTTATTATCTTAATATAATCTCAGCACTGATTATATGTATATGTGTGGGAGATGGTGATCTGTGCCAGGTGATGTGCTGGTTCAACATGAAATACATATATTGGTGATTATTACATGTGTGTGGTAATGTGTATCAGTGTATGAGATAGTGTGGATAGTTGAGGGTGCTTGAAAGTCTGGGTTGAAATCCTCTATATTTAAAATAAATAGTATAATTGATTTAAATCCTTGTTTCTGGCTAACGTGTTTCTGACAATTCTCTATATAAGCAAATGAGGTAAACAGAAAAGACATCCTATCTTTTCTCTTTAAATAAAAAAAAATGTCACATGCAGTTTAACTTGATAATATAAATTTACTTAAAAAACTAGCCATATGAGAAATTATCTCAAAGTGATATATATATATATACACACACACACTAAAAGTTTGAATCATTTCAAATATTAAAAAGTAGTAAGATTTAGAAGAGATTATAATTATGTAGTAGTAAGAAAATGGTCAATAGAGCAAATAAAAAACGATGACCTGATATTGCAGTCTTGGCTTAAGGCAGAAATTTTACTATGGTGATAAATCATAACCACATTTTGTTGTCTTCCATTTTTTACTATATAGCATAATAGATTTGTTCTTATTTTTTAACTCGGTCTAAGTATTATTAAAAACATTCTCCTTAAGATTTAGTTTTTAGGGGTATTGGGATTTATTTGTGTCAGGCCATGTTATCACACTATATTGATGTTAGCGTTACTTAACATTACTATGATTTAAAACTTTTATTCTTCTTTATTAAGTAATTCGTGTTTGATATATGTATCAGCCCAGAATATTTTAAAAGTATTATAATCATAATGGCATTATATTTAAGAAATGTTTTGGGTTTTTTTATTTGAAAATTAAAGCGGAGACATTTGCTCACCATGAGTTACTTTCGCATAGTGTGCTCCACAAATTACAATCTGCGGGCAGAAACATTTTATTAGTCTTTACTGGATGTTAAAGTTATTCTTTAATTAAAACTTTGTTAGTCTTAGATGTTACAACCTTGATATTACCTCTACCCCATTAACTCTAGTCTCAAAATGTTTGTAAAAGTTTAAATTTATTTAATAGTTCTATTAAAATTCCTTTGTCGTATAGCTGTTATTGATTTCCAATCAATTTAGAGATCAAATGTTAAGTTGAAGTAAGCATAATAAAGAGTTTCTATATGAAGTAGAAAAAAAAGTAAATTAGATTGCATTTATTTTCTCTTTTACCTTCATATTTTAATTAATTGTTGTAGTTATTACAGAAAAACAATCTTTAGATATCAAGAAGAAAAAAATGTAAATTAACATCTCAATTAGCAATTAGATTGTATTTGATACAGAGAGTAATATTTTCAAAGTCGATTATAAATTATGTAAATTTTCTTTTGAATTTCTATTTATTAATTGCTAATTAAATATTTAAATTTAACAAAACAATTTAGAATATTTTATTTATTTTACGTATAATAATATTTTTTTTAAAAAATTAAAACAATTAAATAATTTAATGTATAATTTTTTATTATTAATAACAGATGTAAAAAACATTGATTTTACTAGGAAGCAAGTTTATTTAATGTAGAAATGAAAATATAATATTCAGAAATTGGATTGCTTATATTCTATCCAAAATTTTAATTCAGGAATCACGAATTGAAAAAATACAAATCCTAAATTATCTAAATAAAACGTGAAAATTGCATTATTAAATATTATCATATTTATTTTGGATATTTATTTTAGTTATTACTTTATGTAAAATATGAATTGAAACAAGATTAGTTTTTTTTTTTTTTTCAAGTAGCTAGTTCGTAACCTGCCTAGTAGTCATGTAAGTATGTTTAGGAAACCAGCTATTTAATTACCCTTCTTAATTAGAAATTTAACAGTCTAGAAAGGAAAATTTTTCATTTACTGCTTTTAGATAAAAATATGCAGGTGAGTATATATGCTTTGTAACGTTAATGCATCTACCTACACACTCTGTGACTTGTGTTCCACTCCGGCCAGATAAACTTGGAATTTTTTTTAGGTTGTAATCAGGCATAGTTATTTATCCGTTTATGGTTGGTAAATGGATATCTAGTATTTTTTAGCTACAAATAAAACAAGGATCAAACTCTCAGAGTCAGATGAATGGCTATTTGCCTTGCAATTAAATATTTAAAAATTGTTTTCCATTTATTATATATGTGTGTGCCATTTTTAAAATTTAACTAATATTTTTTAAATAATCCAGATTTAATTTTTTTTCACTTTCTCTTTAACTCTCTTTTTTTTATTTCGTGTTTACTCACTATATTTTTAAATAATAGATTCATTATTTTGTTGCCTCAATTAAAAACAAAAATATACCCTCTTAAAAAAAGCAAACCCAATATAATATTAAGTTTATTTTTATGTGTTAGTAAAATACCCATGAAATATCTTGATGAGTGATGGCTTATAAATATTTTTTAAAAATTTAGTAATCATAATTGGAATTTTTGTTTGAGCAGTTTTAAACCTAAAAAACAAAGTGCGCCACACTGCATAATATTTATGTATACATATTTGATCTTTTCTTGATGTTCAGTCAAATGATTTTTAAACATTAGAATAATTACTGCTTAAGAAATGAGTTTCTTTTGAAACTCATATAATTATTATTAGCTCTAGCAATAAAAACAGCAGGGTGTTATCTTTTTAGATATTACTGCAATCTCAGAACAGCATTAAAAACATACTCGAATGCTGTGTTTATCTGCTTCAGGAGCAGACATCAATAGCATTCTACTTATGTTGTCATGGCAAAACATATCATATACAAGCACGTGAGAAAGTTATTACCTACCAATCTATAAATATAGCGGCAGAACTGCAGAACATAATAAACCCTCTAGAGAATCTATCTTATGGTTACAATCTTTCCAGACTCTTTTATAATGTTTGCAAAAACTTACTTAGCTATAAAAAAAAAATCAAATCTGAAAGTTAAATACGTTTAAAGATAATTAATAAATATGTAGTGCTTTTTATGCCAATATTCTGTTTTTAATGTTATTGGTCAGGAGTTTATAAGAAATTGGACCGCTGGAAGAAACAGAGCAAGGACTTAATCGGAGATCTTAAGTATCAGATAGTGCCATTATCGCTGGTAAAACTATGAATAATCTTAAACATTCTCTGCTGCAGTACTTTTTGTTAAAAATTAATTGTTTCAAAGCAGTACAAATTATAGATGACTTGCTGAAGGTTTATCTTACTGTTAATTTCGTCTCGCTATTTAATTTATTCTCCTCTTTTCTTCCAAAGCCTAAGCTTGTAGTTAAGACCTGTAGAGGTCCCTACCTTCGCATTTTCACGAGCATATTCTTGAGGTTTACAGCCTTAGTAAATATTATTTATTGAATAAAATAATTTTTTTAAAAAAATGTTATATTGTATACTTCTCTAACTTATATATTCTAATATATACAGGGTTAAGTGGAAGGACTGTAAACTAAAAAGCTAACAGATATCCAGATTAATACTCATCTGAAGAAAATAAAATAAAAATAACTCAATGGATGCCTGATCTTTTGAGCATCTAACAAAGATTTCAAAGAGCTTTTTTGGCAAAAATGTGTTCAAGCAATAAAAACATTTAATCGTTCTTAATGATAACTTTTGATTATTTTTTATTTACCTTTGGGGAAAAAATTATATTGTATATTTACAGTTATCGTAAAGCAATCATGTATGTCATTGTAGTCTTTCAAATGAGTAGAAAGTATTAATTTTTTTTTTTCATATGACAAAGCATCGGTCAGGAAGCGAACCCACAAACAACTGTCTGCAAGCAACTGCGCTGACTTCTCGGCTGCCAACGCTTGACTAGAAAGTATTAATCGCAATGAGTTGCAAAGAGGATATAGCAACTACTATTTTTTTATATTTTTGTTCTTAAATATCTAAAACAGGTTTATTTTTAAGATATGAAAATATTGGACAAATCAAAGAACAAGAAGCAATTAGTAAAAATAATCAACTATGGTTAACTGCAGAAAAAAAGTTGCAGATTTAAGAGATGAAAACAAAACTTAAGTTAGTTGAATACAATTATTGTGTTTAGTACATCACTTTGAAATTTGATCTGAGAAATTATCTACTGATTATTTGTTGCCTTGTGCACTTTTTCTCAGTAGTGAAGTGCTAGGTTCTTAAAAAAGTAATGGTTTCTGAATCAATTCTTTTCTAAAATAAAGTAAAAAACGTAAATATCTTAGCGTGCTCAATAGAAATGGAATTGTTGTGTTAAATATACTACTTAGTTATTCAAATATCACGTTTCCTGAGACACTGCCCATATAAATATTTTTAATTTTATTAATCGGTAAAAAGTACAAACTATTCTCAAAAATGATGAAACGGCTTCTTTCATTTGGTCATGATATTGATATACTTTTAAGAAAAAACACATAAATTCGTAATAATTTACTCTATTTATAATGAAATACAAATCTAAAAACACTACACGTGTATGCCTGTGCACGCGTTTGAATACAATTTCAGTTTTTTTTGAGTTTGTGCTTGCTTAGATTTTAGCATCAGCACTACTAGTCTTTGAGTTATTAAGGATCTTTTTAATATAATAACACTAACTGCTACTGAACTATTTATATTGGACTTAAATGTAATTCCAAAACTCCTTTTTCAAAATTAAGACAATATTTAAATATAAATGTCTTTTAATCTTTAAAAAAATAGTCAGTAAAATCTTTAGAAACAAATATTTACCGACAAAATCAATTATTTATAATTATTTTAATTTATATTATTGTGCTGATATATATATATATTATTTTAATTTATATTATTGTGCTGATATATATATATATATATTAAAATTATAATTCTAATTTATTTTTAATTATGCAAATATAGCAATCATTTAAGAGAATTGTCAAGATTTATAAACATTTTTTCTACTTTTTCTTAAGTTTAACAATTAAAATAATAATTAAAAATAATTATTGTTATTGTTGGTGTTATTAAATAGAAAATTAACTGAATAACTACACACTACAAGCATATAAATGAGTAAAAAATGGAAAGCAGATTAAACACACGGTACATTTATATTCATATAAATGACAATAAGAATATTCTCTGACTCTCTCTCACACACAAGTACAACTTTTAGAAAAATAACATTTTAAGGTCTAATATTTTAAATAAATGTTATTTATCTAAAATATTTGTTTTAAGCAGCCAGATAACATAACTGTTAAAAGTAAATTTAAATATCCGTCAGTAACCAGTTTCAAAGATGAAAATTATGTCTTATTACAAATATAATTATGATTATGATATATCAATACCTTTGGGATTTTGATTCTTTTACTTTTAGTGTATACTTTAATTGTTTTTTTTTTTTCATGTGTCATAGCATCGGCCGGGAAGCAAACTCGCTAACCCGGGACAACTGCTTGTAAAACAGCTGTGCTGATCTCTCGACCACCAACGATTGACTACTTAAATTGTTTTGAAAATGACAAAGATTAGAAATAGTAAAAAAAAAAAAATTGAGCTTCCAAAACTTTTTTTGATAGAAACATATTTGTGTATTAATACATTTATTACTTAAATTATATTAGGGTAAATAGCAAAACAGAAATGCAAAATATTAAAAAGTGGATGAGATTTGTAATCTGAAATCCATTTATAAGAAACAAACATTTATTTAACAATTAAATTCTATTTATATAAAATTATAACGAGTTCCTCTAAAACTACAGCTTTAGTCTTATCTTTTATTGTTTATTTTTTTGAAATTAACATTTTAAAATATCGTAGTTTCATTTCTAGCTAAAGTAGACAGTGCACTTATGCTTTGAATCAAATATTTATAATGTTAACCTAAACATTTGTGATTATAACATTTACTTGTAATTATATGCTGATCTATTTTTATTACTTAGTTTAATTGTTAAATGTTTTTGGAAAAATTCAAACCTAAACTTTTCCAAATATCATACAGATCAGTGTATGTAACACAAAAGGTAGGTTAGTCTGCAGCTATGAAAACACCGACACAGACAAATGGGTAAATAAAGACCCAATTAAACTCATTTATAATCTTCTAAAAAGGAAATTAATTAATTTTTAAAGTGAAAATTAGATAATATTCCGATCAGGAGAAAGTTGTTAATCAAAATGTTGCTTTTGCTACTAATTTTATGATTTAAAGTATGTTGTGATGTCATGCAAAAATGCTGATATGCTTAATCCATCATTTGACAAAAGTAAGATCTACATGTAATTTACTGTCCAGATTTAATACCTGCTGAGTAAATTTTTTGAATAACTTTTGTATCCAACAAAATGATTAAATTTGGAAAAATGATGCAGTTATCCACCACTTTCGAAAGATGATCATACATTGGAATAACTATCTCTAAGAAGTTTGTGAATATAACATGTTATCAAGAAAAACATAAAATCCTACAAAAGTGATGACTTACAAGCTTCCAGATATGAAAATTTTATATTAATCATCATAAATATTAATTTATTAATCATAGTTAGCTTTTATTTGCTTTTTTTAATTTGCTTTTTTTTTATTGGAATAAACATATATTGCTAAAAGTTTATGCTGCAACATCGTTTCTTGCAAAAAATATATGAAAGTGCTTGGTTATTAGTTATAGATAGCCATTTTGTATGAAATAACATCATTTTTGAAAATAACTCGATTAGATTCAAACCATAAATATGTGTTTGTTTATTTCCTCTAAATAAAATTATAGGTCATCATTTTTTACTAAATAAAATTAGTTGTTGTCATTTATGAAATTGTTTGATTAAGTTTGTCAAAAGATTCTATGCAGATATTATTTTATGAGATCACAAGATTAAAACATTATCAATTGACTAATACATATGTGAAATCTCACTGCAGATTAATATGTTAGTACCACACAAAGTTTAAAATCATAATATTCTTTTCTTAAGTTGTCGCTGGTCTGACCTATCGATAATACTGGATGGGATTTAAATTAATATTTATTGTGATTACTGAATTTAAGATAATGTTGTAAACAAGAGAGAAGAATAGAACTATTTGAAACATTATATTTTATATTATAACATGTCAACGGTTACTAACATTTGATTATATTTGGAAAAATTCAAATAAAGTCCGAATTTTTCTCAAGTCTCCAAAATATTTAAAAATAAAAATTACAGCATACACACAGTTTTCAATACTTTTAAAAAAGCTATTTATGCAAACTTTCAAGGCAGCACATTGATACTATTCTCATTATGGTGTACCAGATGTACAATAGTTAGGTTCAAATGCAAGAAGATATCTTAATAAATTTAAGAACAAAATGGATTTTATGCACATAAGGGATTAAAAAATTCACCAAGTAACATTTATTCAGATACATGGGCACTAATCGGACATGACATGACTCACTATTATAAAATGATAACTAGATAATTAAAAGCAAAACATTAATGCAATGATGTACATAGAAATATAAAAATCCTATCTAGCAGTCAGAAAATGCTATACTGCTTTTAAGATTGTATTTTTTTTCTGTTACACAGATTTGTAATTTTTCTCATCTCTAGTATGCGATAAAAATACAGAGTGTGTATAATGCAAACCACATATCTTTCTTTGTTTAAAACCTGGTAGTCTTTTTATACTCTATTCTATATATGTGATACTGAGTACTGTTTTGTAAACTTATAGTTCCTTAAAACATTTTGAAACTAAATTAAATTGTAAAAGTAATCCAGCATATAACTATAAATAATTACCAAGTTTTTTAATACATTTGCTTTAATAAAATAATATGCATTTAAAAGTATATTTAATTTTATTATTTAACAAATTTTTGAGATATAATTTTTCTAATTAAGAAATAATAAAAAAATTCACCATTAAATATGGAGCTATCAAATGCAAAAAAAAAGAATCTATAAACAATTTACCAGATGTGATGCATCGAGGGTCTAAATGTAATACATGAGACCTCTGATGGTAAAAAAAAAAAAATAAGCCTAGTCATTGTAAAATAATATTGTAGTCAAAGGCTAATTTTTATGAATAGTTAGAAATAAAAATTCAAGTTTATTTAGTCAATTTTTTTTTAAAAAAAAAAAGATTTATATTTTAGCATTCATGTCTCATATAGTGGGCTTCTGTATTAATTTTTATCTTTTAGTTTATAATTGATTTTCTTACATTATGAAAATTATTTTTTTCAACGAAATTAATAAAAATAAATAAATTAAAAAACGTTTCATTGGACTAATCTAATTTTTAAAAAAAGCTTAACTGTTTTCATCAACAAACTTAAAATAAACTCGGAAAGTAATACCAAAGTTTAAATTTACATTTTTTCTATAGTATATCGTTGTATTATTAAAATATGTTACATATTATTTATTTTTATTTATATATTTTATATAAAAGTGAATCTTAGAAGAAGAATGATATGGAAAATTTAAACTCACGCATGAAAAAATTCATTTATGGACTATAAAACTTTTTCATCCTAATTTGATAACTTAAAGATATTTAATTTGTATGCATCTGCCATTAGTTTTAATCATTAACATTTGCCGCAATCTGAAAGTTTTTCCAAGTTTAATTTACTTTCTTTGATCCATAGCTGCTATTCTCAATATCGCCCTAGCAAATTTCCTATCTCATCAATCTATATTATGCTAGTCTTTTTGTAGATTTTTTAAAATAATTTCTTGGGGTTAAGTTTAGGTTTTCATTATCTATCTATTATCACTTTTTTTAGTAATATGTAACAATCAGCTTCACTTCAGTTTTTTAATATTTTCAATGAAGTTAGTAATATCTGTCTGTTCTCTCATCGGTGCATTTTATTTTTGATATCTCCTTGTTACTCTTAATATACATCTCTCAATATATATTATTAAAAAAATATTTATTAAAATATTCTTTTCAAATCCATAACCATTTTCTTTAAATATTAAGTATCATTTTATATGAATTTCGGTTCCGTGATTAATTTTATCCACTATTCTTTCATCTGCATGAATAATCTGACCAATGCCCTGGTCGTTTGGCTTGGTGTAGTAAACGAGCTTCCGACTTGGGATTGGGAAGTTCCATGATTGGATTCCAGCAATAAAGCCATATGCATTATTTTTTATCTGGCCAAAGTATTTGTAGAAGTTAATTTTTTTATAAAATTCTTTTATTTTTTTCTCTTTTGGCAAGCAACTAAACATTACTTTAATACTTTTTGCATTTAACATTAATCCACTTTTTGTTCTCATCTGATAGTTATAGTAAAATTTCCTGAAATTCTAAAAGCTTTGCTGGGGAAAACAAGGCATTCCTATAACTTTCCAATCTAATCTGCAAAATAATTCTCTTAAAATTGCTTTACACAGTTTTGGAAATATGAAATTATCCCGTTTTAAAATCTTTTTATAACCACCAAGTAACCTAGGTGTTTTTGATAAATATTCTTCTGAGTTTAACAATGTTCCCAAGTTTATATATTTTTATTTCAAAATTTTGATTATCAATGTAATTCTTACAGAGACAAATGCTTTTCTCAAATTTTCACTTCCAATACAAAATAGCACCTCATACTTCATTATTTATTCTGTTAGCTTTTAATATCTGGATATTTATTGAGTTATAACTATTTTTAAATCTAATTTTTATTTATATTGGGTTGTGTTCAAAGTTTTTTTTAGGTAAGTGCAAAGATCTTAATAAAAAAGTTGTATAGAAATGATAAAAAAACTGATAGCTTATTATATAACACCCCCATGTTTTCAAAATATCAGTATCATTATTGACTTTTTTAATGATCTAGTACAATCATGACAAACCTATGGCATGCGTTGGAATTTTTTACTGGCACTCGAATTATTTATATATCACAATTTTCTTCAATATTTTTTTTTGTTGGTAAAATCTGTACTAATAAAAATTTACTGTAAAATAAAGGTAAAATACATAAATATAATATTATATTAGAATTCAATTTACAATTGAACTCTGATTAGAAACAATAAATTATGATGTTTTAAGTCAAATGAAGTGGTACCGGTGAAATGTGATATATTCTATAAACCTTTCAGATGATTCCAATAAACCTAGAATATAAACTCAGTAAAATATTTTATAAGTCTTTGAAGCAATTTTTTCAAATCTAAAGTAAAGGTAATAAAATGTTTTCTGTCTTAATCTGTTTTGATCTAAATGTGTTGACATCATTCATTTTTTAACGTAACCAAATGAAGCAGTCGGATCTAAGTTTGATCCTAGCTTCATGATCTTTCACATGTAGCAACTTCAAACCCTTATACCAACCTTGAATTTTCGATGCAATGGGGCTTTATTCATTCAATCCACGCTAGTTTCCTTAAAAAAAAACTATTATAAATGTGTGTTAAAATTAACTCGTTTGAGATTTAATTTAATCATTTTTACTAATAAATTCATAATAGAATTATTCCTGAATTTATATATATTATAACTGCGTGGATTGTGCATATATATTTATAAATATTTAAATGTACATATTCGTTCTAAAGTTTCATTGCATCGGGAATGTTTTATTTTACTTTAAATAGTTTGTTCAAATTTTTAGTGATTAAAAGCTACATTCTTTCGATAGTTTTCAGATTGTCCCTTTCCAAAAACAATGGGTAAAGTTTTTATTAATTAAAAAAAAAAGATAAGTATTTAAAATGTAAGGATGGTCGCTAATTAAAATCATTTTTCTGATTTTAAAAAGCCTTATCGAAGGAATGTATCTAAAAACAACTAATAAATTGATAATGAAAGAAGTGCTTGCCTGAAGGCATCAGAGGACAGATAAATAGCCCAGAAAAAGTTTTCAAGCAGCTATTATTCCTCATTAAGAGAATCCATATATATTTCATTAGAGAAGAAGCCACCCAGTTAAATTATGAAGTAAAATAGTGTTTCTACCATGGCAGGGGGGGGGCTTAACTTCAAGAGTCTGACTATGGTTCCTTAAGTCCCCTGAAAATCTTCAATGTGGCTACAATATAAAAATTCATATACCAATCATAAGCTGCCAAAACCTTAGAGAAATCCATCAAAATGCTATTCACATAATTTTCAAAATGCACACATACGTTTCATCCAACTGGACTCTGCCCTGTGGAAACTCAGAAGCCAACCATGAAGAAATGGTAATATCTTTCCTTTTGAACCTGGCCAGTTCTGAACTTTAAGTTAAAACATCTTTAAGCTATCTACTGTAAAATTGTCTTTTTATTAATGTTATTTTAAATTATGTAGTGGTTCTCTAACTATCTCTAGTCTTTAAATTTAATATCTGTTGACCTTCCTTTCTTACGATGGCGGATCGTTTATTTAATCCTATTATATATTTGCTAGATGATTATTAATATAATTTATTTTTTATTATATGCCAATAATAACTTCAACTCGATAATAATTTTCTTCATTGCATTTGCCGTGTTAAATAATATTTATTTTTATAATAATTCTTACCCACTAAAACTAATTTGATACAGTTCCATTAATTATCGAGTTGAAGGATTTATACAATTTTTGCTATTTTATTAATGGCTAATAATAATAAATTATTAGCTCAATTTCTAACCTATGCTCCCGGCCACTTTACTGAGTTTATAATATCTATTTATTCACATTAATATATTGTTTTTCAAAAAGGTCGATAAAGGAATTAAATGAATATATTCTAATTCAAATTTTATACTTTCTAGTAATATTCAGGAAAAGCATGGGATTTAGGGCATAATTAATATAATTTCTAATTGCATTAAATACTTTTTGATTAAAGCACATTTGACTTTAATTTAACTTGATCAGGTCATCACGTAGAGCACTTTATATAAATTGGGTTTTATTATTTAAATATGATGATTACCAAGTCATCATTTTCCGAACGTTGCTGACGTGAGCCATCTCCTGTTTCATAGGCTTGACCTCGGTGATATTTCTATTAGTTTAATTATCTAGGAAGAAAGCACTTCCTCCACTTGCTCATGGCTACAACCCAGCCTGGTTTCCCCTCATACTTAAATCACCGACCAGCCATCATATTTACCAGGTTCATTTTTATAGCTCATAAGTCGTCAGTACCGCTTATTTCTCAGTTCCAGTAAGGCCCACTCTAATGCTCTTAATTCATGATGAATTAATTTTATTAAAGTTGAACAAATTCATATTTATTTATAATTAAGTAAGTTTTCTATTAAATATTAAAGTTATGCCCTAAATACGTATCTTGCTCTTTGTGAATTGATTTACGAATGTGAAAATAAATATCACATTCTTTCCTTTAGAATCAGAATAATAATTTCAGTCATAGCCAAATACCTTTATCTACCTTTATTTTCTTGTCGGGAACATAGACATATATTTATCATATAATATTGTGTAATAGTATTGGCATATAATAAGGACTGCCATTCTTGTTGTAAATATAAATTCTGTTTAAAGACTAGAGTTAATCTATATAATCACAATTTAAAAGTTGAACGAAATTATAATTATTATTAAACATTTTATTAACCCATTTGGTTTTTTTTTACTTTCTTTTTATTCAAATTATTTTAATATTAATGCTCACTGTCTGTATTGGCAACCCGAACATATATATATGAGTTGACTTATAAAGATTCTTAGTTATTTTATTATACTTCATTAGAGTTAAATCAGGGGTCTCATTAATCATCATCATCCATTGAGCTAGTTCCTTGGTGCATAGTCATGTACCATCGATATATGTTATCCATTGATTTGATCTGAGCTCGTGAGTTGGGTTTAAATTCAGTTTGAACCGCATGAGTTTGAATCCGACTTTGAGTTTGGATTTGTTGATGTGTTGGCTTCTTTTTGACTGGTACATTGGTTATGTTTTTGGCGCCCAACATGAGGCTTCGATTTAATAAACCCCACACCCTGTAGTCAGTATTTATGTTTTAGCCACCCAAATCATTGAGGCCTCGATTAATTAAATTCTATACCCAGTAGAGAGTGATTATATGTTGTAGAATGTTATATATATTTGAGAAAAAAAGGTATGCAATTTATAACGCATAACTGAAATGATTTCAATGAATTAAAATGTCAGTTTTTTTTTAATACTTAAATGTTTTCAAGATTACGTACATGTTCGTTCATTAAAATATTTGTTAGTCAAAATAATTATATAAAGAAAAAAAGTAATAAGATAGAATATAGATAAATTAAGTATATATGTATTTTATACTAGCTCAGTATATATTAGACATTTGTTTAATATGCGTTCGTGAAAGTAAGGAAGGAAGAAAATTATTGTTAGAAAAGTAGTAAGAGTAGATCAAAGTAAGGGGTAAAATATATGAAATATTTTTTCTGTGTCAAAATTAATTAGCATTTACCTCAGTTATATATGTAAAAATATCCAATATTGATATCATGTTAAAGTTTTAATTTCAAAGAGTTGCTTGCTAGCGGTTATTTTAAATGTTCACTCCTTATTATTAGTAGCCTCAAAGCAGGCAAAGACCTTCTAACTGGGAATTGCATGTCAAGCAGTCCAATGTAGTGGACAATACACTTTAATGACAGTGATTTCTAGAGTAACCTCAAAACAGGTGAAGACCTTCTGACTGGGAATTATATATCAAGCGGTCCGATACAGTGTGACAATATGCTTAAATGACAATAATTTCTAGAGTAACCTCAAATTAGGTGAAGACCTTTTGTGTAACACCAAGCAGCCAGATTGGCAAAATGCTTCAATGGTTTACATGCTCTTATGCTAGCAAGATTAAAAATGATATCAACAAATAAAAGTTCTTGTAAAATATTAATTTTGACATGTTTTTGTGTGTGAAAGCCTCATGCTTATTTGAAATGAAATAGTTGAACTCCTACATTTAAAACACATTGTCAGTTTTAATAAATAATAAATATTCATCAATTAAATTGTTCTATCCTAAATTATGTCAATCATATATGGTTTGGGTGATCAATAGGTTATTTCACGTGCTCTATTGATCTCATATTGCTGACTGGTGCTCATATAAATAAATTTGTCAGCAAATATGATTGTCAGTACAGCAGAGAGTGAGTTGCCTAAATAAATAATAAAAACCAAATGGATCCAACATAGAGAATTACTAGTATACTTGCTAAAATTTATCAATATTTGTATGTTACTAATTACTTGTATAGTCTACCAATTAATCAAATAAACTTATAAATGTATCAAATATAAGTAAAAAGATTTCTTTTTCATTGTTTTTTTTTTTGAAGTGGAAAAAAATGAAGCAGTCAGATCTAAGTTTGATCCTCGCTTCATGATCTTTCACATGTAGCAACTTTAAACCCTTGTACCAACTTTGAATTTCCGATGCAATGGGGCTTTATTCGTTCAATCCACGCTAGTTTCCTTAAAGAAAAACTATTATAAATGTGTGTTAAAATTAACTCGTTTGAGATTTAAATTAATCATTTTTACTAATAAATTCATAATAGAATTATTCCTGAGTTTATATATATTATAACTGTGTGGATTGTGTGTATATATTTATAAATATTTAAATGTACATATTCGTTCTAAAGTTTCATTGCATCAGGAATGTTTTATTTTACTTTAAATAGTTTGTTCAAATTTTTAGTGATTAAAAGCTACATTCTTTTGATAAGCTTTCAGATTGTCCCTTTTCAAAAACAATGGGTAAAGTTTTTATTAATTAAAAAAAAAGATAAGTATTTAAAGTGTAAGGATGGTCACTAATTAAAATCATTTTTCTGATTTTAAAAATTCATTTTCTAATTAGAAAATGAATTCAAGTTAATGAATTTGAAAGCCTTATCAAAGGAATGTATCTAAAAACAACTAATAAATTGATAATGAAAGAAGCGCTTGCCTGAAGCATCAGAGGACAGATAAATAGCCCAGAAAAAATTTTCAAGCAGCTATTATTCCTCATTAAGAGAAGCCATATATATTTCATTAGAGAGGAAGCCACCCAGTTAAATTATGAAGTAAAATAGTGTTTCTACCATGGTGGGGGGGGGCTTAACTTCAAGAGTCTCACTACGGTTCCTTAAGTCCCCTGAAAATCTTCAATGTGGCTGCAATATAAAAATTCATATACCAATTGTAAGCTGCCGAAACCTTAGAGAAATCCATCAAAATGCTATTCACATAATTTTCAAAATGCACGCATATGTTTCATCCAACTGGACTCTGCCCTGTGGAAACTCAGAAGCCAACCATGAAGAAATGGTAATATCTTTCCTTTTGAACCTGGCCAGTTCTGAACTTTAAGTTAAAACATCTTTAAGCTATCTACTGTAAAATTGTCTTTTTATTAATGTTATTTTAAATTATGTAGTGGTTCTCTATCTATCTCTAGTCTTTAAATTTAATATCTGTTGACTTTCCTTTCTTACGATGGCGGTTCGTTTATTTAATCCTATTATATATTTGCTAGATGATTATTAATATAATTTATTTTTTATTATATGCCAATAATAACTTCAACTCGATAATAATTTCCTTCATTGCATTTGCCGTGTTAAATAATATTTATTTTTATAATAATTCTTACCCACTAAAACTAATTTGATACAGTTCTATTAATTGTCGAGTTGAAGGATTTATACAATTTTTGCTATTTTATTAATGGCTAATAACAACAAATTATTAGCTCAATTTCTAACCTATGCTCCCGACCACTTTACTGAGTTTATAATATCTATTTATTCACATTAATATATTGTTTCACAAAAAGATCAATAAAGGAGTTAAATGAATATATTCTAATTCAAATTTTATACTTTCTAGTAATATTCAGGAAGGGCATGGGATTTAGGGCATAATTAATATAATTTCTAATTGCATTAAATACTTTTTGATTAAAGCATGTTTGACTTTAATTTAACTTGATCAGGTCATCATGTAGAGCATTTTTTATATAAATTGGGTTTTATTATTTAAATATGATGATTACCAAGTCATCATTTTCCGAACATTGCTGACGTGAGCCATCTCGTGTTTCATAGGCTTGTCCTCGGTGATATTTCTATTAGTTTAATTATCTAGGAAGAAAGCACTTCCTCCACTTGCTCGTTTTTTTTATTATATTGGAACACCAAAGGCTCGTGGCTATGATCCGGCCTGGTTTCCCCTCATACTTAAATCACCGACCAGCCATCATATTTACCAGGTTCATTTTTATAGCTCATAAGTCGTCAGTACCGCTTATTTCTCAGTTCCAGTAAAGCCCGCTCTAATGCTCTTAAATCGTGATGAATTGATTTTATTAAAGTCGAGCAAATTCATATTTATTTATAATTAAGTAAGTTTTCTATTAAATATTAAAGTTATGCCCTAAATACGTATCTTGCTCTTTGTGAATTGATTTACGAATGTGAAAATAAATATCATATTCTTTCCTTTAGAATCAGAATAATAATTTCAGTCATAGCTAAATACCTTTATCTACTTTTATTTTCTTGTCGGGAGCATAGACATATATTTATCATATAATATTGCGTAATAGTATTGGCATATAATAAGGACTGCCATTCTTGTTGTAAATATAAATTCCGTTTAAAGACTAGAGGTAATCTATATAATCACAATCTAAAAGTTGAATGAAATTATAATTATTATTAAACATTTTATTAACACATTTGGTTTTTTTTTACTTTCTTTTTATTCAAATTATTTTAATATTAATGCTCACTGTCTGTATTGGCAACCTGAACATATATATATGAGTTGACTTATAAAGATTCTTAGTTGTTTTATTATACTTCATTAGAGTTAAATCAGAGGTCTCATTAATCATCATCATCCATTGAGCAAGTTCCTTGGTGCATAGTCATGTACCATCGATATATGTCATCCATTGATTTGATCTGAGCTCATGAGTTGGGTTTGAATTCAGTTTGAACCGCCTGAGTTTGAATGCAACTTTGAGTTTGGGTTTGTTGATGTGTTGGCTTCTTTTTGACTGGTACACAAAATCACAAACAAAGGAACAAAATGCTTAATCACGGCCATCAAACGATGTTTTTTTTTGCTTGAAGTTTTTCTGTAAAAGGTAAATGTAAGGATAATAATATATTTTATCATATAATAAATTTTTGATTATAAAATTATTAAAGCTCATTTAAACTTACTTTAAAATAAATTTGTTACCATTATATTAATATGACTAGTGTAAATAAAAAACAAAATTATCAAGCTGTAGGGAATTTTAAAATTGGTGGACTGATGAGTATGGAATTATTAACAAAAGTGCAGTATGTGTTTTATATATTGGAACAGTTGTATTGAGAACCTTATCGGTAAAACAACATTATGAGACCAATCATAAATCGCTCTGTGAAAAAGTAAAGATGAACAAAAAGAATATATTGCCCAAGCATTTAAAAATATAAATATTCAATCAATATCTATATTGAAATTTATCGAAAACCATTCAAATATAACTGCTACTAGTTTTTTTTATTTCAAATGTAATTGCCAAACATGAGAAACCTTTTAATGATGGAGAATATATGAAAGAAGCTTGGATGAAATGTGCACCAATTTTTTTGAAGATTTTGAAAACAAAGCAAAATTATTCAGGGAATAAAAGATTTACCACTGTCTAGAAATACAGTTAAAGAAAGAATCCTGCAAATGGTTAACTATATATATATATATATATATATATTAAACTAGAAGATATATATATATATATATATATATATATATATATATATATAATCTTCTAGTTTAATTTTTCTTTGACTTGATGAAAATACAGACATAAACGAGGCTATTTTTATTTGCTATTGTGTTAGGAATAATATCAAAGAAGAATCGATCAATTTGACCTCATTAGTAACAACAGCAAAAGAAATAGATATTTGCAAAATAGATGTTGCCAAAATTGTATCAGTAACTACAGATGGTGCTTATGATTGTAAAAGAAAATTGTTTTCTTAATTTATTTACCAACCATATTGGATATTCCATTTTGGGTTTTTATTGCATTATACATCACCAGGTTTTATGCACGAAGATCAGCTTTAAGCAGCTGGATAATGTTATGAATGTTATAACTAAGTTAATCAATTTTATATCTACACATTGAGTGAGGTAAACTCAGTAAACTATGGTTTACTTATGTACAACCACGGCCCATGGTTAAGTTAAGGAAAAATTATTTAAAGATTAATTGAGTGTTCAGAAGAAATTAGTCTGTTTTTATGTAATGAGAAAATCATTAAAAAATATACTGAATTAATGAATGTTGAATAGCTTTCAAAATTAATGTTTTTTACTGATATGTGTTCACATCTAAATGAATTGAATGTGAAACTGAAGGTTATAATAAGCCAATTGCAGTCATGTTTGAATTTTCAACCATGGTGTTATTTCTTACACTTTCAAATATATTTCAAATCTAAAAAAGTTCTTGACTGATTTAGAATCTCATGAGAAGCCAGATCAAGTAAACTTGAAGCAAGACCCTTGTGTTATTATTCAATCGATAATTGATAAATTTTCTTTAAGATTTACCAGTTCAGACAATTTTCAGAAATATCAAAATTTATTTTATATCCAGACATAATATCAATGGATAGTTTCAAGTTAGAGATTTTTAAATGGCTTAATTTGAAAGATATTGAATTGCAACCAGTTGATTTTTAATCCAGCTATATATGGAAATATAAATTTGTTGACTTGGAAAATGAATTAGAAATAATGGAAAATAATCGATTATTGGATATATGTAAAAAGAATGCTGAAGACGAACCAATGACTGCCTGGAATACTATTCGTGAAACATTTAATTGTTTAAAAAAAATTAACAACCGCTATATTATCAATTTTCTCCTCTATATACGTACGTGAATCATTGTTTTCAGAAACGAATTTAATTAAATACAGTTCAATAAATAGAATGACAGATGACTCTAGTTCAGTAAGTACATTATTAAAAATGACAAAATATGAACCAGATATAAAATATTTGACATCCAATGTACAACATCAAAAATCTCATTAAATAATATCTATGCTGATTTTATACGTTTATTTCCAAAATTTTGTTTTAATTACTATTAATTTTTTACTATTACATTTCATTCAACTTGTGCTCTTGTAAATAAATATTTTTCACATGTATTTAGCTTATTTAGAAATTTTGTTTATTATTGTTATTATTTTTTTGTTTTATAAACTTAAAAAGCTGCAATAATTAAGTTGTTTATATTTTGATTTAATAACTGTATGGCACTCCAATCATTCAATAAATATTTGTTGGAAATTTTTGTTACACACACATAAAAAGGTTCGCCACCATTGATCTAGTAACAACTTCATTTCGATTTTCCTATTTATTTAAAAAAATATATAATAATTTTATCTTTTAAATTTTTCATGCAATTATATGTTAGTATTCTTTTTCGTAATAGCGCCATTTTGTTTCTTGTGACCGTTGAAAAAAATTTCGTTCCAATTAATGTTTTAGATTTCTGAGAGTATCATTCTTTTTTATAATTTTCCTTGCCAAATCACCTTTATATATTTTCTTAAGTCAACATCTTTTTGTATCATTTTAAATAATTCCAGTTAATCGATTTTCCTAAATATATAATTTTTTTCATATTACT